>CM052083.1:21818991-21841299 GCA_028453745.1 Agapostemon virescens
AACAGTCAGAACTTTTAACTTGTACATATCTTAGAACAGTCAGAACTTTCAACATGTACATATCTCATAACAGTCAGAACTTTTAACTTGTACATATCTTAGAACAGTCAGAACTTTCAACTTGTACATTTCTTAGAACAGTAAAAATATTGAACGTTTACGCACCTCAGAACTCTTTGAACTTCCTACTAGTACGCACTACAGAACAATTTAGAATTTTGAACGTGTACACAACTTTGAACATGTAGGCACCTTTGAACATTTAGAACCTTAGAACTTTTGAAACTTTAAACCCTTACAAACAATAGATTGTATATTTGCGAATGAAAAATATGCCTTGAACCAGCGGCAATCCGGACGGAACAAACGCTCGAACCATAAATGTTGTCCGCAAATCGTAGTTTCCAGGCAGAAAATTCGACATGTTCAACGCTATTAAAAACAATGCTGTTGTATGAAACTTGTATGGTTGTGAGTTGTCAAAACGAGAAAATGGCGTGAATGACGCAGTTTGACATAACTACATTGACGGCTAGCTCCACGTATAGGCAGACTCCGGTTTCTTATTTACGGACTTGGTATATCACGATGCCCTGTAATCGCGAAGCTACTCCTTAGGTGATACAAATTTTATTTATTGTAAAATATAGTGTAGGAAGCAGCTCGGAAGTTAAACGAGCCATTGATAACCTAGGTCAAACTACACGTTAATACTATCACCGAGAGTCATCATTAAATTCAGTTACCGATGATCGAGAGAAATTACTTCTAAAGTTTAGTAAATTCGTTCAATCTGGAAAAAAGATTTAATCGAATATTTAGGCTGTCACAAATTGGCCCACGAGGTTTATAACGATATCCCAGAGTATCTTGTCCATTATATTTGCGATTGTTCTAGATTATTATTAGTAATTTCGATTGTGTTCAGTACTAGAGGAACTCTCTCTTTCTCTAAGCTAAACCGGTTGGAAATAAGAATAACAATGGGGATTTCCGAATGGTAACTCCAGAAGCGCAGACGTTGTCTGCAACCGTGTTATATTTGATAACAATGAGCAACAGTGACCCAGTTGTGTGAGCACGCGATAGAAGCACCGGTCCATTATCTATCGTTCAAGTTAATTGGACAATTCGAATAGAAACGACTGTGTTGAGACCGGTGGCGATTTGACGCGGACCATAATGGACTTAACCGCGCGACGATAACACCGTCTGCCAGGCCATTAAGAGGCTTTCGAAAGAAGTTGAACTCTCGGATCTAATTTAGCATCATTAATTACAATTGTCGCTGCGGCCGTGGGAATGGTGGGCTGGTGGCGCACGTGACGAAAGAGCTTAGTAGTCTAGTAACTTCTGTTGTTGCGAGTATAATGGTCCGACGCGCTACATTTCGAAGTGCAGGGGCTACAATGCATTTTTTAGACAGCCCAACTCTCCCGGAACGAGAAACGAGTAATAGACCTGTCGTGGATGCAGGTGTAGGCAAGCTAGTCGCACAATCAATGTATATCTATGTTGCGAATGCCTCATCGATAAGGAAAGGTCTCCCATAACTTTGGTCGAGTTTATAAAGAACCATTCCGCTAATATGATTTTCAATCATACTTTTAGTTGCATTTTGCCTCATCTCAACACCGAGCATTTTTCAAACTGTTCGAAAAATATATTTGTACGATAGTTTTCTCTTAGAATTAATTCTATTCATTGATCATGAGCAGGACATTTTAATCGTAACGTCGAGACGTATTTTGCATATTTTCACTCGGATCATTAACTTCCAGGTAAGAAAGTTTTTACATTTAATCTGTTCGAACTTTGTGAAAATGAATCCAACGGGGATCTACCTAGAGTCGACTCGAAGAATGATGTTTCTGCTTTCGCTTCCTTAGGTTGATCTTTTGAGAATGCTTTTGTACCAGTAGTTTCTATTCTATAGATAGAAATTCAAAGGATGACTTATTTTTAATTAATCGAAAATAGTGAAATCCTGTGGTGCAATTTTTAAATAGTTATTTTAATTTAAAGAGCATTCGAATAGTGTCGTGACATGCTTGCTTGCTTACTTAATCACTTAGGGCCCTGGGAACCTTGTATGGCTGCCGAGAGAGAGAGAGAGTAATAGGGGTAGAAGCGGGGTAGAGAGAGAGAGAAAGCGAAACAAAGGAGAGAGTAATAGGTGTAGAAGCGGAAGATATGAGAAAAGAGCGAAATTAAGAGAAGACATTCTAAGAATAGAGCAAGTTGACAGAAGACTTTATTACATCGGGGCGAGATCATAGCGAGGTTTAGACTAAACTTTATCTATTATTTAATAAACTTTTATTATTTGTTAGATAAACTGTGAGCTGCATCCTTTACCATGACAATACATGGGATTCCCTTTAACCTTTTAACTACTATTGGCATCTAAAGGTGTTCAGTGAATTTGCGTTCATGATGCTATAAACGCCTAGAGGCGTTTTCAAAAATCGCTCTTGATACTGCAGGCGTCTGCAGGCGCTTAACCTACACCGATTCGTTGACACGAGAGACATCTATTAAAAAGTTTAAAATTAATATTAAATTTTTAGTATATACGTTAACAATTCGATAACGAATACAAATAAATAAGTAATATTGGTATAATGTAGTGGAATTTAGAGTATTCATTATTTCAATACGTTTTATATTTCGATATAAGTCGCGATTGAATTCCTACCGTATGGTACGGCTGGTATGCTTCGAAGTCTGCCGTAGTCATAAGGTTAAATAATCTCTACAGATAGATTTTTCAAAATCTTCTTCGCGCGACGTTTAGCAAATCGGTGCTGCTAATTACTCCAAAAGATTCCAATCGTTTGGTGGAACTTTTAAAAGGTACTTCTGATTCGCAGAGTGTTCGAATACTTTTGTGGGCCACTGTATGTCGACACTGAATCGGCAGATCCTGATTTGGGACGATCGCGCCGATTCATCGTGAATCCCGTATCGCGGCGCGTACCTGCCGGGATCCTCGAGACCGATAAAACAATTTTCTTCATACACCTTCCGCAGAATGTTACGACGCCCGCATTAATAATTCATACCTCTGAACAAGATAATCCGATACGCGTTCAGCTTAGTAACCACGATTCAATTTCCATTTGTTATTCATTGTTTCGCGGCGGTGTGTCCCGCACGGCGGGCTCCGGCAGGATTCACCGGGACCAAGTCACGTTTTGACATTCCTGTTTTGTATTTCCGGCCTCTTGGCGTTTGCCTCTCCGCCCACGAGAGAAAACGTAGGAAGCGGAGAGAGTTTCGCCAACGAGCCAGCTCCTGTGTTCGCCGGTTTCCCGTTTCTTCGTCCTCTTGTCTCTATCTCCTCTACATCCTCGCTACTCCCTATTCTTTTCAACCACTCCGAATTCTCTGCAGCACGGTAATAGCACAATCGCTGATTAAGCAAATGCGAACAGAGAAAAGCAGTGGTAAGAGAGGGGTTGGAGAAGGTGATACGGCGAGGGCAAACTGCGGCAGAGGGGAAGGAAAGAACATCGAGGTGAATTATTACCGGTGACCCTTTAAATTCGAATCGCCTCCGCGGAAAACGCAACAGTTGCGCTTTTTGCGCTTTGCCGTACAGCACAGTCGCTTCCCCTCCGGGTGAAATACCGCACTAATTTCGTATTCTTCTTCGATTTCGCGGCGTTTGCCTTGCTTACGCGAAACCATGCGGCCAGATAAGGAAATGCTGCCGTAGGTAGCCGAGGATTCCTCGCTGTGGACGTACCGTAGCACGGAGTAGCTTGGGGCGCCGAGATATTTCCGGTCTGCTTCACTGATAATAGACTTGTCTTCGCGAGACCCGCTATCCGTTTCACTGCACGCTTCTTTCCAATGCAGCCAGCAGACGTGTGGAACGCGGGATTTAGAAGAGCGACCGATCGATGAAAACAGTTATCTTGTCTGACCGATCGACCGACCGACTTTTTCATTTCTAGTCGGGCCATCACCACGGTCAACCGTTTCAATAAAATAGATGGAATTAACTCGAACATGTTCATACATGTTTTTTTCACTGTTAAGGTGGATTTACACTATCCGCAAGTGACACTGAACCTTTCCGTACAGCATCGATCGGGCAAACGTTCTTCTAGACATTTGGACGCAATCACTGGCACTGGCACAGTCGGTAGCATTGATATTCGTTAGAAATCAGATAGCGCAATTATTAAGACGTCATATCGTAAAGTTGCACATCTATCAACAACGAAACCTTGAAATATTAGCGATTTTGTATCAGCGTCACATATTTATTTCGTGCGAAAATGACGAGTTTTGAACCGAATGAACGCTATTTGCGGGAAGCTCTGTGTTCCGTACGAGAGAGAAGGAACCACCATAAAAGTCTTCAATCAATATAAAATCTTTAAAAACTGCCAAATGACCCTATGTGGTATGCAGATGTTGGGTCCCAAAATTCGAGACAACGACGATCCCTCCGTAGTTTGCAATTTCGCCGCAAAGCCATTACTCTCTAGACGTTAAATATCTTTATTTCGTTATGAGCCACCCCTGTCGGCCACAAGTCGAGGCTTTTCCGTGCCTTTAAAAATTTATTCTTCTCTTGCATGCTTTGTCCGACTTGAGGCGTCTTTTCGGGTTTATTGCCTGCTACGAGTAATTCTCGAAACACGCGAATATTCTGGCCACGTCATCTTCAGGTGTGAGGTATACCTGAGAATGACCATTGGTTTGCGGTGGTTATTTTTCCTTTCCATGCAAACTAATGAACCAGTTCGCCGATCTTGCCGTTTCCCACACTTACATCGAAAAATATGCAGTCAATAAATCCGCATGTCTCGTTCTTTCATTCACACCCACACCGAACTTATCTTTTCACCAACACACACTTCATCCAGCATTCTAACAACTCCACTCGAAGCAACCACATCCGACGTATACATCATACTCCGTTCCATCTGTTCGTTTGTTAAAGTTTGTTGAAGTTAAAAAATATATTCATTTACTTACAGTGCCTACTATCCCTACCTTTTAAACGAATCGTAGGGAACCGCGTAATCGTGACAACGAAGAACGAAACGTGGAAAAATACTCTGCAGCTGAGGTACATCGATTGCTTGTAGAAGCATATGGTAAGGCTGCATTAAGCGAGAGAAGTTTTGGGAGTGGTTTTAAAAATTTAAGAACGATAAATTTGATGTCAAAGACAAAGAACCGTAGTGGAAGGCCGAAACTGTACAAAGACGCGGAATTGGAAGCATTATTGAATGAATATATGCGGTTACGTACCTTTCCTACATTTTGCAAGCTACAACTTTACACCTGGCCTGTACATACCTAGAACAAAAAAAAATAACAAATTACGTATCTCTCAATTTGGATGTTAGTTCCGTAAACATTGAAATCTTTCAACTTCAAATTGTACTAAACGTTTCGTAAAACGAGTGTTACTTATCTAAATTGATTACAATCGTTTTTATCGTATCATATTTACCAACACCCACCTAAAATGCAAAAAATACCATTTGCCCAAAAAATGATTTTTATCTGTCCACAGATCAGCTATACGTACATAATAGAGCAATTTGACTGTCAACATGTTAAAATTCTCAATTTTGAAAATATGTAAATATGAAACCATAGTTTTTTGTATAGAAAATACCTGTTTATTCTATGAAAATGATACAAAATATTTTCTTCGAAGTGTTGTTTCATTGGTAGCTACCTACTTATAGCAACTTAATGTTACGCCGTGAATATGTATTATAAAAGATGGAATTCTTTCGAGAAATAATCCTTTTTCTTCTTGATAACTTGAAATTTATTAAATAGTCCACGCAACAACAGAATTTTCACTAGAAATCGCGTTTACAAGAATTATGCATCTTACTCGGTTACCGTTAACTCCAAAGTGAACCCCGTTCAACGAGAGGGTTTCCTTTATAGGTTCTTTGCATGGACCTTTGATCTGCCTCAAATGTGTCACCGAACTAGTCATTCTGCCATCCCTAATCCAGCAAAACACTGAGTCAGCTTTTGGGCAAAAGGGCGAAGATTGTCTTATCGGATGACGCGGCGTAACACTACGTAGTTCAATCATTCGAATCAACTTCAACACCAGCGCAGACGACCCCGATAAAGCTAATCGTTGTACGTGCATACCATTAAATTTACAAATTCATTTATAATCGTTATCAAGTAATTCGCGACAGTTATGCTCACAATCTTGACGCAACAATTGTAACGCTATTATCAAATTCTTTTAATCTTCTCATCATTTTAAATTTCACTTATCTATTATTGTCACTGTAGCGTCTCTCGGTGCCCAACAATACTAGAGGACCGTCAAGTCCACTTTTCTAAAGTAGAGGTGAAACAACGACAATCAGCGATTAATACAAAGAAAATTAATAAATGCTTCACTTGAAGAAGAGACAGCAATATACAGTAGACGGAAGTAAAAAGACGATGAACGAATACAAATGACCAAGACTAAATACAAATGGAGAAGGCCAAATACAAAATGTAAAAGACGAGATACAAATGAAAACGACGATGTACAAAACGAAAAAGATTAAAGTAAAGAGACGGTTTCATTGCGGAGTCCGCAGAACGTATTGAACACATCGTTAACATTGAAAAAAAAATTCTGCGAGCGTTTACCTTAGAAAAAACAATAACCGTCCTGCATTTTACATCGATTCAACAAATCAGATGGTCTAGCGTATTCCGAACGCGCCGCCGAGTATATCTACGTTAATTCTTCGCGTCTCGCAGCCTCATGAAATCGACTTTCGTATATAATCTAACTTTTTGTCGAAGATTATTCCCTCGCCGGCGAGTACGTATTAAGTTAAGGAAATTCTCTTTCATTTCGGAATAAGTTCCAATTATTGTAACTTATACATCACGGCTAGCGCGGTTGAAGTTTCCTCCGGACGCCGCAGTTAGAGAGCAAGTAACAATGACGGTAATTATTATATCAGCACGTCGGATTTCCTTCGAACCCTTTCACCGGAACGGCGAACAAAGGGTTCAAATTGGCGGCCGTTCGGCAATTAGCCATTCCCTATTCTGCACTCGCGATCTCAGAATCAACGGGAACGGTAATTATATTAGCGGGATAAGAGAATCAAATTACGAGGGCCGCTTTTCCTGTCTTCGAGCAAAATTTCTCGTTGTTGCTCGTCGGTGCTGGCCCCGGCGAAAGATCTAGAAAACGAAACTACACTCTGCAACAAACTAACGGCATATACGTGTTGCCTTTAATTTTTCGAGAACTGTATAGAATTTCTAAATAGAGCTTGCTATATCGTAATCGTTACGATGCAGGGAGAAAGAATTTGTTGGTAAAACAAATTCATCTCGTTTGGTTTCATTTCGTGACAGACATTAATTATAATCCGTAGATCTTTTAGACCTATTGATATTTCTTACACCTACCTCTAAGTAAGTAATTCTAAGACGTTAGCAATTGTAGGTGAAACTGCATCGTGTCAGATTATTTGATCATGTGTAATCAATTGTGCAATACGTTTAAGAGATTAACAGTAAGTAGAATTACATCGTAACCAGTATATGTAACTTTTTAATTTACGAAGATATATGCACAGGCTGTAAAGAAATTATATGTCGTATATTAAGGGCGCTACAGAAATTAACCCAAATTTTGAAATTCAAGATCAAACGTCAACAATTTTCTTTATTGCATCGTAGCATTCTTTTTGTCGCAATGATAACAAATGCAACGGGAACTATCGATCGAAAGTCAATCGTTCTTTTAAAAAACGGCACGAACGTTGGTTTACGTTGGGTTTTTTTTTATTAATGATTTACGTGTCCTGAACCTAATAGTTAACGAGATATTAACGAAATCATTTTCTAATACGTATTTACTATTTGGAAACCAAAGTAGCTGCTTAAATCGACGTCCCTTTATTCGCCTTAGCGATTCTGCAACTAACAATTGTCGATATTTATCGTTGACGGTATTAATAATCACACCTTCAATGTGCTGTGCGAGAGTTAAAGATAGCAGACATGTGCTACCATTTTGTCCGCAAGTGAACCGACGAAGGAGAAACAGATAAATAGATAAAGAGGGGCAGAGAGAGGGAGAGCATGTCACATCCGCTCGCGTAATCTTGTTCCCGCTGATACAGATTAATAGACACGAAAGCTTAAACGAGTTTCCGTTAACAATGTATTCCAATTCACCTTCGCGATTACGGCTGCCGTAAAGTGTCGTAAAAAGAAAACGTTGAACGGCAGGCGAAGGGAGATGGGACGTACGACCGATCTTCGTGAAAGTTTCACAGGCCTGCAGGACGAACGGCCATCGATTGCAGGCCGGGACCAAGGAGACGTTAATGCGGCGTCGTCATTCGTCCCCGTGCGGTGAAAACTTAACGTATACCTTTGGCATCTTGAATAAGGCAACGCCGGCAACGCGCTTCGTCGAAAGAGCTTCCATCGATTTCTTTCGGCGTCGAAGAGAAACGGATCGGAGTCGAGCGGAGCGCCAACGTCGACCCGACGGAAAACAATTTAGGGAAAGGAAACCAATTTGACGGAAATACATGGTCGAGAAGAGAAGTATATCCTCAGAGACGCGATAATGGTACCCCGAGAAAAGAAATTCTCCGTATTTCCACCTACAAAGTTTACAATCAACGTTCGATTGACGCTATTACGCGAGTATTGCGAGGATCTGTTAATTTCAGCGAATATCCTCTGGGTTTTGAAACGGAGAATCCGTGAATGTGGATCCCCGATGCTATGATTCTCTCGTAACAGTTATTCTCTGTTTAAAGATCGCTTCATTACGAGACAACGTTTTTTTTTCTCTTTTTTTTGTATGGCTGGAGGTTAATTCTTGAAGAGCACAAGGAAGAATTTAGAGAAAAGAGAGCAATTTGTCGGAAATACATTGTTACGAGAAGTGTATCTTTAGGATATCTCAATAATAGGACATTGAGAAAACAGTTTGTTCCGCCCGAGAAAGAAGAAACGACCATAAAAATCCCAATCAGCGCAGGACCCCTAAAAGATTTAAACAAAATTGCCAGAAGACCCCATCTGGTATGCAGACAGCAGGATCTGAAAAATCCGGACAATAGCGTTGCTAGCAGTTTCGCCGAAAAACCATTACTCTTTTAGAATTTAACATCTTTATTCCGTCACAATCCACGGCTGTTCACCAGAAGTCGAGCCTTCTTCGTGTTAGTAAAAATCTATTCTTTTCCGTATGTTTTGTTCGAGACGAGATGTCTTTTCGGGTTTGCTGCTTGCAACGGGTAAACCTCGAGACACACGGATTTTCCGCGCGCGTCATCGTTAAGTATGAGGTGTATCTGGGAAAGACCATTAGTTTACGCGGTTATTTTTCCCTTCCAAGCAAATTACAGAGCCAATTATCCAAGACTACCGTTTCTCTTACTAACACCGAAAAATGTTAGTCAACGAATCCGCTTGTCTCCTTTTCTTACAAGCTATACGGCATCCAAAATAGACTATAGGAATTTTTTTTTAAATAAAAAACATACTACTTTTAATTTTATTAGTTTTTTTTATTATCAGGTACCATCTATGTTAATTATGTATGAAAGACGATATTTGTCAAATGACCAGCACGACTACTTTTACAAATATCGATTAAAAACTTAAAATTCTCGTCGAAAATTTTGTTATATTTGCTCGTTTAATTCACCAATTTCATTTCTAATATTGTTTTTAAAGACTTGAATTGTTGCTGGTATGGTGACACAACCTTTGTTTTTCAAATACCACAAAAAGAAAAGGTCCAACGGGGTGAAATTACATGAACGAGGTGGCTAATTCGCATCACCATTCCTTGAAATTAATCGACCATTGAATTTCAATTGCAATAAAGTGATGTTATGATGGGTATTTTTTACTGAACACTTGCAAAATAAATTTTAATAACTGTAACACGCTCTTCGATCGTATACGACTCCATTGTTAAAATTGTCTAGCATCGTAGGTCCGAAATAAAAGAAAGTGACAAGAAACAAACATGGCGTTTAACAGATATTCTCATCCAATATACCTTCGCGCCAACAATCATCCCATCCGACAGTCGAAAAACACAATTCATGGCGTGCACATCTCATTCTCCTATTCGACACTCAGTCTCAGTTGTTAGTTTTGTTTGAAATATATTTATTTTATTTTACTTATGTAAATAATAGAATCGTTACTAAATACGTTATGTTACGTTATTTGTCAAACCAGTGCCTACCATCCCTGTCATTTTAAAGAATCACAGGGAACGGCGTAACTTCTAAAACTTCGAAAACACGCAGGAAAACGCAATTACTGTATATGATTTGTATTGTATTGTAACACAATGTCTACATTATTTCCACGGAACAATTCATTCATAACATTCTACCACTATTTTTACATTATTCAACCTGACAATCTGAAATATTTTAACTCTCTATACAGGACTATATATATAGTCCTTCCTAAACAGGGAAGGACTTCGAGAAGTTTAGTTAATCATTAAAATTTAGTCGGCACACCACGTGCAAACAGCCAAAGTCTGACAGATTGAAAAATCCATCACAGACCGCAACACATAGATGTACGTTGCATTTGAAATATTTTATTTTTAGAACTCCTTTGTTGCATCACACTGCAGTGCATATGTACTGGTATAGTCAACTATATCGCTTATAATTTCACTGTCAAATAGTTTTCGAAAATGGGTCACAGGAGAGTAGGGTCTTTCGGGGTCTTCAGGGCAATCTCCTTTCCAAGGGCGATGACAACTATTATTCCTGTGGGACACCGATTGCTAAACAATTATTTGTGGTCCTGAATTTTCCTTATGCGATGATGATTCGGTACTAAATTCATCGTCACTGTCAATAATATTTACGCGTTGTCGGTTAAATACTTCTGACTGATCTTTATAGGACTCAGAATCTAATAAAGAATCTTTGGATCTTTTATTGCTACTGTAACCTGAAAGTCACGAAACTGTATCATATACAAATAGTAACAAAATGATTATTGAAATTGCAAACAAATAAGTTATTATTGATATGCAAACTCAAAACAATTATATACGCTTTGTTTTGTGTAATAGATATAATATAATAGAATACATAGAAATACAAATAATGTAAATTGCACAAGATGGTTCCGTTGGTTTCTATCTCCAGACAACTGCCAAGACTTAGCTACTTTGATATTTCAGGTTGACGGTGCTGCCAACGTTATTAATATTGTTATTTGTTACCTCAAAGACATTATATAATTTAAACGTATACGATATCTTATAAAAAACTAAAATCATTTGGTAAAATCTCGATATATTAACATGTGACTTGAAAGTTCCATGGCCTCATAAAGGGTTAATTTTAGTAATATTACTGTACAACAAACGATCCTCAAAGTCTCTACAATCTTGCCCAGCTTTATCGGGTCGAGCAAGCCTTTTAAATTTATCAGTGTCGACTGACTGGCTACTTCCTTATGAATAAAATTTCGATCCCCGCAGAGGGAAGCTGGATGACGCCGCGTTTAATTCCGGAATAGGTGGACGAATCTAATAAAAATTCTGCCAACACATCCAGTCTGCAATCAATTATAGCGACGCTTGTTGACGGCGAAAACAGCGATACGCGCGGAGAACATTCTTCGATTGACCGAAACAAATGCTCGAGCAGTATCTTGAAGTCATCGTTGCTCGCAACAACGTCGTTAACCGAAACAAAGGTCAACGGAGTAGGTGCATCGACGTATGAAGCATTGTTATGCGAGTGCATCGTTACTCGAGCTACTGGCGCATTTTCTGATATTCATATGCTACGCGAACATAACGGAGTTTTTCCTTGTGGTACATCGCTATCTGCCGATGCAGACGGTTGCGATGGTTTCTTTTTATTTTGAGCAAACACGCAGGAGTGCACTTTGTTCCGCAAACAACCTTCTGGACATATCATTTCTTGACAATACTTTCGTATATAATGCGGTAGACTAAGGGTGTCGGGATAAACTAAAGAACTGAGTAACGGATAACAGAATATATTTGTTTAACAAGAAACTTGACTAACAAGCAGAAGTGTGCACAAGCGTTCGAGGGTTTGCATACGCTCGCTCTTCTCGCCTCGTGGTCAATACTCTTCGTTTGTATCGAGGAGCGCGACACAACGCGCGATATGGCCTCTTCGAATTAACCCTTACGCACTCCAATGGCCCCTCTAAGGCGACACTAGAAATTCCTATACTATTATTCGAACAATTTTTACATCGCTGTTATCGTGTCTTGACAGGGCTCAGCAATATTAATGAATTTTGAGTCTGATCATACGTCTCATCGCATTTATAAGGTAATAAGAAGAGAAACAAGATAAGACGGAAAGCTGAACGCGATGCGGCGAGCGTGAATGCGCGTATGGGTGCTTTTTTTTCTTTTTTGGATTTAACACTGGACAAACATTGAAGATCGAACGGATCATCGAAAGAGCCAGTCACAGCGATCGTAGAGGAGTTAAAATTAGCATTTTTCGTTTCTTAGTAAATACAGGGTGTTTCGTCTAAAAAAAGGACACCTAAATATCTCCACTATCTCTGAAAATACGAAAAATGTTGCTAACGTAATCTAAATGGTTTCAAAAAACAAATCAGATGGAAGAATCGTTTTTTGTAAATTGTAATTTTTTAATCGTTTCTCCAAGGTCACTCGTGTTTTTTTACGTATATATACACAGTTTTTATTGTTGTATGTTATAACAAACATTATTATGCATACATCCATGTTTAATAGCACGACCTTGAAATGACCTTGAACTCTAAAATTTGCTAATTAATGCAGAACTTTCTTTCAGCGACATTTCAGATTTCAACGGTAACAGGAATTCGACCATGAACTTGAACTTGTAAATAATCACATTTATTACTACAATAAATGTTCGAAATGATGTCCTTCCGTTGTGATACATTTCCTTAGCCGAAAAACGACAGATTGTACAGCTCTTTCGATGATTTCAGGTTTCATATCAGCACATGCTGCAATTATTCGTTCCTTCATATTTTCTGGCGTCGTGGGCTGCTCTTGATAAACCGTACCCTTTAATGTCCCCCATAAGAAAAAATCAAGCGGGGTGAGATCGGGTGAACGAGCCGGCCATGATACAGGTCCATTGCGTCCCATCCAACGATTTGGGAATTTTTCGTTGAGGACACGTTTTGCAATATGGGAAAAGTGTGCTGGACCCCCATCGTGTTGATACCATAATACTAGTCGGTCCCTAAATGGTACATCTTCTAATAAACTTGGTAGAATATATTCTAAAAATTCAGCATACTTCTGCCCAGTTTGTGTACCGTTGATAAAATACGGCCCAATTATCCTATTATTTAGAATACCACACCAGACATTTATGGTCCATGTTCTCTGCTTATCGAGTTGTCTAAACTATCGTGGATTTTCAACCGACCAATAATGCGTGTTCTTGAGATTCACCTGACCATGATTTGTAAAGGATGCTTCATCCGTAAACAATACTGTTTGGAAAAACATTTCATCACTTTTATATTTCTGTATACCCCATTGAGAAAAGTGTACGCGGTTTTCAAAGTCTCTTCCATGGAGCTCTTGGTGAAGAGGTAAATGGAAAGGATGAAATTTTTGTGAATGAAAAATCCGGAATATGCTGGTAACACTAATACCAGTTTCACGTCCAAGTTGCCTTGTACTAACATGCGAGTTTTGATTTACTTTCGCGATGATATTGTTCACATTTGCTTCATGAGTAACAGTCTTACGTCTCATACGAATGTTTCTGTTGACACTACCAGTCTCACAAAATGTTTTAACAATACTTGAGTATGCAGAATCTGATGGACAAAAACGTTCTGGAAATCTGTCTTTGTAAATTCGTATTGCTTCTCTTGGACATTCTCGAGGTTCACCGTAAATTAAAACCATTTGAATTTTCTCCTGTTCTGAATAACGCATTATGGATCGCTTGTCGATGCACTGAGAAATCTAGCAGTGAGCAAACTCTTAAATACATATCTCTCTCACTCTCTATGTACGCAGACGAATGATACAATGTGTTTATTTACAAATTCAAGTTCATAGTTGAATTCCTATTACCGTTGAAATCTGAAATGTCGCTGAAAGTAAGTTCTGCATTAATTAGCAAATTTTAGAGTTCACGGTCATTTCAAGGTCGTGCTATTAAACATAGATGTATGCACAATAATGTTTGCTATAACATACAACAACAAAAACTGTTTGTATATATGTAAAAAAACACAAGTGACCTTGGAGAAACGATTAAAAAATTACAATTAACAAAAAACGATTCTTCCATCCGATTCGTCTTTTAAAATCATTTAGATTACGTTAGTAACATTTTTTGTATTTTCAGAGGTAATGAAGATATTTAGGTGTCCTGTTTTAGACGAAACACCCTGTATAATCCTGAACAATGTACGACGAAACTTGAAAAATTCCCACGAGAAACCAGAAAAGTCGATTTAAAAATTGTAAATTAAAAAAAAATGGTTTTTCCGAAATTTCAACGAGATCCCGAAGTGTACGCTACGTTGCAAATATACTATTTTGAAAAGCATTCCGTAAGAATTTAATTTGAACATTTCAGCAAATTATTTATATAGCCTACAAATATTTTAAGAGTACACAAGGTTCATTTAATATAATTTAATACTGTTCCATTTATTTTGTTGAAACCATTGCAGAAGGATGTAAAATTTGATTTTCATATTTTAAGCGTGTATTATACACAAAGATATTATTCAAGCAAAAATTGACTGTGACTCAATGACTTTAGTGTTTCTATTTTCCATGATTTCGAACGAATTTTCGAAATCGAGAACGTCCTAATCTCGCCAGCACGACCAATTTGGTTACATAGTGCATTGGAAGTACGGGTTCCTGTTTCAGCGTTCCACCGTATATTGAGTTTCGAGATGTTTCGAGCATATTCGACCGGTGTCTCTCATACTACCGTTGGCATTCGTACTGCGTGGTAATTCGCCGCTGTCGTGGCAGCCAACGGCGGAAATTGCTAACGACGATCCTTCGAATAATCAAAATTGCGTGCGGTATATCGCTGAATATTGGAGGCTTTCTGTACCAAATCGGACTGTTTAATCCTGAAAGAGTTGTAATCTTTACTCTTCTATTAATTAGGTAATTAGTATTTAGCTGAAATCTTGCATTTCCTTAAAAAAGAAAAGTTATCAAACTGGACAATTTATGTAAATCTCCATGTACCTAGTTTTATCAACTAAAATATTGTGGCAGTTTTACCTCCTGTGCTGATCGACAGGGGGTAATAGAGTGAGACTTTCCCGCTAGTACCCAATCCTTCTCCGATTCATATATTAAGTAGTCAGGAAAGTATCGAGAGATTTCTGTCATTTCTTGATTTAATGTTTCTTTTATTCAAAATGAATTTTATTCAAGCATATATTAGCCATAACTATCTATGATCTTTTGCCATTTTTGGAGTAGAGCCGTAATCGGCCAAGTGATTTTCACAGTCCTTTTTTGAATCCACCGTTTTACTATCAAGGTAGTTTTGCAGAGATCGAAAAAACTATAATCTGATGGTTCAAGGTCTGAGCTATACGGTAGATGCATACAAATTTCCCAGCCAAGTTCTCTCAATTTTACGTTTCAGCAATGATTCGCAGATGGAAATTTTTCCCCGTTAAATCATGAGACATCCAAACATTGAGCTTCTTTTTGTATCCAGCCTTCTGCACATGATCCAAACCGGTTGAACGGTGAATGTATAGTGCCTTAGCAATCTCATGACTACTTATATGCAGATCTTGCTCAATCATTTCTATTATTTCAACGACTTTTTCCGTGATTAGTCAACCAGAACGAGGTGCATCTGTAATATCGAAATATCCAGAACGGAAGCGAGCAAACCATCTACATGCTGTTGCATTTGATAAAGCATTTTGACCGTAACCATCACAAATTTTTTCCCGGGCTTGTGCAACGTTTTTGCCTTTTTCGTAGTAAAATTGCAAAACATAACGAATTTTTTCGGAAATTTCACTCACTTTCGCAGTAATATTACTTTTAACACGATTGACGAAACATAAAACTGTCTCCATGAAAATTCTAGACTGATATTTCACCTCTAAAATGCGCGTCAGTAGAACGTTTTTAATAACGATAGAACGCAATCTGATTAGTGTTGCCCGATATACGACACCAAACAACATCTAGTGACAAAAATCTCTCAATACTTTTCAACTATCCAATATACAGGGTATCCCAAAAGTAACGTGACAGCGGGAAATGAAGGGTTTCTGAGGTGATTTGAAGTAACTTTTTCCTTAGCGAAAATTCAATCTGCGGCTTTGTTAACGAGTTATGGTCGAAAAATGACTGGCCAAT
This sequence comes from Agapostemon virescens, assembly GCA_028453745.1. Taxonomy (NCBI): domain Eukaryota; kingdom Metazoa; phylum Arthropoda; class Insecta; order Hymenoptera; family Halictidae; genus Agapostemon; species Agapostemon virescens. The sequence continues at coordinate 21,835,400 of CM052083.1, forward strand.
GAGAGAGATTCGTACGAACTAGCATGTGCTCGGAGGAGCGCGTTTGACCTTCCGCCGGCCAGGCGTACAAGCAGAAGTCAGAGAGCGCGAACTTTCCGAATTTTTTTTACTACGTGACGATAATAATTTAAAAAAAACGGTGTTGATTCTTATTTCAGAATGTCTAAAGAATAATCATTAATTTTTCAGATCCGAAATAACAAACAATTTAGCCGTGTCAGCCGTTTTAATTTTCTGGTATCCATGACATCTCACGCGTACCACATGAAATTTTTATACGATACGTACTGTGAAGTTAAACAATAAGTAACCCCGTCGAAATACGTAATCGATATTTAAACTTAAATAATTCTTTGTCCGAACAGAATTCTACGAACGATTCGCAAACCAATTTCAGGCTCACAGGCGACGACTTAAGCCGAAACGGTTCTATAGAGAGCTATGTATTTTCCTTTTTTGTTTTTTAGGACAAGGAATTTCTCTATCCTCTTTCAGTTCGTGTTACAAGCTTGCTTGTAGGAAAAGTGTTATTGCATTACAATATTTTTTTAAATGTTCTTGTGCGGTGTGAACAACGGATTGGAGAAAATGTGTGAAACGTGTGTTTTAGGCATTGTGTTAGGTATTTCTTTTTAAAATCGCCTCTTTTTAGAACCATAAATTTAAGCAAAGGAAACATCGTCTTAGATACTATTAAATAAGTTATGTTATCAGTGTTTAGTGATAGTGCAATGAAAGTGAACATTGGAATAGCCTGCCTTCGTCCGCTACCTGCGTTCGTCGCCATGGAATAGGAATCAGCTGATGAGTTCACCATACACTGTAAGGGGTCAACGTACTGTCCAGCTGTCCACATTTCCAACCATGCAATGGATTTACAACTGAATGGGTGAGTTTACTGTTAACAACACTCTTTAACAATTCTTAAACACACATATCCTGCATGTTCTTTAACGCGATTATTTATTATTAAATTAGTTTTGCGAATCGTTCGTTAAATTCTGTTCGGATACAGAATTATTTAAATTAAAATATCGTTTACGTATTTCGACGGGGTTACTTATTGTTTATCTTCACAGTACGTATCATATAAGAATTTCATGTAATACGCGTGAGATGGCATACATATCGAAAAATGAAAACGGCTGACACGGCTCAATTCTTTATTATTTCGGATCTGAAAAATTAGTAATTATTCTTTAGACATTCTGAAATAAGAACGGACAGTGTTTTTTTTTTAATTATTATCGTCACTTAGTAAAAAAGATTCGGAAAGTTCATGCTCTCTGATTTCTGCTCGCGTGACTGGCCGGCGGACAGTTGAATGCTTTCGTTCGAGCACGTGTTAATTCGCGCGCTTCGCTCTCATTGGCCAGTCATTTTTCGACCATACCTCGTTAACAAAGCTGCAGATTGAATTTTCGTTAAGGAAAAAGTTGTTTCAAATGACCTCAGGAACTCCTCATTTCTCGCTGTCACGATAATTTTGGGACATCCTGTATATCGTCCTTAACACGTTCCGTGCCACGTGGGACGTGTACGATCCACACTGAACTTTCCGTTCAGGCCGCTTGCAGTTCTAATTGATGAGCGAAAAATGTTGAAAAAATTCATCGTAGAGTCAAATATAAACATCTTAATATCATGCATACTGCATTTTTTGTAACGTGGTGTGTTCACGCAACACACGGCATAGCGTTCGTTTATGTTCGACTGCCTTTTGTTGGCAGAGGAGAGATTTTATTATTTATTTATTCGCAAAAAATGTGGGTCGTATACACCCCACGCGGCCTGAATAGAAAGTCTTTAAAAAACGATCTGGCACGGAACGTGTAAACCGCCTTCCGATATCGCAGCGTTTAAGCTAGGATTTATTAATTAATGGGGATAAAAAGTGTTGATGCTTGGTATGCATGTTGAGTACTTTCTTCTGTATATGTATAAAGTTTGTTAAGAGCGCACGAATAGTAAATCGTTTTGTAAGAACGTTTAAATATTTATCCTTGCGCTTCGAGCGTTTAACTTAACAAGGCTCGATATTTAGGGGTGGTGCAAATAATATTATAAAGACACACGACTTGTTAGTACGCAGAACTGAGTTTAATCATTCCGATGTACTGGTTTTTCTTTACGAAAATAATACGTATTTACGAACGAGCGGTTTAGTTGAGTTAAAGTTGTTTCAGTGACGTTTGAAATGTGAATCGACTAGAGTACGAAAAGTGTGCAGTATTTATACAAAAAATTGTTCATGCAAGCGCACCAATCAAAGTCGATGATGGTTTGTTTGGTCAAGCAGCACGATCGCAGGTAAACGTTCGGTTTAGCCGTTGCGCCTGGTCGCAAGATATTGGACGTAGGGGTGGTTTATTTCTGGGGATTTCCAATGCTCTGGTTTGTAGAAATATACCGGGTGCTCAACTTGTACAGTGTCATAAAATTCATATGCGTTTATATATAATGTTGTTACGACGTAACAAAGTTTAATTTCGATTTTAACCCTTAAAATGTGGTTCTGGTGTCTACTTTGACCCAGATTATCAAAATCGTAATTTAACAGTTATTAAATGAGGATCAACAGAAAGGTTAATGTGTCTGCAAGAGGTACCGCTAAAAATATAATTTAAAAAATTGACAAATAAACCAGCGAAGAGTTCTAAACGTAATCAATTATAAAGTAGTAAAAATAGTTCGTTTTCCGAGGTTTTGAATTCGTACAAATATTCTAAATCATAAATAAATGTAGTTACAAAAATTTAATAATGAAACTCTTTGTAGTTTTCTGTTTAAAAGGTCCTTAAGTTGAATACCATATTCCACGCAAGAATATGTCAACCTATTCAGCTACAACCGTCACATATGCGTGACAGTAACGACTCATGCTATGCGCGAATAAATTTCATGCTCGTTGTTAAACCTATAACGCGGGACATAACATTCGTAGAATCTGTTCTCTGAGATTTTACTATACCCTACTCCCGTATCAGTGTTTACATCAATGGCACCATACTAGAATACGGATAACACGAAAATCATTTTCACACGTTTTGAAAAATTACTGTTCCGAAGGTCTTTTGACGGTCAATGTAGTATACATGAATGAATTTGTTTTTTCATTAACTACAGCGTTATGATAATCAAAATATACGATCCCATTTAATTATATCCTATTATTATTATATAATATTATTATACTATATATTATTTTATATATTATATTAATTTATATAATATTATAATGTTACTATATATTATTATATAATATTATTATTATCCTATTATTATTATTATATCCTATATATTATAGTTATTCCATTGAAATAAATATCTTTATTTTGTACAGATTTTTTGTGGTATTATAAATAATTAACATATTTCACGTAGAAATGTTAGGCGAGTCATCCTGTATGAGAAGAAACCATTTACCGTGCACATTAGACATAAACAAATTAAAATGGTTAATACAGTCGGCTTCATAAACGGACACAAAGTTTTAGTAGGGTCTCGCGTTGCGATGAAACCACGATTATTAGGAGTATACTACATATTGATTTCCACCCAGCCAAGTTTTGTATACACTGTACCTAATGTATTTGATAACACTTTTGTAAACGAAAATCAATATTGTACAATATTTCCTTTATGGTTAAAAGAAATTGAGAAAATGTCCGATTTTTGTAGCCTCTTGAAGCAAATACCGTCGATAACCTAAAAATAGGAGAAAGAAACGAACGCCCCAATGAAAAAAGGTTGTCGCATACGCGAACTGGATGCCTAATGTCTCCGTTAAACAATTCCAAGGAAGGAGGCCCCTAACTTGTCGCAACAGTCACGGATACCTACGGGAAAAGTTTGGATTGCCGGAACGCGTGACGCGAGTCGTGCGTTTCAGACATAGCTGGGTTTGCTGAAGAAAAACTTAGAACGTGTGCATCGCTGAGAATTTTCCCTGGCACCCTTTCTGCAGCCGACTTACTTCAATTCGAACAACTCGATGGAAAAGTACGGACGACTCGGTTGGAAACTGCGAACAGTCCCGCGGGCGACTCGACGACCTCGCAGCACCCTTCACGCAAAAACACGGTTATACGAACACCTCTTTCTTACTCTATGAACCAAACTGACTAGTAATACTCGAACTATGCCGTTCTCGGACCTTCCTTCTCACTGAAACTTACGTAGTTAAACATGGACTTACAATCAAACAACTTCTAGTAGATCGTCCGTGGTACAACAGCATCAGGAGAAAAGTAAAAATGCCCATTACCATCTGTTTATTTTCCGCGGTAGAATAGTAAGTTCTTTCGGACCTTGCATGTGTTTGCACGACGTGTACTGTTGAAGCCCGCCTCTAGAATTTAGCATAGCTTCAAGTATTTACAAAGTACAACCATACGCCGCCGGGCCTGCTTCACCGTCGGCCGGGAAACCCGCGCTCCCACTACCCTTAACGCTCTAGACAAAGGACAAAAATCAAGCACCATCATTGGCCAATACTTGGTCACTGAAAGTAGTATATAAGCAGCCAATGTATCGATACACATCAGTTCGGATAGGTCGGCTCACGCTGACGCTTGTACATCTCAAATACGCAGAATAAACTTCTATCCAAAAACACAAGCTTCTGGTCGGGTCTCGCATTTCAATTTTTACGCTCCTTCTTATTAATTTGCGCTGGAGCGATTTGTCCTTGAGCAACCGCCTCCCCGAACCGCGGGACGGACACCTCAACATGTACCGACTAAGCAATAACCAATTGTATAACGAAACAGAACGAGTTAACAATATCTATGATGCCATAGGAGCCGTGTATACGAAGAATCTAAATTGTGTAGATAATAAGACTAGAACCGAAAACGAGCGAGTGACTGAGTGACAGACGGCGAAGGGCAGCAAGATAGCATTGATAAAGACACTGCTCTTTTCCCTTATCGCAAATTTTCTCTTCTCTCTAAGATACGGGTTGGCCAACGAAAATTTACGCTCGATAAAACGGTCCCTACCATTCGTTAGTGAATTGTACAAGCTGAAGCGATCGGAGACAGATAGTGGGTATACTTGCGATATTTCCGGGGGTAGCCACATTTGCTAACCCAGAAAATGCACCCACATCTGTTTGTAATTTTACCCCAATGTGGTCATAGTGTACAGTATCATTGAACTCGTCTTGACGTCAACTACACACTGCGAAGTTAAAAATATATAGTGCTATTTAAAAATCATCGATGACCTTCGAAAGACCTTGAAAACTGCTACAATCGGAACACTATTTTATATCTCCATATTTGCCCCCTGTAACAGTACAACTTTTCTCATTAACATTTTCTTCTATCTCTAATCCTAACGGAGCTATTTAGGTGGCCAGTCGACTTCTTTTTCCTCAGTCGAGAACACTTGAAGTCAGCTGTTTATACAATAAAAAAATATATATGCGATTGTATAAGATTGTAATTATATTGTATAGCAATTTAAAGAACCTAGATTAAGATGACAAAATTTAAGCCAGATAGAATGTATGTAATTTAATGTCGAATGTATCTTATACAGGGTGTTCCAAAAGTAATTTAACAGCGGGAAATGAGGGATTCCTGAGGTCATTTGAAGCAACTTTTTCCGTAGCGAAAATTCAATCTGCGGCTTTGTTAACGAGTTATGGTCGAAAATGACTAACCAATGAGAGCGAAGCGCGCGACCCAGCACGCGCTTGAACGAGAGCGTTCGACTGTCCGCCGGCCAGGCGAGCGAGCAGAAGCGGGGCGTCGAGCTGCGTTCGAGTGAAAGAACAAGTCAGAGAGCGCGAAATTTCCGAATTTTTTTTACTACGCGACGATAATAATTTTAAGAAAAACGCTGTTGATTCTTATTTCAGAATGTCTAAAGAATAATCACTAATTTTTCAG
>CM052083.1:21854266-21899131 GCA_028453745.1 Agapostemon virescens
TCTCTCTCTCTCTCTCTCTCTCTCTCTCTCTCTCTCTCTCTCTCTCTCTCTCTCGCACCCTCTTTTCCTCTATCTCGACCACGCTATCCGTTTACCTCTCTCTCTCTTGTTGTCTCTCGCACTATTCCTCCAACCAACTCTTCCACCACCTTTTCGTGCTCACTTGTCTGAATGCGTCCCACGAATTCATAAGTGCCGAATTTACAGCCCGCGGAACGAAGTCGCTGGTCTGGTGGCTGCCGAGAATCATGCTCGAGAATCATACTTACTTCTCTAATTTCTGTTCGCTATCTCTCTGCACCGTATACACGATCGATGCATATTCGGTCATTCCATGCAAAGTCGGACATTTTTCGGAATTCGTTCATATTAATCTACAGTCGGTCACCAAAATATTGGGACACCAATAACTGATCTGCAAAGTGGAGTGTTAACTTTTTCTTATTAACATGTTTCGTTATGGTGTGTACCATGAGAACGGTTTTATTAGATTCTCTGGTGTCTTCACTATACGCTCATAAAAACTCATTTTCATCTGTTCGTGTGTTCAGATGTTCAAAAATTTCATGAAAATATGTAGTACCTCTGTTCGCAGATTTCTAAAGCCATTTCTCAAGATATCGAAATACTATTTGACCTATATTCACATATACATATATATAGATTGCAACATATTCGAATTTGAACATAATCCGAAAACCTACTCCGAAATGTGTCAACTTCGCGTGGAATGATACTATCAAACGTACACGTATATCATCCTCTTCAAGCTATGCCGAGTGACATAATATTCGAAATGAAAAATATTTTCGGAAATTGTTATCAAAAATGCATTGATGAATACAAAACAATTATTTGCGTCTTAACGGGAACGATGTTGAAATATTTATTGAATTTCAAAGATATGCGTAATTTCCTAGCAGGAACGCTGAACGATTATTTCCAAGAAATATTTTTGTCATTATTCGTGTAATGAAAATTTTCTTATTAGTTTCATATATGAACGAAATTTTTCTCTACAAGGTAGTCATGTTTTTCGATGTAGAATTATGCTTATACAATCTGGAATCGGTTTGAAAATATATTTTTGTTAAAATATCATTATTTCTCGTATGTTCGAAGAAAAACTGGTTGCTATTAATGTTCTACATATGATAATGCATTCCTTCTACTCCTCCTCCATTCACTTTCGATGCTTTTCCTAGATTTTCTCTTCTCGACTCTTCCGAAAATCCCCTTCTAGTTTAAGTCTGTCTTTCCTTCCTTCTCCTAGAATCCCTTCTTTCTCACTCTTACCCTGCATCCCTACATCCCTTTCTTTTCTATATCCGCTTCTCCTTTAACTTCCCTACATCCCTTCCTTTATCTCTATCCCCTCCTCACACAATAGTTTTATTTCCCCTGGAGTTTCCTTTATTTGCCAACCAGATTTCGGCATACCGTCTGTGGCGTTTGTCCTCCTCCATTAATTTTCATAGAGTAAACCATACTCTGCGAGTGGTTTGACGCATAAGATTCATTTTGCTTAGGTAAATCCCACCCCATGTTCAGCAATCCACTTTAACAGGTAATTTTTTATGAGGAAAAAGACGACTGGCAAGTCGAACAGCTTAAAAAATAGGAGATCATAGCAACGACGATGATTTTAATAGCAAACTCAATTCTTATCGAACATAGTTTTATATCGTTACCTGACGAATCAGTTTCGTTACTGCGTTTTAACAGGGCTCAGCAACACGTTCGAAATTTCCCAAGATTATCTAAAAGATGCATCCTTCGACGGTTCTGGGGTAATTGATGAGCGGTCAAACACAGTCCTCTTACCAGAAGGTACCCTCGCCATCCCCACTTCGTGGACAGGTCCCTCAGGAAATGCTTTCCTTGTTCTTTAAAATAGCGATAAGACGACGGGTCACCTGGCATAATTAAAGACTCCCAACCTTCTAAACACGTGTCAACGAGGGTATCCCATCGAGTGTTCTCACAACTTCAAGCCGTCAGCCCTCGGCAAAAACCCATCCTCGACCCTGCCATATAATAACCGAAAGCGAAATAGCGTCGGGCTATCTGCTTACGATTTCTCTAAAAAAATAAGTCACTAACAAATATTAGTGAGCCGTAGTCGAACACGCGCCACACTTGTAAGGTGGTGTGAGGAAAGAAAGGGTGATAATCAGATGACCGGTACACGAACTTTGGAACCTAACTTGTGAACTTTAATAATTCTATACACTCCTCACTAGACAGTTGCCGTATGTTACAAGGTTTAATTTAAAGTTGTGAATGGACAGCGCACAGTTAAAGTAAAAACAGCTTATAAAAATGGCAAAAACAGCTTCAAAATATAAAATGAATGAACAGCCACAAGCGTCGCAATGGCCGGATATTTATAGTAGTGCTCATAGATGGGCCGTAAATATCCACTACCAATGAGCACGTACAAAAATATATGTAAACCCTGATTGGTTTCTTAATTTACCGCCTATTCTGTACTGATAAAGTGAGAACAGAAACGAAATGTCTCCAAGACGGGACACGTCTCAGGTAGTAGACCACAAAGGTGGTCGCACGCTCGCTAATACTTGGTGGTTCACATTTGCAGGTTTATGGTACATCAATTGCTATTAAGCGCAAAATTCAAAGTGTCGGAGGCACACGTGTCTACGAAGTACAGCCTCTAATAAACCGGCGTCCCAAGCTCTGACAAAAATACTAATTACAACATCTGAAATTTCAGATGAATGGTTCCTGAAAAATAGCGGAACACAGGCATCTGTACCATAAACCTCTTCATTCGTTTAAATATATTCTTAAGACGCTGTTCGCGTCTTAAAAAGTCTCTTGTTTTAAATGATTGCCGTTTACGCTTCGAAGGAAAGAATTAATTCAATAGATATAAAATTATATTGATCGTCGAAAGAAACGAAACAAGTCTTGCTAACGGCCGCCCACTTGCGTCTCTGCTTTTCTGGAATCGCAGATTATTCCACTCGATGAAGCGTCATTCTTACCTCACATAGTTCCGAATGTAGGTACATACAGTCGGAAGCAAACTTAAGTGAACACCCTTCGGAAACTAATGACTTGTTTAAGATTACATCCGATGACTTCAGTTTCTTGAAATGTCAGAAGAATTAGTTTATTAAGAATAAATCACGAATAAAACAAGCATAGATCACGTTTTTTAAAACTTTTTTATCTGTACCTGTAATGAAAATTTATAATATATCTTCTCTAGACTTAAACAAGCCATATACATATACAAAGTTGCATAAAAGCCGTTAAAGTTTGTTACGAACAATAAATAATTCAAAATATTCAAATGGCGAAGAACTGCGATTTAAATTAATGGAACGCTTAAAATTCAAAGTTTCGATCATCTTTCAATGCCCAGTAGTTTATTCACATGTCAACCGAGTTCGATGCAACTGTGACTATGTATACAAGGTGTCCCAAAAATTGTTCGAGGACCTCGAGAGGGGTGATTTTAAGAAATCTTTTCTTTCATGAAAATGTGGAACGCGACTTCGTTTTCGATAATTAACGAAAAACACCGGACAATAAGAGCACTGCTATAGATCCCGTTGAGCGTGTCGTTGCCATTGGCCGATCCACGATATATCCGCGACTGCCGCTGTCTTTGTTTTTCGTTAATAACTAAGAAACAAAACGTCCAATCGCAAAGTGACGAAAGAAAACGTTAAAGTAACCTGAACAATCGTTCCTTTCGAGGAATGTGAACATTTTTGGGATACCTTGTATACATTCATGGAGGTACAAAAATCTCACGATAATACCAGATGAACTAGATAAAAAAACGTCATTTTCGCTTTTTACTTTCAAATGTGGTATTATAGTAGTTTTAAACAAATTTTTGCACATTACCTTGTGAACTAATCCATTTTATCATGTCGACGGTGCTCGGAGTCGTTCGGTCGAATTTCTAAAAAGTTATTAGTTTTTAAAGGGCATCCACTTAATTTTGCTCCCAACTGTAATTTGCACCGACCCATTTCGCCATCGCGTCTAACATAACACGGCGTGTAATGCCGGAGACAATTGAAATAATTGGATTCCCGTGATTTCCTACGTGCTCGCAATCCTCCATCGTCGAGCACGACTATCTTCTCCCGTGTTACGGCCTTCGTAAGGTTCCATTTGAGGAGAAAATCGACACTTTTTTCCAGCAATAATAGTTATGCTCACGACCGGCGTGCAAATTATTGCTCGATAACCTAACTGACCAACCAGTGCAGAGTTCGTACCTTAACTCGCGACGAACAAGACAAAATGAAACGAGAATGAGTAACACCGCTCCTTGAAAACAGAGCAAATTAGTATAATATTTGTAAAAATATCATATTTTTTAATACATACGTACAGTTGTTGCGTACGAAATTTCCGATTTTTTTACAGTAACGTTAAACGATCACAACCTTTTTCTTCATAAAAATTAGTGATCAATTATAAAATTCGGATTAACAGGTTTCGTTCGAGTTTACCCGATTTAACAACATTTCGCCGTACCATTGTCTTTGTAACTAACATTATTATAGCGTTTTGATCACTAGAAATGTTACAGATCAGAAAGGATAATTCATATCTTTTATACTGCTACATGTACTTCAATGTATCATATTGTTTACAAAAGAATTAAATATTATTTCATCTAAAAAGAAAGATGTAATATTTGTTTTTGTTAAACGTCGTTTAAAATCTCCATTGCGAGTTTGACTCGTTATAATATGACAAGGGATTAATTGCGTACAAAAATTATGAAAAAATTCTGACGCATCAAGGCTGTCGATGTGCATTTTTGAGAATTTTTACCGATTTTTGGATTGAAAATCTTGATTATGAAAAATAAAAATTCTCAGAAAATACAGAATTCGTACAGAAGTAGTTTTGACACCACCGCGAAATTTTTACAGTAGCATCGTATTATCAGAATAATTTTTCTACATCCTACCGAATATAATAGATTTATTAAATTGTACAGTATTTGCAATATCATACGGAAACACAAAGAGACAGAGAGTATTATATCTTCCTGTCCCTGACTGTAGTTTCGACGAGGTTTTCGGGGCAAATGGTTGGCAGTGCATGATGGTGAGTAGGCCCTGTGGTAAATCACTCGGCGAAATTGCAGACGCCGGCGAATGTAAAGGATAAAAATGGGGATGGGTCGTAAAGGTAGCGGCGAGCGGCGAACGGCGTCGCGACGCGACTCAACAGGGAACGAACCGACGCGCAGCGCGGCGCGGTGTACGGTCGGGTATAAAGAATGAAACGGGGAATAATGTACGCGGAATGATCATTAGCAACGACAGACGTTTCGCCGTGGCCCGCAATCCAGGGGTTTATTACTGTCGAAATGGATTCCTCGCGAGTAGACGCGGAAAGCGATTCTGACACGCCGCGCCGCGGGGCTTCATGGCCGAGCAGCGCGGACCCACGCGGAATTGCTTCTTCCACGTGGTAGAAAATATTTGTCTACCGTCAGACGTATGAAATACGGCCGTAGCTCGCCGCTTTTTACTTTCCCTGGACCTCCTCCCGTGCGACGAGCAACCTGATGACGGTCTGTTCTTTGGTCCGATCCAGAGAAATTGTTCCCTGCGTATTTCAGCACGACAGCACAATGCAGATCGAGACATTTGTAGTCCTTTGAGCAACCTCGGCGACACATCCTGCTGCGTCAAGCCCGCTCATGCACAATCGAATCATATCATCGTTTTCGATTTCGGGAAAGATTGGTTGTTAAAGCTTGCCACTAGAATTTAGCGTAGCTTCGAATGTTGTAGAAATTTTGATCGTACAAATTTTACCTGTCGACGCCCGTCGCCGAGCCTACGTCACGGCCGGCCGGGAAAACCCATGCTCCCACTACCCTTAATGCTCTAAACAATAGACAAAAATGAAGCACTACCATTGGCCAATACTTCGCCACCTACAATAGTATATAAGCAGTCAAAACGTTACAGATCCGCATCAGATCCGCTCGGTCGGCTCACACTGACGCTTGTACATTTCCAACAAGCAGAATAAACTTCTATCTAAAACCAAGTTTTCGTTTGGGTTTCACATTTCAATTTTACGCTCCTTCTCATTAATTTGCTCTGGAGCGAGTACGTGCTTCTACAAAGCATCATAATTAAGCGATCGCTTCCACGAACCGCGGTGCGGGCGCCTCAACAATCGGTAGATATGTAGAATGGATAGTAGGTGGATCCGTAATTGAACTGAAAGGGGGTTAACAGTGAAATCTAAAACGTAGTATGATACAAGTATACATTTGCTAGTTCGTTCTCTTTTGAGATGCAAATACAGATTTGACCTTTCTCGGTCTTCTTGGTGTAGAAATGTCTTCGGAAAAAGTGGGGGAAAAGTCCCAAGTGGACATGACCAAAGTGCATTGTCCGATGGCGCGCTTCGCTTAGCCTCTTCGCGAGAAAATACAACACTGTCCTAAACCTTCAAGGATCTCACGAAGAGGGTAAACGTGGAGTCGACAAAGTTCCAATCGCCTACAGATACCAGTCACTGGTATCATTATTTTGTGCCTCTTAGAGAGACGATAACTCTTTTAACACGTTCAATGCCATGGTGGTGACCAGTGACCGGCATACCACTGCGTTGTTTAAGAATGACCATCGTCAAACTGGCAGCATCGAACGTTGTCTTTTTACAACTTTCTTGTGTACCTACGTTGAAAACTTAAAAAACACGCATCGTAGATCTCTGTCAATTATATACATTTTAAACATTGCATTGAAATCGCCAGACGCAGAGAAAACAGATAGACATCGAGAACTGCAATTTGTCAATCTGTAAACATTTGTAGCTAATTGCAACGACTGTCGGTTTTGATGAAATTTTTCAAGATATATACATAATTGACATGCTTCTACAGAATCTTCTTTTTAAACATTCAAAATTAACCTAGATAAAAAAGTTACACACAACTTTTAGAATTTTCTTCTTGCAATTCCGATCAATTAATTGCTGTAACGAATTAATTGTTGTAACATTTGAAAATACTCCTTTGGAAAAAAACAACTTGGTTTTGCCGCAGGCTGTAATATAATATTAACACATTGCGTACGGGTCACGAGATATCTCGTTTTTAACAAGCCTTGCCGCATTCTTGTTACAAATCATAAGCAAAATAACTGAATGTTGACAATCCAAGTATGTAAAAACAATCGGTCAGTATAGCCCCAGTACATCGATAGATCTGTGACGATCGTCTACCATACCTTATAAAGTGTTTTATTGTTGTACATTTTGTTATTTCATCTTGTTATTTATAGTAATATTTAAGAACACTTTATGTGAATATGAAGCGGCTGCTGACAGGGTAATGGAGAGACAGAAAAGGATGGAAAGAAAGGGGGAACGTTTCGTCCTGGGTCCGCTGGAGGACTCGTCGGTAAGGCTGACTAGCGGACCCTACCTTAGACACTGGGATATCGGAAGGCGGTTAAGGACGATATATATATGAATCGGAGGCGGATCAGGTACTAGCGGGAAAGTCTCGTTCTACTGTCTCTCTGTCGGTGAAGATAGGAGGTACAGCACCCCCTGCCAGTGATGTACGATGATTCGGGTCAGAATCCAGGAAGGACGATCGAGATGTTGCGTAGTAGCCCACTCGATGACGTTGTCGTGTTGAAGTTGCTGGTCCTTTTGCTATTGGTCTCGTAGCGGCGTACCGTATATTGCTGTGACGTTGTCGTGATCGTAGGAGCTTCGTTGGACTTCGGTTGTTGCGAGTGCGTTGCTCGGGCAATTGTCGTGGCGAGGCAGTGAGTCGCGCCTTCGAGCCTTCGCGAGCCGTAGGTGCTTCTGTCCTAGTATGGCCGATTGAAGATGGCGTAAATTTGGCGCCGTTGATCCTCCGAGAGTCCGCCGATCTGTACACGTCGCTGTAGGTCCGGGTCTCGTGCCTGCAGGGTATCTAGCGTCTGCGGCAGATCGGCGGTTGGTCACGCTAGGAGAAGGATTACGTAAATTTCGGCTAATAGACGCTCGACGTCGATCCTTCTGGTGTTGATCCGTGGTTGTGGCACCCTCTAGTTGTAGTTGTTGTCTCCACCCATCAGAAGGTTACGCTGTTGTTGTCCATCGTCGGGGTCACCAATGACGCGGCTGCTGAAAGTGTAGTGGAGAGAGAAAGAAAAGGAAAGAAAGGAGGGGGGAGTGTTTTGTCCTGAGTCCGCTAGAGGATTCGTCGGTAAGGCTGACTAGCGGACCCTGCCTTAGACGCTGGGTACTGGAAGGCCTAACCCAGACCTAACCTCTTCACGCCCTTGGCCACATATGTGGTCATTTTTTATAAAATAAAAAACCTACAGGAAATTTCTTTGCTACCTTTCTACAAATTATTAAATCTTAATATATTTACTGTCTGTAATAATCTGTAGTGAAAATTTTGGTCTATTTATTATTGACACTAACTATAATTATAAAAAAACTAAACGTCTACATATGTGGCCAAAGGCGTGAAGAGGTTAAGGACGGTATATGCATGAATCGGAGGCGGATCAGGTACTAGCGGGAAAGTCTCGTTCTACTGTCCCTCTGTCGGTGAGGGTAGGAGGAATAGCCGTCACAGAATAATACCAAATGCAAATTAAAAATGTGCATATATTCATCGTATTGCTTGCCAAGCATGCTTCTGGAGCATTAAAAACTGTACGGGTTCTGGGAGTGCCGTACGTAACGCGTGAATAAAGATATATGTTTATGCATAAAAACACATTGATGACCATAAAATCTCCGCAAACAAAAGTGGCCTTGAAAACATTCAAGGGTGAAACTTCACTTCAGAATTTACTTTTCAAGAATGAAAAGATAACCGCCTCGGTGGTCCGTGAGACGAAAGATACCGACGCTAACTCTCGACTCAGTTCTAAGAAATTCATTTTGCCTTTTTGATTATTCACGAGCTGGACGTCCGAACGCGCAATCACGTGACATTATTCCCAGCGGCGAACGAGCGCGAACAAGACGAGAAACTTTCATGTTAAGAAGGTTCGTAGATCGGATCGCTCGCGTCCGAAGGAAATACAACGTTTCGACGGACCATGGAGAACAGAATCCTGTTGAGACGATCGGGTAGGTCTGGCCTCGATCGAATAGATTCCAACACTCGCAGGATATCTCTATTTATTGATATCCAGCTTGGGTTCTTTCCCGTTTCGAACCGTAACACCTTCCGTTTCACCTTCCGCCGAAATACCCTGCCACGACATCCAACGCGATACAGTCAGACAGAATTCGGCATATTTATTCAAACAAAGAATAATTATACGTCCTCCGGTTTATTCATAAATAACAAATAACGAGTAAAGATACATTCTCCAGATTTATTTGTAATAATCAAAGTAGCAACGTGATTAGAAAATTTGTTGAAGATCGAGATAATTATGACACCAAGAAGAATGAACTTTACATTGAAAATGTGCAATTTTTAAATTAGCCTCGCATTCGAAAATGCTTGCTAAATAAATTGTGAAGTTGCTAATGCTAATACACGTGTAAAAAGTGTACATCCATATCAACAGAAATGTAAACACATAAAGCGAACAATATTTCAGAGGAAGCTCATGTGAGCGGAACGGCACAGAAGTATTCGGCTGCTATTTGCCGTGAAACGTATTCAAATGGCACGAAGAAAAATGGATTCACTTCATTCGTATACGCTAGTAATAATATATTTTTTACAAGCATCACGCCTATCAAGATGTTACTATATTTATTATCAGATTATAAGTCACAAAATACGCAACGATATTAAAAAACGTTTCTAACGTCTTCATAGGTCTAGGTTTCTGTTACGAGTCGAGGGCCAGGCGGCTTTGGGTGGCCGGAGGTTGGTTGTGATTTTGGTATATGTATGGGGAAAGCGTGGACTAACCGGAACGTCTTTCAGAACCGGGTTGCCACCTTAGGTTTACCAGGAGAGCGTGGACTAACCGGAACGTCTTTCAGAATCGAGTCGCCACCTTACGTTTGGTAGGAGAGCGTGGACTAACCGGAACGTCTTTCAGCACCGGCTCGCCACCTTGGGTTTGCAAGGAGAATTTAAAAGGTTTTGGGTGCCTCGTAACTTTATGAATTTAATGAAGATACACCTCGAACGGCAAAAATGTATCTTCATGAGTTTATACCAACTGGTTGTGAATTAAGAATAGAACAATCGAATTTGAGAATCAAAAACTGGTAAAAGAAAATATATTACAGACTTAATTCTGTTACAATTGTACTAGTGAGTGTGTACGTGGACTCTAGATCCCGCTCTCAGTTTATTATCGGCGGGGGGCTGCTAACCTCGTTATGATATACGTACTCGGTTTCTTCTGAGTGAAAGAGAATTTAACTCGATCTTGCTTAGACGTTTCTGTGTCGAAGGATGACTTGAAACTAGCCCCGTTTTCTGGGTCCGCCCGAGCCCTTTATATACCCAGATTTTTTCAAAAAAAGCGGTAGTGGGGGTGGCTGTATGTGCTGTAGTTCCAGGAATTCGTCAGAGTAACCCCTTCGAAGATACTTGACTCACAGTAAACAGACCCACCGGCTGGGGCCAGCTGGCGTACACTCTCGGGAAAGAGCAAGAAAATACGTAGGAGAAAACTCCGTACGTTACATTTCACCCACTCATGTTCATCAAGAATGTATTAAATCCACGGCCTACTTATTATTAAGATATTATTCGCGTTTAGTGCTCGGCGGGTGTAACGTTGAATATGAATTTCCTGAAATGCTTAACTCTCGGACAGCGAACCATTTTTACAGTTTCATCATCGAAAATGTTTAAAACTATTCACCGTTTACTTATCAATTTTTAAATATGATGTTTAGCGATACTTCTTGCAGACACGTTAGTCTTTCTGTTGGCACCAATATTAGAGGTACCCATAAGTAACAACTTATTTGAAAAGACATTTATTGCCTTTAGTTCCGTGCCGATCGTTGAAAAGAAAACACGTATTTTTTTACAATTTTCAGTATTTGATATTTTCAGTAAATTTATAATATTTGAACTACACAGCGAGTCCGATAGCCCCTGGCAGTGGCTATCGATTCGTGTTATTCTTCCTTCTAATTGAGACTCTCATTTAGGACGCAGCAGCTCGCTCATGTTCCTCGCGCTCAATTCTGTCGGTTTCAAGACGCCCTTCGAACTGCCGTTGCTGCTCCTGTAACTACTTTTACAACTATTTATTCAGAAATTATTAATTATTTACAATAAAATACAATATAGAGTAGCTTTATCGAATTCGCTGTTCAAACTGTTCGACAGGCAGACTACTTTCGATTGCCTGTCCGTACAACAGATCCGTAACAACCCCCCATCAACTATTATTTCCTTGTGGGTTGTTCATCACGAAATAATTTTGTATATACGGCGACTCCATATGGACAGCCGTATTAACAATATATTAGGGGCATCCATGAACAATAATTTATTTGTAAAGAAATTTATTGCCTTTATTTTTGTACCGATCGTTGAAGAGGAAGCACGTATTCTATTCCGTATGTAAATTCGTCTAATGATCATTCTGATTATCGCTGTAGCGGTACGCGATTCGCATCGCAAGATGTTAGAGTCGCGGTGGTCGATCGTCTCGACACACAGACGCATCGACGATTCGGGAATCTTCGAGAAGCGGCGATCGTTACAAATACCGATCCGAGAAGCTTCGAGAAGCGTGGCGACCGTTGCGATCATCGAAGATTCGAGAACTCTGAAAAACAAATAAAACGCGCGGAGGCATCGGGCCTCGCGTCTTTCGTCGCCGAACCACGAGCGTGAACGGTTGATTAGAGTTGCTAAAAAATTACTTCTACCGCGTCCATCAGAAAGTTGTGAATTTCCACCAGTCGCTCCCACACTCGCTAAATAAATTTGAGTGAGGAAACCTACTCGTAGACATTATCATTTTAAATAACACCCTTTCCTCCTCAATCGCTTTTCTTTTCTTCACATCACCTTCCAAGTGCGGTGAGACATGTGATCAGACTAAAGCTCGCTAACACTGCTGAATCTTGTCAAGACAGATAAGACCGTCCATAATGATAGTTTTACAAAAACGATGCCCCATTCTAGCAAATAACTGATAGCCGAATTGTATTCTACGAACTTAAAAACCCCTAGATACGTTTTGCTTTCTTTTTGTTTGTATTTGATAAAGTATGATCAACAGAGACACGAGTTTTTATCAGCTTTTTATGATTCTGACTTACTGTGCGCCGATTCACCCACTATGGAACAAGCTTACTCCGTCAGTTTCGTCGAAGACAATGGTTCTCTCAGTCGGCGGGCCCGTCTTCCCTGTAAGATGTCGACGGAAGACGTTCCGAGACGTTCGAACATCCGCGTATTATAATATCAATAGAACGTGGGATGAGTGTACATTCGTAATCCCAGTTGCAGACAGGTGGTGGATCTGTGCATTACCCGGATAATGCGAAGGATCCATTATCCGGCCACGGCGGATATTGGAGAGATATCTGTGTTGTTGTTATAATATTCAGAAAGTCCATGTAATGCTGCCGAACGCGTTCCGTTCCGCGTTTCTTCGACACTCTCCCCGGGTTTGTCATAAAGCGACCGTTGGACATTAAAACGAGTACCGGCAGCCATTGCCCTACAGCTGAGATTTGTTTCGACGGTTTTGGACATTGTTGGCCTGCAACAGAGGGAATCGTCCATCTCGGAGGAAAACTTCGTGCTCTTAGCCGGAGAAAAGTTAAACATCATAGTTGCGAATGCGGAACCCTCCAACAATAAGGTAAACAGCCGTCCGCGGAACAATGAACAATGCGTGTAAAGTATCCGCAGGCAGACAACCCGGGGTGGATTTTCTTCTCGAATAATCAAAGGACTCCGGAAAGGTGATTGTAGTCGACGGCAGCTCGGGAACTCGGTTAGCATGCCACAGCGGGCTACATCGGATATCTCTGGGAGAATACTCCGTCTCAGCGCAGCGAAAGCTCGACATTCCCGCAGAAAATTGTGCTACGTTAGCTCGACTTGTGTAGGAGGGAGGGAGGCAAGTTCGAGTTGTTCCCGTGGTGGAATATTGCCTGAACAAAACCAACTCTGGCACCCGGCATTCGAACGCGTCCGAGGTGGTCAAACATACTTTGCCGGCGAAACGAATCCGATACGTCCGAGATTGTTCCATACAAAATTCGAACCGATTTGCCGAATAATCATTGTGGTTAATACAAAATCATACCCGTCGCAAAAGGGTCGGTCTGTTTCGTAACTTTTACGACACGCTTGTAAAAACGGATTTCGACGTTCGAATGCCTGACGATTTACATCGCGAAACAAGCTTTTTCGCACGATGGAACGCACAACGATATGCATAAAAATCCACAATCTGTAAATCATAGGACAAGAGGTTAACCCCTTGGCCTACAACAACGAATCAGACTCGTGATCAAGATATCGAACAAAATCTTCTAAACATGCATTTCTTTGATCTTCTTTAAACCAAAATAACATTTTGTTGAACTGTTAATCGCATGCAATCATTGGGGAATAGCTACGCACGCGGTAACTACGAATTTGCCTTTCCTTTTTCGTCGTTCTGCGGAGGACAAAGATAATCTAGTCACTGTTATCATAATATAAATCGTAGGTCAAGAGGTTAATGGTTCGACAAGGTTGGCCGTGCGATGCGTTCCCTTAAATTGGTTAATGTTTAATTACACCTGTTTTAAATTGGCTTTGGGTAGATTCGGGTTAGGTGGCGCAAAAGGTATCAAAGAAAACTCGCCACGAGTTGGACACAATCGCGCCCTCTGGAACGATCGACGTCGAAAGTGAGCAGAGGAAATCGAGTGGCCGGAAAAATTTCTCATCCGGAAAACGCTGACGGGAACCACTCACCGCTCTGCGGATCGAACCGTTTAAAGCGGACGCTCTGGTGAACTGTACCCGCTACTGCACCGAGAACCGTACCCGTGCGTTACCCTTGTTCAGAGTGGCCGAGAGGCTGTTCGAAATGTCTGAATGAGTCCTTGATAAATGGAGCAAGGTAAGAACTGAAAGGAATTCTGCCGGCTAACTGGGCTTCGTGCCGGATTCATCGAACACCATTGGGTGAAGCTCGTTCAATGAGAACTGTTTCCTTTTCAGACGCTCCAGACTTCAAATTCGACAAAATATGTTGTAGGAACGGTGTTAAGATTACACAAATTTTTATCGAATCAACGTTTCTGACACGAGCGTAACTACTCCGCTATTTCCAAGAGAAACATTTCCCTTAATTTTTCTTTTGCAATTATAAAATTGACGTTACTGAACGTCGATAAATTATCCATTCCTAAAACAAATTTTGCAAGATGTTTACCGTAGAACCATCGGTATTCCTGATATTCCTGATATAAAATCTTGTTTCTTCAAATGACGACGTTAATACTCTGAATCGAAATCGCTATCAAAGGCTTATGTGTAAAATCTATCACTGTCCAACAATAATAGAGGACCGCTGAGTTCATTTTCCTCGAATAGAGGTAAAACATCGACAGTCTGTGATTAAGACGAAGAAGAAGCAGATAACAATACAGAAAGATAATAGAAGAAAAAGAGCAACTAGAACGGGCGAAATATAAATAATAAAGACCAAATACAAAATGTAAAAGAAGAGATATTAACAATAAGGACGAAATATAAATGGTACACAAGACTTCGTCCCGGAAAATTGGAAAATATCCGCTCATTCCCTAAAGCGAGACCGAACTGTCCCAAACGATGGCTGACGGGAAACGGGCCTAAGGGTGATCGCGCGCTTAGCGTTCGTAACAGTTCTTGTCACAGCTGGATGTTACACAGCTATGACACGTATATTGCCATTGATAAACCATAAACCAATATCTAAATTTAAAATGTCTCGAAAATAAATGAAAAGACAGCCGAAATCGCCACTTGTAAAAATCACTAAAAAATAACGGAGTTCTATCGCCCGCATCGTAAACATCCGTACATGAGATTTAAATCACAAAACGGTTAAATTCCTTGCATTAAAATTTCGCGAACCTTGATTTTGCTAACCTAGAACTTGCTTACCTAAGTTATTTTGTTTAAGTTGCAATGCTACCGAAGCTGCAGAAATTATTTAGTACAGATTTCCGATTCAGATACATGAATCCAGGATTTTATGAAACCGCAATTTTTGTAGGATTAATGAAGGAAGATTGAAACGAAAACCCGTACTCCCAAGTACCTCGCACGTTCATTGGAACGTCGAGTGTTATCTCAATATGTTAGAGTCGTGTCGCACAACCGACTCCAGCTGTTATTACTCTGTTTAAGTAATCCGTCAAGTATTCTCGCGATCCCTCAACTGATTATCAAGATCTTGACTTGTTACGCAGCTCTTCGTTCCGTATAACGACGATGATGTTTTGATATTTGCCGGACGGAAGATGAAAGACAGATACGGCGATATTAATTAAGCCTCTGTTCGCCGTTTCTTTACCCTCAAAGGCGGAATCCGCGCGCGGTATTTTTCTTTTTTCTTCTTCTTTTTACGCAGACGGACGCTCAAAGAAGCGCAGCCTGCGTGCGCGCCGCCGGCGAGTGTAAACTGTCGTAAAGTAGGTTGACGAACCTAATGGTGCATCGAGTGCAACAGTGACGACAGTGCTCGAGCACTTGGCGGCAGTGCTAACGAGGTTTGATTATGCCGTCGCGCTGCCAACTGAACCGCTACCAGCCTTGGCAACGCGATAGTCTATCGACTCTGCTATGCACCAATAAATAATTGTTATTTAATTCTGCTTCGTTGTGCTTCGAAATGCACAGGACGAACACGGTCGTCATCGTTGCACGAGGCATCGCTGCAGACACGCATAGCTTTAAGTTTCGGCAACGTCTTGGAATACGAACAATCCGAATAATGGAAATTATCGTTTGACGGCAGTAACTCCGATATATCAATTTTGGCTTATATCGGTTACGGTTTTTAAAAACTGATATTAGATCGGTTCTGGATTTCTGTTAGGCATTTCGGTTGTACTTCTACTTCACCTAATAAATACATTGTATTTCCTTTCGTTAAAATTATCGAGGACACCATTGTATAATTATATACTTTATATACTTATTAGAACAATATATAATTTATTATATAATTGAATTTAATGTAATATTGAACGTAATTAAAGTTTGGCGACGATAAATTGTGAAGGAGGGGGGGGGGGGGGCGTTTCGTCCAGGGTCTGCTGGAGGACTCGGTAAGGCTACCTACTAGACCCTGGGATATCGGAAGGCGGTTAAGGACGGTATGTATACAAATTGAAGGCGGATCAGGTACTAGCGGGAAAGTCTCATCCTATTGCCACATTGTCGGTAACCGCAGGAGGTACAGCTGTCACAAAAGTAATGGAAAAAACTATTTTGGCTGTAGCCGTCGAACCTCTACTGTCTATTGATCCGTCTCGATTCTGTCTCAAATTTAACAATACTTTAAGTTTAAAATATATGTGGTTGATCACATCTTTGAATTACTTTATATTACTTACATGTATATTGGGTAAACGCGAAGATATAAAATCGAAATAGAACCGAAATGCAGAACTGAAATTGAGAATCGAAAAATAACATTTACAGAATCTACATATAACAGTTTGAAACGAGTATTTTCGAAATTTTATCAATTCCTGCTTGTTGATACGTGGAAAGACAACAGAGATTAAAATAGTAAATCGATTAAAACCGGATAATTCGTCCGATTTTTAAATAATTCAATAAAAATGTATACACGAATTTGTATCACATGCGAACAGTGATTCGTTTCTCAAACAAATTTTTAATATGTGACGCAATCGGACAGCTCAATGATATGAAGCGAGTCCTGTCAGAGAAAGTTTCTGTCGCGGGGCAACCCGACAGAATTTCCAGCAGCTGACATGTGGACAGAATCGCTTGCATCTCCTATATGTTGAAAAAATTTCATGGTGTGTATCCTATATACAGTTTCCCACGACACGTGAAATGCGCTACAAAAATCATATCGAAATGTAGATACTGGGGTGAAGCGAACGGCCCGAAGAAACAATAATTTTCGTACAAATCTAATAAGAATTTGTTGAAATTGCTCAACTATTTCCGATCTAGAAACGAAGTTAGAATATTGACCTCGGCGTTCATCGATCGCTTGTAAAATGTATCATAATCTATTTGCAACATTAGAACTACCGGACGGATCATAATGACTTGTTACTGATTTTTTCTTTTGCTATTATTGAAATTATAAGAATGTTTAATGTTCGGTAGTCTTAATGTTAATAGATTTGTTGTGTCATTCTTATTCTGTCGCAATTTCTTCCTTATCTTTTCGTAGAACAATATTCAAGAATATTTTTAATGTACATTATTCTCGTATCACTGTCGCGTACTTTCAATTTGCAGAGAAGAACAATAAACATAATATTGCGGCGACAACATCTAAGGTTGCGTGTGCTTCGCTGTACCCCCGACTTAGTTAGCATACCCGAGAGTGGTGCAATAAGCCATTTAAATCGGTTCCGAAGGAGCTTACCATTTTAAAAGCATCGAACGCGGACAGTTCTTTCCCTAACAGACGGACACCATGTGCGATGCACCCAACGAAGTAAGTAACGAAGTAAGTAAATAATAAGTAACGATATTACTTCATTGACAGTTTCCCACTGCTTCGGGTATACTCCTTCTATCGCTCCTACAACCTACTAAAAAACACTATATTCTTACATCTCAAACTACAAGTTTTAACACAAGGAAATCGCAAACGACCAAGAAGAATTGAGTCATCCGAAATCGCGAACAACTAAGACAGAAGTTAAATCATATTAAAGCACGGACAACTAGAAACGAACCCTCACAGAAATCGCGAATAACCAAAATAAAAGATGAACGCCATAGCAAGCACGAACAAATAAAGAAGTTTAACATCATACGAAAACGTGAACAACTAGAAGTTTAAGGCCAAGAAATCGCGAGAATCCAAGACGTTGAATATCACAGAAATCGCGAAAAACCAACCAGGAACAAACCATCACAGAGAATTTAAGAAAAACAATATATCACCTCACAGCGCGAACATTGAGAATTTGGCACATCCACAAAAACGCGGATATGCGGTCATTCAGAAATCGCGAAACTCATGGATATCGCAAGCATCGTAATTTAGGTGTATAAGTATTAAGTGTACATAGGTTTATATCATGCTTTCGTTTGTGCACGCTTTAACGATCCTTCGTGAATTATTAGCGACATAATTTGCATGTTGAGGTTATCATTTAATTTTGTCTATCATCATATTGAAGCGCGACGCGTCATTTGGGTTGTACAAGTATTTATTTATAAATTACTAATTATTTTCAGTAAAATACAATACAGGTTAGTTTTATCTAATTCGCTATCTAAACTGTTCGACAGGCAGACTTCAACAACTCTCGATTGTCTATCGGTACAACGGATTCGTGACAACCCCTATCTTGTATTATTTCCTTAGGGGTTGTTCACCACAATGTAATTGTACATTGTGGCGATTTCATGTGGACAGTCGCGGTAACAATATTATATGCACTCAAAGTGTATGAAAAGGTGGAATTTATTGTTTTTCTAGTAATAACAATGTCCAAAATCTAAAAAAAATTACTAAAATGATCAGTGGGTCCGTACTTTTTAACGGGACGTTAACGAGAGTTAATTTTTGATATCTGAAGCATTAATTGTTAACCGAACTTAATTTGGACCGATTCGTGTTCTGATCTACCTCCTACACTCGCCAGCAGATGGACCGATAGACAATGGGAGACCTATTCCCAATAGTACCTGGCCCATCACCGATTCTAATATGTATGGCACAGATTGTATTCATCAAATTTTATCACCATTTTTAAGGTATTTCCGACAGTAGAATGAAAAGATATTTCGGACAAAATTTCATCAATACTTGGTAGGCTACATGTTCGCATATTCTTAACCCTTTTAGTGCCGAACGAAGAATACCGGCCCTCCGCGAAGAATACCGAGCCAATTTAACGAATTTGATAATGTTTGGGACCCCACGGCACTTATTCCAGAACCTGCATAGAGCGAACCTTATCTCCTAACAAGTTAAACCTAAAAACAACTTTTTAAATTCTTTTGCAACGAAATGAGACCATTTATAACGTTTTATAAATTTATTTTAAGGTAGAGGTCGCTTGCAATGCGCTCAGTAAGGCGTCATCTGATACGCAGCGACATATCATCGTTGGCCCTTTTCGCAAGTGTTGCGAATGACGATATATAATTGTTCGGCACTAACAGGGTTAAACCTCAAAAAATATTTCTGCATATATATCTCATGGCCACCTAGACGTTTTTTTTTAAGCAGCAGCATATGTTTTCGATGGCGTAGGATTGTTGCCAACGTCGAGACGAATTGAACAATGCATTATATTACTTTGTATGCGAGAAAAACATCGTGCAGGAGAACACGATATCGGTAACGCGCGAGAGGTTAGGTGGAACGAAGAGCAGGGGAGTCGAGGAGGAAACTCGCTTTGACGTTTAACCGTGGCTGCTGCTAGGTATTTCGAGTATTCCGCAGGCATTAACCGGGCGGTTCTGTAATACAGCTTCGTATGCAGCTACAGCGAGAAAGCTAGCCGGCAATCCACCCGGCAAGCCAACTTTCTGAAGTATTTCGTCCTGGGTCGGTTAACTTGGAGACTACGATCAGCCCAGCTACGATCGGACCGCACACCACGTGTTAATTGCCACCTCGTGTGGCCACCTTGCAAATATCATCGCCAACGGAATTGACCAGGCTATACACTACGTGCTCCGTGAGCAAGATTACGGGTTGTCCTTAATGAAGATCACTCAGGTATACACCACGAGAACTGTTCCACTCCTCAATGTTAATATTCCGTGGACTCTAAGATGCTATTCGGTGTTACCGGACCGCCACAGCTGCTATTGGAATTGGCCTAACGAGGACGACGCCCAAACTATCGCACACTGACTTATCAATGAGCGACGTACGCGGTTCTCCACAATTCTCTACCACGCACTAGGCCTAGGAGTCTGCGGGTACCCATAACAACGGGTACTCGATTGTTCGGACGGGTTCGGGAAAAGTCGAGCAGGTTCAGGACAGTACCCGCGACGTATGAATATTCGGCCTACCCGATATTCTACGACCTATGTTGCACAGTGATCCTTAACCTACGTAGCTCAGTTACTCAAATCAACTTCAACAACAGC
Source organism: Agapostemon virescens (assembly GCA_028453745.1). Lineage (NCBI taxonomy): Eukaryota > Metazoa > Arthropoda > Insecta > Hymenoptera > Halictidae > Agapostemon > Agapostemon virescens. The sequence continues at coordinate 21,874,530 of CM052083.1, forward strand.
GCAGACAACTCCAATAAAGCTAATCGATTTAGATATTGTAGGAACTTAGGAAAAAAGAGGAAACCGGAACGGGAATCGGACCTGGGACTTTCTGGTCGTAGTCGATCGACCAGGGAACCCTCACCGTTTGTCTTAATTTTCCTCTATGCTGATCCGATATGAGGATTAAATTCTGTTCTGATATGAAGGTTATACTCGCCTTGCTCTGCTTCCAGTGAATTAGGCGTTATACCTACGAAGAACGCGGTACAATCTAAAAATTGGTGGCGAATTGGTCGATTTCTTTTCGATTACCCTACTTCGACAATTTCGATCCTGAAAAATGGATATGAATGTAACAAACAACTATCAAACAATCTTTCTTGACAGTTTTCGACTCCTCAGCGTATATTCCTTTCAACACGCCCACATCTAATTTAGAAACTCTGTGTTCCTACACCTAAAACTACCTTTGACCAAACATGACAAAACAGAGCTGACGACGGACGGAACGCGACAGAAACGCGAATTTAACCCTTTACACTCGAAGAAATTCCATTCCAAAGTCGGAATAATATTTTAACCTATTATAGCTCCGTGTACATAGTTTATTTTCTTCACTTATACGAAATTAATTACTATTATTCGTACTTAGAACATTAAAATTTTGATCGATTTTTTAACTGCAAACGTTGCGATGTAAAAATTGTGCAAATAATAGTATGACAATTTTTAATGGCGCCTTAGGAGCGCCACTCGAGTACTCGCGATTAATATACGGAACACACAACGTAGAGCGTGAAATTAGAATTTCGAGAAATCGCAGTCATTTGTACTCTCATGTAATAAAGTGTATATACATGAAACTAGTGGCATTTATTCTGCGAAAAAGGTGCTTAGTGTCACTTGTTGCACGCCGAGAGAGGGCAACAAGCATCATCGTGCTGCCTTCGTATACACATACTATTAACTTTACAAATTCATTTATTAGATATGTAAATATGAAATGATACAAAATATTTCATTCGAAGTATTGCCCGTAAGTAGCTACACATTTTTCCCATCTCTCTGATAATTTGTGGATGTCACGCCAAAAAAATTGCCCCTCTTTTGTGACAAACCAGTCATCGAGCCGTTTTCGTACATTTTTGTAAGATGAGAAGCGCTACTGAGCGAGTGCGTGTCCCATCAATGCAAATAAGTAATAGTCGAAATGCGAAAGTATTTTCCAACTAAACGCCTCAATCGTTTCCTTCACCGGTTTTGCTGTGTGCGATGGTGCATTATCATAAAGTAAAATTACTTAGCGTTGCCTTTTAATCCCATCTTCCTATCTTCTGGACCTTTCCCGTGACTTTCAAACGTTTGAAGACGGCTTCTCGTGTCCCATTTACTTGATCCGCGAGTTGTTGTTGCGTTCCAGCGTCATCCTCATCCAACGATACTTGCAATTCTTTGTCTTCAAACTTTTTCGGTGGTCTTCCACGTTCTTCGTTTTTCACGTGAAAATCGCCTCTTTTGAATTTTTTGAACCGCTCAAGACGGTTTGTATTAATTTGTAGTTACCACGTCCGTAGCTATTCTCCACCGATTGTATGCGATCAAAGATTAAATAGAATGTTATTTCGGTTTAAAGAAAATTAAGGAAACACATGCTTAAAAGATTCTGTTCGAAATCTTGATCACGAGTTTGACTCGTTGTTGTAGAGCAAGGGGTTAAAAACAATGCTGTTGTTTCCTAAAACTTGTGTGGTTGCGAGTTAAAAATCTGTATCAGATGTCGAAACAAGAAAATGCGAATGACGCGGTTTGACGGCAACTATAACAGTTAGCGCCACGTTTGGGCAAATTCTGGTTTCGTATTCACAGACTTGGTATATTCTCTATCAAGTAATCTGTGGCAATTATGCCAGCGGACTTGACGCAAAAGTATTAGTTGCGGCTTATTAAAATGATCAAAGAAAGGTAGAAGGTTCCGTTCATTGTAATGGATGCAGACAATTTGTATTTCACAGAAAGACCTGTATTGTAAATATTACTAATTCCGATCGCTTACGCGAATGAAATAAGCAAGACTTTTGGAATTACGAAGAAACGTTTCCAAGCAATAATTGAACAAATCGATACATTCATTGGACGATTCTATGAATACAATCGAGCGTATAATAATGAAGTAAACAAGCTTTTATAATGTTTCTAAAAGCTTGCAAAGTAATTACCTCGAATGTTTCATAATTCTTGAGTTAAATGCTACATAGATAAAGCTACATTCATCGGGCAAACTGTTGCACCAAACTCAATTTAACTGACAATACAATTTGCCAACGGCTCGTTAAAAAATTCAGCGTAAAACTTGCGTTGTTTCCTTCGCAAGACGTACCAGGCTTAATTATGTTCAGGATGGGGTTGGTTGACTGGCGAGGGAGGAGCGACTAATTCGTTACTGTTAAGTTTAAATCGTGCGCAGCTGCAACTGGCGCGTCAGTTCTGTGAAAGTATTAACGAAAATTAAAGCCCATTTTAATGAAGCTGGTATGAGGGGTAATTCTCTGAAAAATATTAGACAAAGGTTCTTTTTAATCATCTATCATCGCGTTGAAGAGGTAAAAACAACCCTCACAGAGTATAGCCGGATGAAACGGTCAAAAATCTTTAGCCGATTTAAATAGTTCCGGTGTCATTCGATTTGATATGCCTAGAATCCGCTTCTTGTAAAATTTGAATTCTCTATCGTGACCAAGAGTGAAGTCATAGGGTAAATTCGATTTACAAAAGTTTGTATGCAGGCGGATTTGAACCTAGGTACAGCGATTTTGTATTCAGACACTGAATATATCTTTTGAATATATTGCTCCACGCGGACATATTGTGCACATAATTTGTCTTTTTAGACGTGCGCACTGTTTATTGCGATGAAGAAACGTTTAATATTATATATTATCCCTACGGAATGGAAGATACAAAGAATAATTTCAGCACAAATTGTATTTTCTCGGGTGAAAAACGTCGTAAAATTGGTCTTTCTTATTTTTAACTACGTCGCACCAAAGCAAAGAAATCTAAAAATATTCTGAAATCACTACTTTGATAACACGTTGTTATTATAAAAATTTCGTCGTGATGCCATAACTACTTCTTCGTGAATTAAAATTTTTAATAACGAGTAGCTTTAACTGAAAAATCGGTAAATATTGTGAACAATGTATGTCGACAATCTTAATATGTCATCATTTTTTCATAATTTTGGTATGCAATTAACAAGGAGAAACTCGGTCGAAACCCATTAAACCTAATTTATCCTATAACTTCATCTGTGGTCACGATAGAGTATTCTAGGTATACCCGATCGAATGGTTCAGGAATCATTTAAATCAGCTGAAGGGCATTTTTCACCATTTTACCCGGCTATACCCTTTGGATCTCAAAAACGTTTTTTTACATATCTTGGACAATAGAATGAATAGGGTGCTACATATTTTTTAAAATTTCTGTAATTTCGAATGAGTAAATTTAATCCTTTGCATACCAAGCAATTTGAATTAGACAATCGAGATATTTTTTGACTTAGAATAATTCTAGTGTATTATAGTGCGTTGCCTTTCGTGCGCATAAAGTTTATTAGTACTGTCTGCGTGACCATCGAGGGTCACTTTATTAGTTTTGCAACAGAATTGTCCGTCTCGCACATTTGGCGAACAAATGTGCCGAGAACGGGATTTTGCTATTTACAACCGGGAACGTAAAAATCCTCGCCTCGGGGATTAGGACTCGGGAAGCGGTTTATTGTGAACCTTATTGTGCGCTGCGCGGCCTGTCCCTTGTTTTCCGTCAACGCGGCTTGCCGAAAGTTACGTCTCTCTCTTTCACCATCAATTTCACCATTTTCTTCCACCAGCGTGGGCGGCGACTGCCCTTCAAAATTGTCACGGCCTTCCCGAAAATATATGTTGTTCATTGGTCAAGTCTAGTCACACCCATTTGACGATTGAACTTAAATACCGGTGTTCGGCAAGCGCACGTCAGATTAGCAAGATTAACAAACGTTACCGAAGTCATACACTTCCCTAACGGCACTGAATCACGGTTCAGATCTTACGGTTTTTTAGACAAGAATACTCTTGTAATATTTCAAATCGCGCTAAGTCTCACCTATCATTATACAGTCCACTAAAGTTCACATATTGTAAATAAAGTTTTGTTCCACTCGTTTTCTACAAAGTTAATCCTGGTGATCAGATCCATTTCACTAGTAACCCATCCCGAACAAGTCTCGCATCATCACCATTCGGCGCGATCAAGTACCATTCGCACGCGTAACACTCCAATTTTTATCGACTCCTTAAATGCAAACGTAGTGATGTAAAAATTGTATTGAATAATAGTATGACAATTTTTAGTGTCGCCTTAGAGGAGCCATTGGACTGTCCGTGGCTAAAAAATTAATTTTCTGAAACGATATCTTAAAAATTCAACCTTCTTGCAATTTTCCTTACTAATGGTGAATCAATTTTTATAGAATGCGTGTTTCTGAATTATTTGTTTTTTACCCTTTAACAATGATTATTCAATTTGTAATATTTTCCTACCTGTACCGATTAAACCAATTTCTCGTGATAAAAATAAAATAAAAGTGTACCTTGTATAGACTATGAAGATCTGCAGTATACCGATGAAATTAATTAGGTTCCATGGGTTGAAATATTTTTATCACATTAGACCACATTGTCAAGCACAATGGCTACTGTGCAGTCCAAAATTCAGTGGTTAAATTCAACATTTTCGACAAGGATACGATAATAAGCGTGTTTTTAACGTTAAAAGCCACTGGGAAGGCGGCGAAAAACCAACCGGAAGCCTGTGACCTTCGTGCGCCGGTAAATGCGGCCCGAATTCGAGCAAATGCATTATGCCAGTAATTTTCCCCCTCGGAAACGAAAGCGTTGTTCGGCGAATAACGTTATCAGCGGGCAGAAGGTAATTCTCCAATGTATAAACTGCATGGCAGACTGTTAATTTCCTAAACGTACCTTTCTTTCTACTTCCACTCAACCAAATTTTGTTCGCAGTTGAAATAACATTTTGTATCGCGAATCGCACCATCGCACAATGGGATCACGGCCCCGAAAATGTGACAGAATGTAAAAATATGAAAATTGAAAAACTTTATTATCCGTCAGTAAATTATATTTAAAAACGTGCTCATGTATAATCAGTAAAAAGTAATTACATTGAAAGGCTAAGTTCGGTGTTACTTGAGGTGAAAATTGGTTAATGCTTTTGATGTTAGTCATAAAGTGAAAAATAGATGTACTAATAACTGTATGTTTATAATTATACGACGATATTTACCAACAAAACTAAAACAATAATGCCTGGGCTGGGGTGACCGACGTGAACGCGTTTTATGAGTGTGGATACCGGGAAGTATGTTCTGGATTAGGTACAATTGGAATTGTAGTTTATCAAACTGATTCGGTCTTTTTCTTTTAGAACTGAGAAATTTTTTAATCGTGTGTTATGGTTATATCGTTTAATGTTGTTTATAGTTTTATTTACGTGTGAATAATGTACATGAATTTTTAAACGGACGGAAAACCGAAGTTAAAAAAGATATTAAATAGTAATTGTATTCTCGAGAAAAGTTCACAGCAATTCTGATTATCTTGCGTGGAAATGAATTTAATTTATTGCCTGTTACTTTATATTATAAATTATACAAAACATAATTTCGCATAACACGAAGTTTGCTTAAAATTTAAATTGACCGAATAAACGCCACAATTCTATTTCACAAATTTCGTTGCACAAAGAACTCAATTGACTCACCCATGCCTTTCTCATGACAATTATGTCCACATTGGGCATGAAAAACAATTTTAATATCGATAGAAAACGATAATACAATCATAACAACTGTGACATACTAACAAAATATAAATGAAACAATTAATCATTTATTTCTTCACAAACTACAAAATGAATAGTCCAATGTCGGACGTTGATTTGTTACAGCGTGTAATGTGATATCCAGAAATCGTTTGTCGTCATATTAATACACAACTTTATAAAACATAAGTTATTATACTTTGTTAAGGCAATTAATAAATGGTATTGCATATTTGGATAACAGGTAAGATCATACTTTTATTACTATTTTTTTTGTAAACTTCAATTGTGATGTTTGACTCAAATTTACCCATTTCAGGCAAAATAGTATAGACATTTTTCAGATAAAAAGGGCCTTAGTCGGGATGAACGGTCCGAGCGAAGGGGGTGAGTTTATGATGTAGACGCGACATTAAGTTAATTGGGGAACTTAAAGAAGCAGCGACGAGTTTTCAATTTTGGTCAGGAGTCCTAGAATGTCTCGGTAACGGTCGCATCATAAAACTCGTGTACCCCCAACGATGCACCCCCATGTGTCCTGACTTTCCCTACTACGCTGATGTTGGAGGGTGGGTATTTTTTAGAAAAACGAGTGATTGGATAACATAGGTAAAATGCCTCCTGATGAATGCCTACAAGACAACGTGTGTGTCCGCGGAGAGTTCAGAGTGATAAGTCAGTCAGTGTTCATATAGTGATAGAGTCAAGTGTTAATCTGTTCGCAGTTGACAATCCAGTGATATAGTTCAGCCAGTGTGATAGCTGATGTAAAGTAGAGCGATCAGAGTGAGATCTGATGTTATAACGTTGCGAAGAACTCCGTAAAAGTCAAGTCTTAGTATTTCAGACCGACCGGAACTGACCCATTCTAACCACGCCTAAAATATATACTTATTTTTATTGTTTGTTAACCTGACACCAGTTAATTTTAAACCCCTCGCCCTCCCCCACAAAAAATTCAGAAGTGGGATTTGAACTAAACCGCTCGCCCTCCTCACAATAGGTATATACCCAATATCCAGCAGTCCAGTGTTAACCCTTTTAGTGCCGAACGACAATATATATTGCATATTCAATGGCGCTTTACTATTCGCACTGCGAGCGAACTCTATCTCAAAATAAATTTATAAAACGTTATAAATGGTATGATTTCATTGCAAAGCAATTAAAAAAATTGTTTTTGGGTTTAACTAATTAGAAAATAAGGTTCACTCTATGAAGATTCCGACGTAAATGCCGTGGCACTAAAAGGGTTAAGTTACTTATTATTGTTGTTGTTGTTATTATGTCCCTTACTATTGTAAAACTTATGAGAATTCTACTCGATTATCTATCTCCTTGGTGGAGTTCTGACTTCTTTACTTATGTAAGATGAATGTTCTTTTATGCGTTCGTGTGGGCAACTGGGTCATCTAGCGACAGACCGGAGCGGCGCCGATACGTTTGGGAAACTCGAGTGACCGAGAGGATGCGAATGAAAAGTGTTTAGAACTGAGCGATGAGGAAGTGATTTTCTGAATATTAAGCATGGATGCGAGAAACAAAGTGCAAGCAAGATGAATACATGGCAATGAAAGATATAAAAGCGTGAATGTTCGGCAGGCGAAACAGAACATATTAGGCAGGCGTTCAGAATGTATGTTTAGCGTGGCGATTGAAGTCAGAGGGTGTTTTACGTAGGATCAAGGAGCGAGTTACAGCGATTATTTAAGCGAAATATAGTATTTTAATCTGTTCGGCGTCGTGACAGGGCTCGGCAGCGATAGCGAGCCGTAGTCTAACGTTCGTCTCACCGCACTTGTAAGATGATGTGAGAAATGAAAAAGATGGCGGTAATCAGAATAACCGGTATACGACTTGTAGTTGCACTTGTGGATTTTAATGTTATTATATACACTTCTGACTAGACCCGTTACACTATGTTACAATGTTGCCTTTAAACTTAGTAAAATGATTCGTAAAGTATAGCAAACCAGCGTTGTAACGCGTGGTAGAAATCAAAACAGCGCTTAGCGCGTGAGCGTAAAAACAGCAGCGCGAGCGTCGCAATGCACAAGTACTTGTACTAGTGCTCATTGTAGGGTGGAAACATACACCATCAATGAGCACCTACAAAGCTCTATGTAAACCATGATTGGCTTCTTCATTTGTCGCCCACCCTGCACTGGTGGGGTGAGTCTAACATCGAATTTTCTCGAAGACGGTACGTCCCAGGTATCGTCCCGAGGATAGTCGCGCGCTCGCTGATGTCCGGTGTTGCACATCTGGAGGTTTATGGCACCTTAATTGTTATTGAGTACAAAGTCAGCGTCTCGGCCGCGCACGTGTCCACCGAGGGTCACCCTAATAAATGTACGTTCGAAATTTGGTAAATACTACCTGACACATCTGGCACTCAGCTGAAGGGGTCCTAAAAAATAGCGGAACGTCGGAGCCCGTGCCATAAACCTCTTCGTTAATTAAAAATATTCTTAAGGCGCTGTCGCGACTTAACATAATCAACAAAGGTGTTAATTAACTTCCCCCTTTTCCAAGAATCCTACACTTATGATCGTCGATCTTTCCTTGGTGGACTTCAGAATAATTCTAATCCTAAAAATTACAATTAAAACGTCTCCCTCGGCGCGTTTCCTCCTGTTAGTGAGGTGACAATGTACATCAAGGTGACCAGCAGTTTGGCAACGTTGAGGACCTTTTCGCATGTAACGTCTCCAGGCTCGCTGTGAGCCGCAAAGCGGGTGACGACCAGACCTCGATGATGGCATGGGAGGATTGTAATTAGTAAAAGGCCCTCAATACCCGCTGCTATTGCAGCCCGTTTTCGTTCTATGCACATTTGGCGACCAAATATACCGGACGATATCCTTCGACCACGGTTCCTCGCGACCGTGCCATAAACTCCTCTACCTGAAACACGGTGTTCCAGAACATTCGCCTTTCAACAGAAAGGCCTTGATTTAATTAATTCTACGAAACCATCAGCAAAGTTTTCGCGAATAATAATTTCCGAAAGCTCGTTTGTTAATTCCGCATTCTTTCTAGTATGGAACGAGATTCTCCCATTCATCGAGAACCTTAGAAAAAAATCGCGTTAATTAAGCGCTCATCTACAAATGCATGTTTACCTCACGGTGAGAGGACGAACATATCATGTTTGGAAATATGAAACCGGAATTTGCCCATACGTAACCTCAACTGTCAATGTATATTTTAGTCAAACCCCATTTTCTTATTTCGACTTTCGATACAGATTTTCAATTCACAACCATACAAGTTTCGTACCACAGCATAGTTTTTAATAGCGTTGAACATGTCGAATTTTCTGCCTGGAAACTACGATTTATGGACAGCATTGTTTTTCTGTTAGTGTTAAGGCGTCGTTCACTGTACTTGAACGATTCCTCTGAATATTGCACTTGGTGCCTATTGACTTCGAAGGACCACCCACTGATGTGGGAATGAATGACTCTGAATATGCAGGACTCCCACTGATGGGATTGAACGAGAGCCTGAACTCGTGAGAGACGATCGACTTGTAGGGTTTAGTTGAAGTTTATTCTGCGTTTCTGTACTGTACAAGCTGTGTAATCGAATCTAATCTGTATGGATACATTCTGCTGCTTATATACTATTTTCGTGACCAAGTATTGGCCAATGGTGGTGTAGGATTTACGTTCTTTGTTTCGAGCGTTTAGGGGTAGTGGGAGCGTGGGTTTTCCCGGTCGGTGGTGATGTTGGCTCGGCGACGGATGTCGGCAGGTAAATCGTGAACGATTGAATCCGTTTTAGACTATCTTGTCTTAACAGTTAGTATCTGAAAAAAACTGCTGCAGTACCTTTATTTTACCACTAGACTTGCGGGACACGTCGAAGTGACCTATTCTAATGTTTTTAATTTGTGAATATTGAAAATGAGATTTTGCGTTAATTTAATAGGTAAACTTGATCAAGTCTGGTGTAGAGCTTTAACTGCTTTAACTTTAACTGCCCAACTAACAACCTCAAAAATACCACAAAATTAAAAATAATTTATTTAATGAAGCAACAATTGAAAACTTAAAATGTATGTCACATAGTTATCCTTAAGCTTTCTTGCATTCCCCAGATACCAACTAAATTGAGTGCAACCAATACGTTAACGTACACATTTATTTTTAAACATGGTCAAATAATTCTGTCACCCATAAATGGGTGACATAGTGTTAAGCAGCAACATAGGGATTGAACGTAGAAAAAAGTTCTTACTAGAATACACTTTTCATTTTTATTCTTTAATGCCGTGTCTTTTTATCGCAAAGCGTACTTGCTATGAATCAACCAGTTTCTATTTCTATAAAAACTTTATCCACTTAGAAGATAATTTTGTACGAATGGATCGCGTTTCCCTTTCCGAGATTCGTCTATCCGTTAATTTTGTAAAAACAAACGAAGTTGCTACTAAAAATATTTCGGACAAATAGAAAAACAAAATCAGATAAATCGATGTTAAATCTTCCACAGCCAAAAGTAGAAAGGTACAGAGGATAGGTAAGACACATCTTTCTTTCTCTTCGAAAGAAAGGTCAAGAGTGAAAGTTAACAAACGAACCATAGCCGGACATCTGCAGACCCTATAGCTTAATAAGGTTAAGTAATGTTAAGGTTAATTAATGTCTTAACATAAGCACCCATTTGCGTGTCATAAAGATGCATTTGTAAGAATTCTACGGAGACGCGTTGAAAGTTAATTTTTGTATGTCTAGAAGATAAAATTCAACAGTAGTTAATAACAACTTTGTTGTCGCAACGATGGAAACAGTTTATTTTTTCTTGTAACAATACATCCAGATATTATTAAGAAACGAAAGAGGAATGTTACATTAAGATAGACGGCAGAAACGAGATGCCTTTAATTAAAACTTAAAAGAATTCGTACATCATGAACAGCGGGCTAAACGTTATTTTACAAGATGTAAGATAAACGCGGTGAACATTTTCCACGCGAAGCTACAGAAAAACGATAAAAGAGTGAGGAGCGGGGGAGAGGATTCAGGGATGTACGTACGAAAATCATCCAGCCGAAGATAATTGTATACAAACGACTGTAAGCTGCAAGCTATAAGACATTTACAGGGTCCGTGCGTGAAATTAAAACCGCGTAAAGAGTCGGCGGGTCCGTTCCGTGGTTGAGCAAGGACCGGAAATTACGCTGGCATTGTTTTCCTACACGCCTGGACAAAACGATGACACCATGCTATTATCTTCAATTTCTGGAAAACTATGTACATAGAACTTCCGAATGAAATGCACGACATAGTAACCGTTACGATGCAAAAAGGAGGAACCTGTTGGTGAATCAAGTTCATTTTGCTGGCTTCTTGAGCAAGCCGGAAATGCGCTAAACTAATAGAATATACAGGGAAGTATACAGGGAAGTATACAGGGTGTCTCATATTATCGGCCGAGGAATGACTTAACGGTATACGTTATGAAAATTTTGAAACGTGAAATTTAAATGGCATCGAAGGAAGCATCTTGTAAGGTACATGCTTTTCTATGAATCCGCGATATCAGAATCAATGAGAACGATAGTTCTCTTACCGCGATAAGAAAATCGTGTTGCGAGGGCTACTTTTTCAACCTCGGAACCAACGAGCAATCAATGCTGCACGATTTCTGTTTTTCTTCTGTTTGTCCGGAAAGCCAGCGAGATGAACTTTATTTATTAACAAGTTCTTCCTCTTTTCTGTGTTACAACAATTACGATACAGTGTGGGTCATTCAGAATTTCCATATACTCCTCGAAAGACTAAAGACCGCACGCGTGCACTATAATTTAGTTTAGGGGTGAGTGTCAGTCGCGAATGAAACTAGCCTGATACGGGCCGTTGTTCTCGTTATAACTAATCTGAGCCTAGAGCGAGCGTGCCGGCGCGGCATATCAATTAAACAGATCCAACGAACCCGAAAACGGTAATTACTCAATTAAAATGTGTTACTAATTTAAAGCACATCCGTCTATTACAATTACCTCGGTCGCATGACGTCGGAAGAATGAAAACGCGCGAAGTTTCTCCGCATGAAGCGCCGCATTTCCTTTTTAGGGAATGCGGCGTCCAAGCGTAAACTAACGATACGTTATCTAATAAACTCAATATTAATTACGATAGCGTGGCTGTCTTTGGCGTCTCTATTTCGCCTGTACAGGACGCGACGTTCCCTGTTTAATTGCACGGTCGAAAAGTCGGCGAGGACGCAACATATGATTAATTAAAACGGGATTTAAATTCGATCCGGTGAAGCGTTCGCTCGGAAAGCGAGATTTTGGAATCATTAAACTACTGGTTGGTAACTTTGTTTCAATTATACCGCATTATGTGCTACAACGAAGTCGAAGCTGTTCCAACGTTATCGCGTTGAAATTGATATCATGTACAGTGTCCGTGCGCAATGCTGAGAAGTCCAATTGCCAAAATGTGTAATCTGAAAGAATCCATATCGTGAAACGTTGGTATCTTAATGCACTCGGTAATACTACCCACGGTGTTTATTAAATATATAAATTTATTGTTAAAACCAAATCGGTAAAATCAAATTTTAACACGGTTGGTGTCCTGAAACATTTTCCAGATGTGCGGCGCGTGTTCTTTTTTAATTCACGATAACGTACCTGGAAATTGACTGCACTATTTAACTAAAAGCATTATATCGATTTATAAAATGTTCTTGGTCCGCAGATATTTACATTTTTTACAGTTTACACTTCGATGTCTCTAGGTCCTACGCTCACCGACAGACAGACGTATAGACAGTTAGACGCACCTTTTTACTACTACCACGTCCATCACCAATAATAAATTAATTTTTCCCATTTTTATAAGACAACACACGCTAGTGATTTTTACATGTAATTTCAATAATTGTGCAATAAAATATCTAAACCCAATCATGACCAGCTGTGGCAGGTTTAGGTTAACGCCTGTAGGGTCAACGAGTCAAACAACCCAGTAACCTCGTTAAATAGGTTGCTGAAGGGTGTCAGCCGGAGTTATCCGAAAGAAGCTAGCAACGTTGCCTCTCGGTGCAACAAAAACGACGAACACGACCCGAACACTTCGAGGCCTGCTGCGGATGTTAGCAGTGACATGTTCTCCCGACATTTCTAAGTCTGACATTTCGCTGGTGGAACACATCTACGTAAACGATAGCACACAGACACATCTGGTTCGTTCCCCTATGGTTCGGAGAGCGAGTAAGTCACGCAAAGAATCGCGTTTCTCGGGATGGTCGACCAAAAACCGGCGGAAGAACTGGAGCAACGGTCGTCGGGGATCGTTAGACCGTTAACGAGGATAAATCTCTCGCGGAGTTGCTTTCGTCCGGTGTACGCAGCGCGAAGATCGGAATGACGGCGGCTCGCGAACCCTTGTTTCCGGCCAGCAAAAAAGCCAAGCATTCCGGCCCGGTTTCCCGGATTCCGGCACGCTTGCATTTCACGCCGCCCCATGTAAATCTCCGCCACCAGGAACGTTCTTATCTTACCGCGGATATAAAGCTACCCCATTCATTCCCCTGTGCCTCTGTGCCCGGTAGTCCCTTACGACCGTCAAGGTGCGAAACGGGGAAAAACGAACGACGACGGAAAGAATAGCGCGGAGAAATACACTGTTGCACAAAAGGATAGGTCACTTGTGTTCGCATATTACAGTTTATACAAACATTTTTGAAAAAACAGGTGTTAACGATTGTTGCGGTTTGTGTTGGATTTTTCAATCCGTCAGACTTTGGCCGTTTGCACGTGGTGTGCCGACTAATTTTAATGATTTCACTGCCTCCTCGAAGGACCACCTTCCCTGTATAGGAAGGACTAAATATAACAATGTTCACGAGAATAGAAGTACTGACTGAGGCTATCACGATGTACAAAGTACGGTGTATAACATGAAACGTGACAAGATGCTAATTCTATAATTTTGTGTCTCCAGACAGGCGCGAGTTCGCCCTGATAAAGACTTGTCCCTACTATCAGAAGGAGTGGGTGGACCAACGAAAATCTACGAATATACACTGGGCCCTACGATTCACTAGGGGAGCTGTACAAGTGAAAACAATCGGGGACATATAGTGGGGATGCTTAGGGCATTTTCAGGGGTGATCAAATTTGCCGACCCAGGAAGTGCACCCACATCTGTCAACAATTTACGTTAACTGGTTGAAAAACCCGATCGCCTCGATAAGCATAGTTCAAGTGGTCACTTGCACAGCCTTTGGCGTTTTATGGCCTAAGGGTTGCCTCGAGTCGAAGAAGGTGTAGCCCCCTGTACCTTGGGTTGGCCGACAATGGTTGCCAAATGTGGCGGTGACAGGCCCACACCGTAGCCATAAGAATCTAAAGTCAAAGAACCATGGCCCAGAGTAACAATAGCGATCTCCTGCCATAAAACTTCGCCCAATGCTTATCCTTCCAACGACAATGACAGCTAATCGAGAACCTTCGTGCGCAGGGTGTTACGTGTAAAAATTATTTTCTATTCGACACTTGTCGGGTAGCGAGACGTTTTAGCTGAACGTGGCCGTTCAAGGGGGGCGGTATGTCGCGTGGCAAAATCTTTTCCGACACAATAAGGCCCGAAAAAACCGTTGCCAGCAGCGAAGTTAGTTTATTGTTATATTGCTCAAAAAGAGCCAGATGTTCGGCAAGCCGTCACAGCGGAAGGCTCGGTTTATGATCACCAGGCGCCGAGTGTCGGGCCCTGATTCTAATTAGCGACGCTACCTGCAATAGTTCTTCGGCGAGCGCCTCGGACGAGCGTTCCGAAAGCGGAATTTTCCGTTTCCTACGGGAGACCTATAGCATTGGTAGTGTGATTCTACAAGTAACTTTAGAGGGGCTCCTACGGGAGACCTTAGTAATTCGTATAGTGATTCGTATTAGAAAATTTGGAAAGGATCCTGCGGGACTCCTAGTATTAGTTGTCACTCTTGTATAATTTAAATAGGATTGCTACCTCGAATAAAATAAAGTTTCGTGTAACACCCAAATCCGGTTAGTAATCTTGATAGTAATACAGTCCACTCTTTATCGTCGTAGTGCGGGTTTCACTATTGTTCGTAATAGAAAACCGGTACGCAACAACACTCTCAAGAATCATTCGAATTCGTCGTTTGCAGCAAACGTCCTAGATAACCTCCGCTCAACGCCCTGTATGAAGAGCTAAGACCATAGTCTAGATTTTGTTAGAAGTTATCTAGATTAAGAATGTACCAGGTATGTAAATATGTAGGATTCTTGGAGAAAGGGGAAGTTAATTAACACTTTTGTTAATTTAAATACTATATTTCGCTTAAACAGTCGCTCTTAGATCCTACGTAAAACACCCCCTATTTTTAAAACACCCCCTTTACGCTAAAAACGGTTCGCCTAATTCTGCCTGACTCTGTCTCGCCCGCCGAACATCCACGCTTTTATATTTTTCACTCCCATGCATGCGTTTCACTTGCACACTGTCACTCGCATTCATGGCTAACATTCAGAAAATCACGTATACTTCCCTATCGCTCGGTTCTAAACACTTTTCATTCCCTCCCTCTCAGTCATTCGAGATTGCCAAACATACCGACGACGCTTCAAGAACGCACAAAGAACCATTCATCCTACAAATATAAAACCGGAATTTGCCCATACGTGGCGTATGTACCTACTCAGCCCATACCCACCATACGCACACATCTAACCATACCTAGCTCGCAATGCAGTCATCGTCAAACCGCATCATTGACGTAATTTTCTTGTTTCGACATCTGATAAGGATTTTCAACACATAATCATACAAGTTTCCTACAACATCATAGTTTTTAGTAGCGTTGGATATGTCGGATTTTCTGCCTGGAAACTTTGATTTGCGAACGGTATTGGTTTTCTGTTACTATCTGAAGAAAATTGCTGCAGAATTGCATCGAATGCTTGTCAAAGCTTATGCTGCGGCGAGTATGCTCTTGGTAAATCACAGTGCTTTGAATGGTTTGAAAATTTCAAAAGTGGCGATTTCTATGTGAGAAACGAAGAACGCGAAAGACCACCAACAAAGTTTGAATCAACGAATTGCAAGCATCGTTGGATGAGGATGAGGCACGAACGTAAGAAATAACTCGCGGATCCATTAAATATGACACGAAAAGCCTTAATTAAGGGCTCGTAGACTAAACATCTCGGCAACAGTCCTCCTTGCGTTCCGGAAACCTTCCGCGCCGATCGGGATTTTTTAACATAAACGATCGTCGCCGGTCCGCGCGCTTATCGTATGAGGCGACATGTAAAATCGTCAGTTAACACGTAGTCCTGTACATTCTAATAATTAAATATTAAGAATTTCTTTTTGAATTACGAGTTTCGACAAAGTTTGTTGCGAGCAAGCTGAGCAGGATTAATAAGCCCGCGAAATTCGGTAGACGTATTTACGAAATCGAGGACCGCTTTCCAAATTCTGCACCCCTGGTTTAAATATCATTAACTTCCGTAACCTGAGCGAGAGATAGACAACGATTTCGAAGCTGATTATTCGGGGCCAGGCGCTTACAAGTTCGGTAGTTGCTAGTAGTACACGAAGGTCAGTAATTGGGCCGAAAATTATGCGACCGTGAAACGATCTCGGCCAAGAAGATCGTGTGAGAAACGCGCCTCCGCGCCGGAAATTCGCATCCAGTCGTGGATAATTAAGCGTGTAATCGAATAGGAGCGTGCAAGTTTATCAACGTGTACACGACGTGCTCCCGATCTACAGGCGCGACGAACTTGCGCGGAAGGAGTTTAGCGCCGCCTGTGTGTTCTGATTCGAATATCCCCCCGAGGCCATTCACTTAGCCCCGACTAATCCGGATGTAATTTTAGATGGAACAGTTTTCGCGAGTTTAATAAAACGCCGCGACGCGGCCACCTAGCTCGCATCATTCACGGTAACAAAAGTTCAAATTACGCGAGACCCGCTGCTGCAGCCAACCTGCACCCCGACGGACTGCACATCGTCGCTATAATTCTCACCGTTGTTGCGTCGCACCGTCTAGAAACAGGGGTCGTGCAGACAGAACAATACTTTCACGTTCTTCGAGGTAAACAAAGAAGCTACGAAAGGTAAGCACGAGAAAGTGACCCAATTCTCAGTCTTTTCGATGTAACGTATTATTATGGGAGTACAAATAAGTCTCCATCATTTAAAATCAGATGGCGCAACCAATAAATTATGGCGGCTAATGTTAGATGTATGTTCAGCATTAAAACCTATAGAAAATCTATACTGTCGACAAAGCCCATTATCTTTCGGTTGACACCATTTAGCTTACCGATTTCATTAGTCCGGTAAGCACATCATTCAATACACCCCGTCGTAGCAGGCAATTCTCCGAAAAACAATTTCTTCCCTTAGAATCTTAAGTACTTTATTTCTTTACGGCCCACAGCTAGTCACCAGACATCGAGTCATCACCAATAACTTATTGTTTTTGCCTGCTTTGTAAGACGAGGTGCTTTCCCGGGTTTATTCTTGCTACGGTTGACTCTCGAGACTCGCGGGTTCCCCGCGTGTCACTCGCAGGTACAATTTGCACCTTCGAGTCGACTTTGGTCTGGGCGGTCACCTTACCCTTTCTCTGCAATGTTAAAACGAATCAGCTAAGGTGATCATTTCCCTCGCCAACCCCGGAAAATGTAATCAAACAGTAACACTCGAATTCACTTCAAAACCGTCTCTCAAAGAGAATTACTCAACACCTATCGACAGCACACCTCACCTGTAATCGTTGCAAAGTTGTTCTGTTTGTATTTAAAATATAGAATTACGTTTGTTGTGAAAACTCTCTAGTCATAATTTTACAAAGTATCATCCCTATCATCTGAAAGCATAGTAGGGAATCGTTTCGCACTCGCGTTTTCAAGAAATTTGAATCGAAGATTTACGACCTTCGGCGACGCCGAACCACTATCCACGTCATAACGCGATACGAACAAACAATGTAAGACGTCATATTGTAAGATTACACATCTGTCAACAAGGTAACCTCGAAATATTAACGATTGTGTATCAGTGTCGTATATTTTTCTCGTGCAAAAATGTCAAGTTTCGAGCCGAATAAACGTCATTTGCGGGAAGTTCTGATTTACTTCTTTAATGAAGAAGAAATCTGCAGTTGAGGCGCATCGATTGCTTGTAGAAGCATATGGTAAGGCTGCATTAAGTGAAAGAAGTTGTCGCGAGTGGTTTCAAAAGTTTAAGAACGGTAAATTTGATGTTAAAGACAAAGAACGTAGTGGAAGGCCAAAAGTGTACGAAGACGCAGAATTGGTAGCATGCTTGATCCATGCCAAACGCAAGAAAACTTGCACTTGCATTATCAGTGACTCGACAAGCGACTTCGCATCGTTTAAAATCATTGGGAATGATTGAAAAGCAAGGAAATTCGGTTTCATATCAACTGACGCGGAGAAAAATTGAACGCCCATTGTCCATATGTGAAATGCTGCTTGCCAGGCGTCGATCAAAAGCTACTTGGAAACACTGAATTGGGAAGTTTTACACCACCCGCCGTATTCAGCAGACATTGCTCTTTTTGAGTATTACTTTTGATCGTGACGCATGGGCTGTGTTAAGACAAGGAAGTCGAAAAATATTCGACCGTTCACGTTTTACTCGACGACACCCTTAACTGACACTACCCTTAACGGCTCCAGACAGAAAACAAAAATGAAGGACCACCATTGGCCAATACTTGGTCACCGAAAGTAGTATATAAGCAGCCAATGTATCCATACAAATCAGATTCAATCAAACAGCTCATGCTGAAACTTGTAAAGTATAAAAACGCAGAATAAACTTCTATCCAAAACGTACAATTTGATCGTCTCTCGCGTGTTAAACTCATTCAGTCCCACACCAGTAGGTGGTTCTTCGAAGTTAGTCGGCACCAAGTGCAATATTCAAAGGATTTCGGTCACTTCAGTGAACGAATTTTAACAGCCTGTCTGAGCAGCACTTCGCATAAAAAATTGGACCGATTCATGGATAGTGTCACTGGGATAGATATGGGCAGAGATATGGACTGTTTTTATTTTTGGTGAAGGGCGGTATTTATATACATTTGCCTAGGTTATGAGGTGTGGTAAGGTGTTAAGATCCAATGACGTGTGTTGTTTTGAATGCGGTAGTCCAAGGGGTGTGTCATGGTGTAACTGAGGTATAATTCGATGTGTCATAGTGTAGCCGAAAACAGTGGTGGTTGAATGCGTCACAGGGTAGTCGAAAACGATGTTGTTTGGATGCGTCAGAGAGTAGCCGAAAACGATGTTGGTTGGATGCGTCACAAGGTAGCCGAAAGTATTTCAAACGGTGTGTTAGTCGGATGCGTCACGGAGTAGCCGAAAGTATTTTAAACGGTGTGTTGGTCGGATGCGTCACAATAGCGTCAAAAGATGAAGCGTTCTTCCGACGCGGTATCAGGATGCTGCCAGAAAGATGGGGAAAAATAGTGGTCAGCGATGAACAATACCTTGAATAAAACATAAGGTACCGTTCTTTCACAATAAATGTCCAATTTAAGATGAAAAAACGGCGGAGACTTATTTGTAGTTCCAATAAACGAAAGAGTGAGTTGTTGGATGACTTTAAATGGTACTAGTCGTTAATCCGTATCATAAATCGTCTTGTTGATTGGAACAAGTTTTATTTAAGTGACGTACACGATGAAGAAGTAAAGTATAATACGTAACGTTCCGGTCTTGACTTGGCAAGGAAAGAAACTGAGGATGTTTCGGTGGACTGCTATATACATCTAGTTTTTGAAAGGAAAATGTGGAAGAGCATGGGAAAGGTGTGCTGTGGAAGGAATGACTTGGAAGAGGAAAGGTTTAAGGATTGTTTTGGTCTAAACTCTAAACCTATTGCAACGTGAAATGGCCGTTTTCAGAGTTTTTATTTTACAATTATTCAAATTAGAAAATTACTATCATAGGAAACGATTTGATGGATCTCTTTTGTTAAGACGCAAATAGTGATTTTTTTAAACAGATGTAAGAGTGTCGATCAAATAGAAGACATTTTTTAACCTAGCGTAATTCCATTGTACACCGTTAATTTCCTTTCATATATCTGAAGATTGTTACAATTACTAGCACGTGCAACTTAATTTTATCGATTTCATAAATGCAAACAGAGTGATGTAAAAGCGGTTTGGAATAATAGTACGATATATTTTCGTGTGTCCTCAAAAGAGCCATTGGAGTTCTAATCGTTAATATTAAACCCGGTGACTCGAAGCGACGGATGCGAGAAGGGCTCAACTTTACCGACTGTTCCTTCCACGCGCGTACATAATATATGTATGTTGCATCGTAAAAACATTCAGGTACACTACAAAAGACATTTTTGCGTACATTTAATTTAGACACCCGGTGTATTTTAAGCCAAGGAATTTGTATTTTTTCATTGTCATAAACCTCCGAAACCTCCCCAACATATAACGTCTTGCACCAGGCGTAAGGAAAACTCGTATTTCGTAATTTCTTGCCTGCTTTTCGTTTATACGTTATAAATTACCGAGGACAAGGTTAGGCACGTACAACCTTCGGTATTACCGTCGCAACAACTGCCTATAGATTTTTATATTGTTACGCTGTAAAAAAAAAGCAATAGTTTCCGCGCGCATCAATCTCGAACGTGATAGAAGCGTGAGGTATTGGGAACGTTCTCAAGGAGAAATTTCAGCAAGCGAAGGAAATCATAGCAACGTGCAGTTAGCTTGCGCCCGCCATCGCGCGAAGCGTCGTCCGTCCTTCTATCAATCCTGCTTCGTCAGTTCGATTATCCCCGATGTCAATCGCTGCGATCTACGAGCGTTTATGCGTCTGTCCGCCAAATAGGTTTCTCCCACTGATTGGCTGTAAATAATCGCACGCCGTTCTGGGTCCTCGCTCGTTTATCATCCAGCAGGCATCCAAGATATTACATTCGTTCGCCGAGTGTCCACCGTTTTACGCTTTCAACTTTTCGAATAAATTACCGGTTCCCTGCTCAAACTAGTCCAGAGACGTTGATACGATTCGGTCCAACGGGTATCATATCAATTAGTTCAATTCCTCTTTTTAATTTTGAAGAAACTGTCAAAGTCAATTGCGTTCGATACAGCATACATTCTTAAGTTGTCAAACGAATAACATGTTCTGTCAATTAGTTTAATTGATAAATTTAATTATGAAGGAAGCAGTTTTCGCAGTCAATTATATCCCTGCTACATATAATATCTGACGCGTCTTTTTTGCGTTCGTCTCGAAAACAACAAAGCAATTTATTAATCATTCTCGACAACATTATTCGACGCTATTCTATCACCAAGTTTAGTAAATTAATTGATATTGTTGTAGAGTCGAGTAGATTTAATTCCACTAAATTATTAAATTAAATTAATTCTTGATCAAAGTCTTTCCAATTTTGATTTTGTAGAAGTCTTTTTTAAATTATGATCTGACATGTAAACATGTAAACCTGTTAACTGTTTATGTTAAGTATGTTTATGTATACTCGTCACATATAGTAAAAAAAGTTGCTGTTGCCATTCAATAAAATAGAAGAGAGTAAACGGTATGGTAGAAAAAAAAAACAGGAAGTTCGTGATTCGTTTAAAAATAATTAAGCATGCAAATGCATGTTCATAAAACGAAAGAAAACGGTTAACAGATTAAGGGTGGAAAGGTGTGTTTCTATTTGTCTCCCATAATTTTTATTTTGCATGTAGTTTCACAGACATACCGATAGATTTAAAAAAAATGTTAGATATACAAAACGTGAACGAACATAACCATGCGAGCGTCGAACGTGGTTATTAATAAATCTCACGTTTCAAGAATTCCACGTACACGTATCTTCGCGAATCACGGCAGAAGTGAACGTGCTCTGGTATGTCTGTAGATCAACTTTCATGTCGAAACGCTAATTAATTTTGCGGGTATATTCAACAAATCATGAAGCTAATAGGGATGTACGTCGCACACATAACTATGTTATCCGGATCAGTCGGAGATGGACTATTTACGGTGCAGTTTCCGTTTCCATAGCGGCGATCGTTATGCAAATGCATTGCCTCATCGCGCCGCGGTATTGGGGATGCGACTTTGCAACGACGATGCTAAGAACACCTCATAAAGAAAATGTTCAAACGACTTGTCGAGCGGCCGCGTAAAGTCAAAGCTCGAGACCGTAACATCGAGCTTCTAATTTGTAGCAAATTCCTCTCTGTACCTTACCCTGTAGAGTTTACTGGTGAAATAAAAATAAATTCTCTAAAACTTGGACGAACTTCGACGAACATCGTAGGATAAACATAAATCAAAAGATATTTGTGGTGGCTCCACTTCCTGCGCTCGTCAACAGAGGGACAAACAGTTCAATGGGACGCTCTTTTCCGCTTCTACCCCTGATCTGTCACCGATTCATACAGAGCGACTCAAAGTAATACTCTCTTTTTAAATTTTTTAAAAATACGATAACTTTTTAAATATTGCACCTACAACGTGGACTTTCTTAATGGTGTACACAATTGTTGAATTACATCGTTCTACATTGTTGTCAACGATTATTAAAATTTGAAGAAATGTGATCGAGTAAATCTCGTTCCGCTTGCTCGCGAAAACTATAAGCTTGACTATCGACTTAGTCGCGATTAACTATGCCTATTTGAATCGAAATTCGTCCTTTAAAAACAAACAAGTTTATTTAATATTTAATATAACATGAAGTAATACGCGTTAACCAATGCTTTCGATAAACTATGTTGCTATATTTACGGTTCGAGATGCGATCGAGTTCGGATGTATGTTGTTTTACGTCGGTTTGGATTTGTTGTGGTTAAATGGTTTCTTATCGGCGAGGAGCTGGTACGTTTTAACCGTCATAGTAGAACTGTTTTCGGGAAGGTTTATATTGTGACGAGGAGAAATTTGGAAAAGGACCGGTAAGCTATGAATTTGTGTTCGATTAAGAGCGTCCTGTAAACGGGCTCCATTCACGGAGGTCTACAAGCGACGTCCGCTGTAATTCAAATGACGCTGGGTCCATCGGAATTTTTCCGAGTTTTCTTAATTTTCATGTTCTGTTTGCTTGAGATCGAACTAATTTTTAATAAGTCACGGGATTCGTTCCACGTCATAAAAAGTGTAAATAAAATTCTTCGGTTTGTCACCATTTCACATTTTCATTATCCTCGATCATTGTGGATCGATTCTTTAAGAAATCAAATTTGGCGCGCATCGTGTATTATACGCAATGAAAGTCATTGCGAAAAGATTGCGACGTATTCTGTGACAGCGCATTGTAAAAAGGAAAAGAGTTTCAGCATGCCAGACGGCCGTTTCAATTTTCCAGTTCGGCCCACAGAGATCGTGAATATAAGAATTACAAGCGATTCCGTTTAAAGTTAACATTTCCAGCGGCGCACGTTTCTCGATATACGCGCGGTATTGCTCCCCGTCTGGCGATTGAAGAGGTTTGCCAACAATTTGTCGAAGCCGCGCACGACCCTCACGCGAGTTCCTCAAACACAGCAACACGGAATCGTGATTAGCGAAGATGAACGACACTATTTCGTTATGAGATTATAATCACGCCGAATGCCTACATTGTTTCCCGTGATACGGCGTGTCGATAAAGCCATTAGGATTGCGTGACCATCCTCTGTGACACCTATTATTCATGTTATTAGAGCGACCCGGTTCGCCCTTGTCGCAGCCAGTCAACACCGATCCGCTGCACGGTTGAATTATTTTCGACGGTATTTCAGTCGCAACGCGTTCTATCGCCTCGAATTGTTATTGTTCAACATTTAAAGGTCCAGCCGATCGACGCGGGCATTCCGTGATGGCGATATTTAACCCTTCGCATTCCAAGCAATTTAAATTCCGAAATCGAAGCATTTTCTTTTGACCTAAAATAATTTCATTGCACATGGTTCATTTCCTTTAGTGAATATAAAGTTTATTACTATTACTCGTATGTGCAACATTTTCAATTTTTACTAACTTCCTAAATACAAACAAAGCGATGGAAAAGCTATTTTAAACGATAGTAAGGGAATTTTTAGTATCGCTTCAGAGGCCCATTGGAGCGCTAAGGGTTAAGGAGATTTACAACCTGGTTTACAAATTAAAAATTTTCGATATCTTTTTGCATAAATCGATGGCAATGCTCACCGAGAATATGTCTATCAAATTTTAGAGAGAGACAGAGAGAAATTGTATTCGTCATTGTATTCTTCTTGAGATATTCTATTAGAATGTAAGTAAAGAAACATATCGCACCATTTTAAAAAAACAGAGATGATCTTCGTATCTCCTTCATGCCTCCACCTATCAAGAAACAAGTATCGGTTTATTAGCCCCTCGATACGAAATAATTTTGGCCTAGTGCATTTTTTCCTATCACCAATAGCAGCCAAGTTATTCAGGCGGCCAGTTTTACGTGCCTCACCATGTATGTTTAAAACTTGACCAATTATGCAAAAGCAGACTAATGTTTACTAGACGAAAATTTTGAATTGTATTGGTACGGTTTTGAAGGTAGAGATGGAAAGAAAAGTATGAGCAGCTTTAAAATAGCGAAGAAACCGAAACGTAGAAACCGTTACAAAAAACTACGGAACTGCAAAGATGTGTGGAAAAGGGTGTTATGTTTAATGTATAGAATCGAGACTAAGGTTACTTGACCTCTATCGATTTATGATCT
>CM052083.1:21899141-21911701 GCA_028453745.1 Agapostemon virescens
GGGTTGATCTGTGTAAGTACATTGCGACGAAACAAATGTTGCAATTACTAGGTGTATGCATAAGTTTTTTCCGGTTTTTTGATCAAAAAGAACACGTAATTTTCAAGGGAAATTAATTTTTTTTTTATTCAAAATATTGGCCATCGGCTTCTACACATTTCGTCCATCTTTCAGGTAATTTATGAATACCATGCCAGAAAAACTGCTTGTCTTTTGCGGCAAACCATTCGTCGAGCCATTTTCCAACTTCCTCGAAATTGCTGAAGTGCTGCTCTGCGAGCGCGTGCCCCATTGACGCGAAGAGGTGATAGTCAGATGGTGCCAGGTCTGGGGAGTACGGCGGGTGTGGTAGGATGTCCCATCCAAGCGATTTCATAGTGTCTTTCACTTGTTTTGCTGTGTGAGACGGCGCATTGTCGTGTAACAAAATCACTTTGCCATGTCTTTTGGCCCATTCCGGTCGTCTTTCAATTAATGCGTCGTTTAAATTAATCATTTGTTGGCGATAGCGTTGTGTATTAACAGTTTCTCCGGGTTTCAAAAGTTCATAATACACAATACCGGTCTGATCCCACCAGACACAGAGCATGGTCTTCTTGCCGAAGCGATTTGGTCTTGGTGTTGATGGACCGGCTTCGCCATGTGAAGGCCATGATTTTTTCCGCTTTGGGTTTTCAAAATAAATCCATTTTTCGTCACCCGTCACAATTCGATACAAAAAGGATTTCCTTTCGTAGCGTTGAAGCAGCATTTCACAAGTGACTTTGCGATTTTCCATTTGACGTTCATTCAAATTGTGTGGGACCCATTTACCGAGTTTGTTGATCTTTCCCATTGCTCGTAAACGTCTGCTGATTGTTTCTTGTGATACTTGTAATGCTTCTGCTAATTGCCGCTGAGTTTGAGTTGGGTCATCATCCAATAACTCCTGCAATTGCTCGTCTTCGCATTTTTGTGGTCTACCAGAGCGCTCACTGTCTTTCACATTGAAATCACCACTTTTAAATTGTCGAAACCATGTCTCACATGTTCTAATCGATGGAGCGTGTTCACCATATGTTTCTACCAACAAACGATGACTTTCGACAGCCTTTTTCTTTTGATGAAATAAGAAAAGCAATGCGTGCCGCAAATGTTCTTTTTCAGGCACAAAACTCGACATGATTACTGAACGATAAAACAAAGACGCCAGTTCTTGGCAGACTCAACTTATGTGTGTTTGTAGTTTTATGTTAGACGAACAAAATGGTATATGTGTCAAATTAATACGCTGCGTACTTTTCACTGGCGCCACCTCTTAGTCAAACCGGAAAGAACTTATGCATACACCTGGTATATGGTACGTAAGTAGAACTGTTTTGTTTCGTGTCCGTTCGAAATAGGTTAATCGAGCTGTGGCGGCTGTACTTCTTGCGCTCACCGACAGAGTGACACTAGGACGAGACTTTCCCGCTAGTAACTGATCCGCCTTCGAGTCATATACAGGGTATTTCACTTAACTTAACCACATTAAAAAAAAAAAATGTCAAAGAAACAAATATTCTGTTCGAAGGCGCCAATACGGTAATGGACCGAATTTTTTTCTCAAGGTAATTTTTTCGAGATCTCACAGTAATTGTGTTTTTGTTAAATGATACTGCATATTTTCACTGTAACAATCGTATAGCTTATAAAAAACGAATCCAACGAAGTGCAATATGTTGATCTTCACGTGACCTTTAGCGAGGAAATAATAGAATGTTTGTCAGTAACATCAGTACGCGTTCAAGGACGGTAAATGGAGGAATTTCGTATCCGCGAGAGGTAGAACTGAATATATATTTTAAATTATTGATAAACAGACCGGTTAATAATCCTAAACGTCATCGATTACGAAATAGAAAAAATGATCCGTGGTCAGAGGATTAACAGAATCTCGGTTTTATTTCCGACTGTACACGAGCTAGCGCGATATTTTTCTCGTACGGACTATTTAATTCGCGAAAACTGCATTACGATTAGCCGGAGGTATTATTCAGCCTGTTGTCTCAATTTTAATGTTACTGCATACTCGGTATCGTTCTCCGTTATTGCCGTCAACACGCGAATAACAACCCGCATCCCAGCTGGCACAGCGTAGCAACTTTAATTAACGATATTAGCGCATCGAAGCGGGACCACCGTCGTACTTTTAGTCGTATTACAAACACCACGGTCGTAACGTTGAATCAAGTTTTTGCGAGCGATACGGTCGAAGCAGCCGGGAATGTGTCCCGCTTCTCCGGTTTTATTTCCGCGAGGACGGCGTTACCGAGACCCGATACGCGATCTCAAATTCCACGCGTTAACCTTGACCCGTACGACTACGAGGATACCCTAATCAACCGCGTTTTACGCTTTCCTTGTAATTAATCCCACGAAACGTTCGCCGGTGCCAACGAATTTTGTCAAAATCCTTTTTTCAACGGTCCAACAAGCTTCCTCTCTTTTACTTCAGAGCTTGTTACAAAATTAAATAACGCATTTTTATTCCCATCGTTAGTTTTTTGACGGCTATAAATGTTGCGGAGAAAGGGGGAGGAAGAAGAAAAGTCAGTAAGGCTGGCTAGCAGACCCTGCCTTAGACGATAGGATACTGGATCGCGAATCCTTATTTAACTACTATACGTTCAATTTAATTGATAGAATCTGTGAAATTAAACGACGATTTTGATATTCTGGGTCAAAATAAATTCCGGTACCGAGCTTGGAGGATTCGTAACGTGTCTAGAACTTGGTATTACGTTTCCTGATCTTCGCTGGATATGTTAAACCTCTTCATTCATTTAAAATATCCTTAACACGATATTCACGTCTTAATACAGATATTATCAAAACAATAAAGATAATCTTATTTTGTACTATAAGGGCGCCATAGATTTATAGAAGGTGCTAGATAGATGCTCCACAGACAAAATGATTGTTGGTGATGCAAACGTGTCGACAAGTAGACACTTTCGGCGAAATTCCTGGTCAATGAAATGATTGTCGGTGAAGTCAGGGTAAACCACCTGCAAGAAATAGCGATGTGAACGTTTTGGAAACGAGCGATAGTTGGTTTAGCGTGCGATCGAGTGGGAGGAAGAGTGAGACAGAGAGAGGAAAAATAGTAGCGACGGCATGGGAAACCAATATCATGCCAACGAAATCGATACCGGCTAAATAAATATTGTTCGAGAGGCTACCGAATTGACAGTGAGTCCGTCGAGTGCACGAATAGAATATTTATTCCGTGGACCTGGTAAACGCAAGCATCGCCGAGAAACCTGCTCCTGATGTTGTATCTTATATCAATAAATCGTGTTGTCGTTGCTCAAACAACTGCTTGTCGATAGAGCTGTTGGCCCCGATAAGCTTATCAATATATAATCAATAAATATCGGAACTGCGGTTGACCAATAAGCACGTATCGACTCCGAACATTAATATTAGAATATAATAAGATAATGTAAACCTGTAAGCGAGAACGTTGACCGCGGCAGAGTTCTTTCATAGTTATGCAATTAAACGGGGGCCGTCGATCTATCGCACTCAACCATGAAGAATAAACTGGGTCCAATAATGTCTCGATACGCGTGAAAGAGATGTGTATACACAAACGCAACTTCTTATCAACCCATTGCACTCGAAGCAATTTTAACTCCAAAATCGATATACATATATAAATGTATAAACACTATATAAAACTTAAATATCAATCGAAATTGCTATATTTTTTAGCAAAAAATTTTAGTTTTCCTTCTTATTCAAAATTTGCAATCACTTGTCAACTTGTCAACCCCACACAAATATAGTGATGTAAACGTGGTTTCTGGTAAATAGCAGTTTTTGGTACCGCCTTAGAGAAGTCATTGAAGTGCTAAAGATTAAACATAATGCTTTTTCTCAGTACACGTGAGAACATTTCCTCGCGTAACAAACTACACTCGATGACTCTATGTACATTTTATTACGCGATAGTTGAAATGATTGCAATTTCTATGCTTGTAGCTAGATTTCTACTTTGCTGACTTCTGAATTCTGTGCCCATTTTTGTAATCTCTGTCCGAGTCTCGTCACACTGTCTATCTCTATTGTCATCTCGGTTTTGTCATGATTGGCCAAGGGTTGTTTTAGGTGGAAGAATATTGAGTTTTTTTAATCGGGTGCGGTCACCTTGAAAGGCGTACGCGTCGATGTGTGGGAAACGGTCAAGGAAGTTCCCGTGCGTACTATTTTCGAATGTCAATGTCTTGATTTATAATTATTTGTCCGTTTGTTGTTTCAGTCGCACGCGGTGTCCGTCTACCGGGTCTAAATTATCAGCGTACGCTAATTATAAAGTCCGTCGACTACTTTCGAGTCGACTTGTGTTTTATTGTGTTCTTTTCAGGTACGTCAACTAATTTATTGGAAACCCGGTGAAGCGCGTGTAACGTCAATAGAAATTCGATTGTCGAGAAGTGATCGTGTATTCGAAACAATATACGAACTCTCGATTGACCGAGTATGTATGGTAGATAATGAAATAAAATCGGTAACAATAAAATCGAATTATTTTCCGAATTTTGTAAATAGAGTCGTAAAGAATTATGGTAGTCTAGAGAGAATTTTGCTTTGTCGGAGAAACGATGAATATACAAACAAATATGAAGTGGCCGACAATTTCAAACTGGCAGGCGTATAATTTCAACGCTATAGATAGACAAAGGTTTGAAATAGTTCGCTCACCGTTGCATTCCATCAAAATTGTCCAGCAACAAGTTTCGGTCTCGAATTACCCTAACAATATCCCTAAGACTCTGGAAGGAAATGCAATAATCGATCCATTACGATCCCGTTACAGGTAATTTTGTCGAGTTAATTGGTTCTGCCTTGAAATTGATATTCCATCGGATAGTATCGATAGAACGATACTTTATGGTGGAATGGGAGACATCAATTACAGAAGCAATCGAGATCTACGCAAGGAAAAGCTTCGATATAACGTTACTCACCTCATAACACCTCGGCCTAAGAATGATCGTGAATCCTCTTAAGCCCACGAATAAACTCCTACAACAAAACAGAAGGCGGTTAATGATCTCCGTGCTTTATGGTTTCTTGATATTTCTCGTTCCTCCAGCAACGAGAAATTAAAATGTATTTCTCCAGGAGTTCAAGGAAATTATCCTTATATAACGTTACGGAAATTACGGGGTACATCGAATGCCGCTTGTTCGACACTTCGTTTTTGAGTTACCAACGAGAAACACGGACCAATCCGAGCACAACTACAGTGGACGACTTTCCACTCGGTCAATGGCAAGAGCACACACACAGCGGGATCTACAACCGCGTTCAGATTGGCTCGTGTTCTTCGTAAATGTCTCTAAAATGAAGACAACATTTTTGGAAAGGAAAAGTTTCTTAAAATAATATGATTCTGAAATATTGTAAATGGTTATCGTTGATTAAAGAAAGACCGATATTTCAACGTATCTTCGACGCGACGCTTTCGCATTTTTTACAGAAAATTCTTTTCCCAACTGGAATTTCCTACATTACATAAGAACTCTATAAGTTGCTTAGTCATTAGAATTAAGTTTAATTTGTAAACAGGCCAATAGAAATATTCTTGGCCGTAATACGCGCGGCTTGCGACTTCTCTAAACTTTATTAGCTGTTTACAAGAACGTGGAATGATTAGTTTAATAATTTCATGCACCATTACATTGAGAAATCTGTCTCCTACCTTTTCAGCCTAAACGCAACTGAACTATTAAAGTTGAAACAATAATCCCCTTTGTGTCGTGTAACGAACGCAGAAGAGAAAATCATATTATTTCACCTCGACGCGTGTTGCTAACTTACAATATGCAATACGTCGACGCGTTTATACGTTCGCCAATTAGCTGGTAAAATTCATTTCCGAAAATCAATGTAATTTGTAAATCTTTTACAAGTTTCCTGAGAAATGAGAAATATGCGATTGTAAAATGTCTCTAACAGAAACGCTAATTGTTACACCTTTATCTACCCAGAAGAATCGATACGAACTACGGTACTGAGCGAGTATTATAATTGCGCGAGAAATTACGCGACTAGTTTAATTGCGCGCATTTCTTTTTTTGCCGGCATGTGGAATTGTTAATTTCAACGACTCGCGCGTGTTACCCGACACCCGATATATTGATCCGTTTAGTCGAGTCTTCCATTGTTTCCACGCAGGAAACGGCTAATGGATGCGATTCGGAACTAATTCGACGGGGAGTCATTGAATGCTCGATACTTTTTAATACCGGCACGATGCCTACGAATCAGTTTTATCTCGAACAGAAGGGCTGGAGCCCTCTTTCCAGTAGCGTATCGATCTGTCCGCGAGAATTTTCCGAAGCGATGAAACCGGTACTCACGCTTCCACGATCGGAGTACTCAAAATATTGCCATTTATATTCTGGTATATATTATTCATTCATTAACGATAATATATTTAATAAGCGTTGTTGTGCTCATCGGTAGCGAACGTGTTCATTAAACATTGTCATTGAGATCAATTATTAGAAATGTACTGCTATTTTGATTATAAATTGACACATGATTGTTCAGAGAGCCATAATTAAAATCATCAATATTGTTAGCAAGGAAAATACAATAATAGCAGCAATAACAGTAGATTACCGCTGCATAAACAACCATTGAAATTATTAACACAATATGGTCGATAATAATTAAACCTTTTTACAAGAATAACTGTTTGGTATGAAACGCACCGCCTCAGTCCTTTCATTTTATAAATGCGAATCGTTTGATAGAAAATTAACACTAAATCTACCATAAGGGCTCAAATGACCCATTCCAGATTTTCTATTTTATAATTACTGACATTATAAACTTATCTTCGTAGAAATAGATTCGATAGATTTTTCTAGTCCAACATACATTGTAATAAAAATTGCACGACATCCAAATAAATTAATTCTCATCACTTTTATAGGACAATATTTATTAGACAAGTTTACTGCCCGGTAGGATTAGTGTTAATAGGAAGAGTCACACGCGTATACAATTATTTAAATCAACTTTCTTATAAATTCTTATTATTGCGTATGTAGAAATCAATTGTGGGACGTCTAGAATTTTCCTTTTAGACACTGTTGTTGCTCCTTAAGCACACCGAACATATCTTTTTTAGATGATAAAAGAACTAGCCTATTATAAAATACATGACAACTTTTTAAATAAATATTTTTATTGTTTGAAATTATGAAAGAAATAAAAAATTAATGTTTTAAAACTTTTTTGTCTGAGTTTTCAACGAAAGTTTAAGCAGTGCTTTTTGTAGATTTCTGTATTTACATGTAAATTATGAAGATGTGCAAAACGCGATGTATATAAATTTTGGTTATAAGCTCACATAAAAGAGTGTAAAAACATAACGTTTTATGTCATTTATCGTACCAACCAATTACAGTTTTTCCAAAAAAACTTGTCCTCATATTGTGTAATAGACGGTCTTCTATTATCGAAAAAAAAAATTCGAATTGTTTGGTCCAATTTTAACATAATGCTCTGCGCGCTCAACGCGCTCCTAGGGCCCGCACGTTTTTTAGCGCTCCAGAAGCATGCTTGACAAGCAATACGATGCATATATGCACATATAGTATTCTTAAATATTACTATATATTTTATACAGCTATTTATTATGTAAAACATTTTACATTTTAACAATTATTTATTTCACAATCTTGAATAATGCTTTAAAGTGTGACATCTGGTAATTTCATTTTCTTTACATCTCGGTGTCATTTTGCTACTTCTATAGAATTAGGGCCTATTTCATAAAATGAATTTTGTTATAAATTATCAGTAACAGATTGAAAGTGTAAATGATTTTTTAAAAACTGTTTCCTTACAAATTAAAACACGAACTTTGAAATAACAAAATGTACAACAATAAAGCACTTTGTAAGGTGCGGTAGACGATCGGCACAGATCTACCGATGTACTGGCTATACTGACTGATTGGTTATACATGCTTGGAATGTTAATATTCGGTTATTTTACTTATCATTTGTCACAAGAATGCGCAAAGCTTCACTACCCTGGTAACGTGACGAAAACATTTATCTCTGGTTGCTTAAGTCATCGATTCAGCCGAAAAAACGGCCACAACGTTCGGCTTGTTAAAAACGAGATATTTTGTGACCCGTACACAATGTGTTAAAAAAGTTATTCCATTCTAGAAACTATACGAATATTTTCTCGACTGTACATGAATCGGAGTTGGAGCAGGTATTAGCGGGAAAGTTGTTCAATTGTCCATCTGTTAGCGAGTGTAGGAGGTAAAGTCGCCGCAACAGCAAATGCAAACCGACGTAAAACGCAATACAATACGGAAGTAGCGAAGGTAATATACGTCTGAATTAGAACACATCTCGAAACGCAAACATCGCGATATTATAATTTATCGAAAGCACGAAACATACAATTAACGCGTTCTCTTCTGCATTGTACTGAATATTCATGAAACTAACTGTTTGTTTTTCAAAGAATTAATTTTACTTCAAAAGGCGTAGTTAATCGCAACTGCGTCAAGCGTACCTAAAGTTCGTCGCGAGCAAACAAAGCAGGATTTACGACACCGCGAAATTCGGTATACGAATTTACGAATTCCTGGTCGCTACAGCTGAAACAATGTTATTTTACGTGAATTATTACAGAAATATTTGTTAGTTTTTATTTTATTCCGGTCTCTAACGTTATTTTTTAAATAACTGATTGGCGGCACAAATAAGTCTCCGCCGGTTTTCATTTTAACACATTAACGACCAACAATTTTTCTTAAAATTTATCACGTGGCAGCTAGCTATTATTTCGGAATTGAATGTGAAAGTGAAACAATATTATAGACGAATTTGGAATTTTTTCGACCCCATGTTTACCTTCTTCACGGGATCCTTGAAGATTTAGGACGTACATTTTTTTTTGTGACGAGGCTAAGCTAAGTGAAATCAGACGACGCGCTTTGGGCACGTTCCTTTGGAACGTTTCCTCCATTTTACCCGAAGATGTTTTCTACATTGAAGGGACCGAGAATAGTCAATCTGTATCTGCATGTCGACAGAGAACGAACTGGGAAATATACAGTGGCTCACGAAAGTATTCGGACACTCTTTAAATCTAAATAACTTTTTCAAAATTGAACCAAATGACTTGACTTTTCAGGAGCAATTAGAGGCATTAATTTACTAAATGATGTGCCAAAATTGATTGACGCCGGAAAAAATGACACGCGTAGAAAGATGTAAGAATTTCTGGAGTTTAAGCAGAAACTGACCAAGAATCGTGAAAAATTGTGATTTTCACCATTTTCGATGGCATGTAGCTCGTGTGTATGTCGATCGATTTTAATGAATTCTTCTACATGTCTATAACTATCATAGACATACCAGATGCGTTTTTAAAATTTTTATTACGTGGCCCAAATAAAAAATATTTAAAAAGTTCCGTTTTTATTAGTCATTTAATTCATACCAATTCCAATGTTTACAAAATTCATTTGGCATATCATTTATTAAATCAGTGCAAGTAATTGCTCAAGAAAAGTTATTTACGTTTGAAGAGTGTCCGAATACTTTTGTGAGCCACTGTATACTCGTATCACACTACGTTTTGGATTTCACTGCTAACCCTTTTCAGTTCAATTCCTGATCCATCCGCCATTCCATCCTACAATATAAATAAATTCTATTTAATATTTATGTTGGTATGACAAACGATGTAGCAATCATCTACATATAATGATACTATGTTGCTTTTAAAGCGCATACTCTGCGCGTTCTAGTTCGATTTGTTTTTCTACCAGCGAATACTTTTTCTAAAATGTGGTTTCTTAGCTAACCGGATAGCCCGAAGGGGAGATCATTGTAAGGAGTCGTTTTAGAAATACGAGAGGAAGCGTCACATACTATGTTGCATTCAATGGAATCTACAGTTATCCATTTCCTAGCTACTTCCAGTAGAAATGTTTTGTATCTGACTTAGTTTATTTTGTAATTGATAGTTACAGTAAATCTTGATTGCATCGAACAAAGTGAAATACAAAGTAACAAAAGTTATGAGAAAGAATGCAACAACAATTATATTCTATGCTCTCCGAGAACGCACTGACCCAACGACGCTGATGCGGGAAAAGCGCATCGATCACGAGTTTACTCGTAGCTAGTCAGCAACGTTTGGGCAAAAAGACACAAGTTAACTCGTGACCGGTCAATAATGTGTTAAACTGGGTATTTATTGCGAAAGCACGGAATCTTATGTTTTATTCAAAATATTTTCCATCGCTGGCCACTACTTTTTCCCATCTTTCTGACAGCATCCGGATACCGCGTCGGAAAACGCTTCATCTTTTCACGCTATCCATGAATCGACCCAATTTTTGGTATCTTCGTATGATGTGAAGTGCTCTTCGGACAGGCCCACGCGTCATCGATCGAAACAAGTGGAAATCAGAAGGAGCAATATCTACTGAATACGACGGGTCGGGTAAAACTCCCAATTAAGTGTTTCCAAGTAAGTTTTAACAAATGCCTGGCAAGCAGTATTTTACATATAGACAATCGGCGTTCAATGTTTCTCGGCGTCGGTTCATATGGAACTTAATTTCCTTACTTTTGAATCATTCCCAATGATTTTAAACGATGCGATATTGTTTCTCGAGTCACTGATAATGCAAGTGCAAGTTCTTTTTGCGTTTGGAACGAATCTTCATTCAATAATGCTACCAATTCCGCGTCTTCGTACACTTTTGCCCTTCCCCTACGTTCTTTCTCTTTAACATCAAATTCACCGTTCTTAAACTTTTGAAACCACTCGCAACAACTTCATTCCCTTAATGCAGACTGACCACATGGTTCTAAAAGCAACCGATGCGCCTCAGCTGCAGATTTCTTGAAATTAAAGAAGTAAATCAGAACTTCCCGCAAATGACGTTTATTCGATTCAAAACTCGACATTTTCGCACGAAAAAAATATGCAACACTGATACACAATCGCTAATATTTCGAGGTTATGCTGTTGACAGATGTGCAACCTTATGTGATGACGTCTTACACCTGATACTAGCCGCCATAACTTATTAGTTGCACTATCTGATTTCAAACGGCGCATACTTATTTGTACTCTCAATAGAATAAAATAGGTCAAGTATTCTATATGCTGAAGCTCACCTCTTGAATCGAGCGTAGCTTCAAACATTTGTCAAACTTCAGCCCTACAGTTTTTACCTGCCGATGCTCGCCGCCGACCGGAAAAACCAACGCTCCCACTACCCTTAACGCTCTAGAGAATAGACAAGAATGAAGCACCACCATTGGTCAACACTTGGTTACCCAAAATAGTATATACACTCCGGGACAAAAAGATAGCACACTTTAAAATTAACGTAATTTTTATTTATTTAACATTACAGTCAAGGTTTTGTTTTTATACATAGGTTTGCAAAATACCTCTATAAACATACACAAATGACATTGAATTGAATTTCGCCAGTCTATATAATTTTACAAAAAAAGAAAACATTTAAGGAAATATAGTGGGACAAAATGATGGCATATTTAACTTAAAATTATCTATAACAATAAATCGATGAATGATATTTTATACTTAATATCGTGTGGCTCCTCCTTTACATTTAATAACAGCCATCATTCATTAATAGTTTTTTGCTTTAATATGTTGAAGTATATGTTGTGGACGATATTTCGTAAATTATATTTACAGACGTGCTCTGAGTTATCGGTAAAAGAAAATATGTATGTTAATCAGATTTTAACACAAAATATGAGAAAATATAAGGTGTACTATCTCTTTGTCCCGGAATGTAAGCAACCAATGTATTCAAACGCATGAGATCCGATCGATCAGTTCACGCTGACGATTGTACATTTCAACTAGGCAGAATAAACTTCTATCCAAAACCAAGCTTCTGGTCGGGTCTCATATTTCAATTTTACGCTCCTTCTCATTAATTTGCGCTGAAGCGAGTACGTGCTCTTTTACAACGTATCGTACTTAAGCGACCGCCTCCCCGAACCGCGGGACGGTCGCTTCAATTCTATACTTTTGTTTATTTAAGGAATACCTGAAGTCTGGTCCGGTACTAGGGACCACAACTTCTCCTTGCATTTTTACTTCTCAAAAATGCTAACTCCACTTTCACGAACATTACTTTCTTTGGAAAGAAGTACGAGCAATAATCTGAGCAGCTGTGAATATTATCTGCGCACACCGCACATCACATACCGTATACCGTTTCCAACGCCCGGTTAGAAATTTCTGCTGGTTTCTCTTTGCAGTCGACAGCATCTCTTTCACGGAAACTGTTCTTACCTAAAGATAACTGTGTATATAGTACATTACTCGAATGCTTGCGTACTATTTGAAAGGGATGCAGACGCGGGGGGGGGGGGGGGGGGGGGGGGGGGAAAACGGGCGGCTGTTCTGGCAAACGGGAGGTGTTTAGGTGCGTGCGCCGGGCGCGGCGCGCACGGCCAGCGAGGAACAAAAGAGAAAAAAATTTA
>CM052083.1:21911801-21999988 GCA_028453745.1 Agapostemon virescens
GAACTCTTTCGCCGAAGTACCAAAAATGGTTTTCGTGAAACGACCGGGAGTGTCTGCGTGGGACCCCGGCACAATATTTTCCCCACCATGAAACACAATGAAAGCCGCAAGTCGTTCGCTTTATCTCGATTATTACGATGTGCGAGCAAGCAGCATCCGACTTCTGTGTAACGGCGAACTACCAGACTTTCTTACAAAATCTGCGTAAATATTTTAAAAGGACAGTCTTGCGTAGATGGGTCAGAAACGCTTTTTTTTAATCGAATAGTAAAGTAGTGTAGGGTTTGCCATGGGAGTGAAAGTCGGAAAGAAACACAGTCGGATCCTTGTAGTATAATTTTCGGAAAACCGACTCGAAGAGGGCAATGAGAACACCATGAAGGGTAGAGCGTAGTGAGAGTATAGCAAATCTATAGTAAACTCTGCGTTTTATTTAATGAACTTATTAATAAATAATTCAAGAAATAAATTTATTATTAACCCTTGATCACAGCAATACGTACATTTACCTTTAAATGCGAGGCGTTGCTATTACGTACTTTCGAATTATTTCAAATATTCTGACAATTGATTCATGGTGATATTTTCTTTCAAGGTCATCTGAAAGTCATCGTATAAGCAGGTTGTTGAATTCGTTTCGACGTTGTTCGCTAGCTTTTCGCTTAGATTTTCGTACAAATATATATATTTATATATTTTTCGTAGAGTCGACTACAGAAACTCGTCTGATGTACTCACAGTTTTCCTCCCGAGCGGTTGTTACTGTCGATCAATAAACGCGTGTTTTCTCCCCCCCCCCCCCCAACCGCATACCTAGCAGTGCTTTATTTTCTTTATTGTCTTATTTTAACGACCCCTTCGTGCTCCTGGGCGTGGACGGGCTGACATAATTTTCATGAATGCTTCGTCTGCGTTGGGGAACCAAGGACTTCTTGTAACCGCGGCGTCGTTATGGAACCGGACAAAATGGATACAAGGTCGAGAGTCAGCACACTGCGTAGTATATTTAGAGATGTGCCACATTTAATCAATGATCGTGCATTATTCTTCGGAGCGACAATGCTTTAATCGAATTGTAAACGAATTTTTACAGTGTGACAGGAACAATAGCGTCGGTTTCATTGCACGAAATACGCTGCCATTATACTATCGTCAGAACCGTCCCGTTAAAGCCGTTCGTTCCGGAATTTACAGAATTAGTAAGATCCTGATGGTGCTTCAACGAAGTTATTTATTCGTGCGTACCTCATATTTAAAATTACATGAAACACCAACGAACGGACCTTTGTACATTTTTATTTGAATTTACGGTCGGCTGACTAATTCCCTTGAACTATTTCATTTAAATATTATATAAAATCATGAGTTGTGGTTGTACATCATGAAGAAAGGTGACATACGCACGATATAAGTTATGAAATCTTTTCAACACTAAATGGGTCAAATGACCCTTTTCAGATTTTCTATTTCACAATTATTGAAATTATAAAATTATTTTCACAAGAATGGACTCAATGGATATTTTTTATTCCAACATATATTGTAATAAAAATTGCATATAATCCAAATAAACTAATTCTTGTCATTTTTATGACACAATATGCACTAGCCAATTTTACTGTTTGATAGATTTAGTGTTAATTTAGGTAGTAATAGAAAAACTTTCGAGCTTTCTTCGAAACCCTGTTTTAAACAAGGGAAAAAACGGTATAGCCGGATAAAGTGGTAAAAACTGTCGTTCAGTCGAATTCTTTGAAAAACATACTGGGTAAAATCTCAACCTTATATTTCGATCGTAAGGGTGATTATAGGGTAAAAACGAATAAACTGTTTTTGACCCATTTTCCTTCATCAAAAATGTTTAAAAATTTGTAAAATATTAAAAAATTGATATTAAAAAATATGAAAACTGTAATGTTCAATTTTTTTCATTCTCGAGTTTCTGGTCGTTTTTATGCAGCGCGAAACAATAAAACACCCTTCGTTCGTTAAAAACACAGATATGTTAAAAACTAATTAAAATTAACCGTACCAGGACCCCTCGAATAAACCAGTTCACGGCTTAAAATCTGTATTTATTGAAATTACAAAGATGCGTCTGGTAGAAATCATGAAATTAATTCCTTCGCTCAAGCACAGTATTGAAATTTAAAAGGAAAAACATGTCGATTACGTTTGTAGAATTAACTAACTTCGATATTTTCTGCTGTGCAGCAACCAAAGGTAAGCTTTCCAACCGATGGTTTTTTCTGTGCGCGATCACGGACCCATTTTGTCAATCGACATCAGGACGTGACGCCATTTTTAACGTTGACCCGGACGTTCACGGTCGATACACGAGAATCGACAAGGTTCGTTCGTCCGAGAAGCGCTACTTACGTATTACAATCGAGTCACCGATGATACATGGCTCTCTTTCGGTTTCGCATCAACCTTACAGCCTTTTGGCAAACTGCCCATCTCTATGGGGCTCCTATAAGTTTCCGCGAAGAGGACCTCTACGGGATCTTCCCTCTTGCGTTCAAGACATATGACCCTGGCGTTGCGATTATGAACCGAACTTGCTCCGAAATTTTTCAACTTCCTGCTGAATCGCAATATAAATTGTTCAGCTTACTTGCAGTTTGCCGAGAACTGTTACTTACCGTTTGCACCGCATTTCTGTCGCAAACAATCCTGTATGTGCAGATTTGCTGTACAATTAATTAACACTGACTGTACCAAGCAAACGCGTAACTGGTATAGGTTGTTTCATAAAAATTGCAAGACTAAATTTATTAAGATTTCACACAATTTATAAAACAATTTGCGTTCGCATGGAGAAATTTATTTAATAATTTTTAATAGAAGTATCTATATAATTTCAATAATCATAAAATAAGACATGCGACATTAAGGTTATTTCATGTTTTTTGCTAACTTGTAATTTTAAGGTGGCTGTCTCAGATAAATGGGTGACAAACGACAATTTTTTAAATTGTAAAAGTTAAAAGTACCTTCCAAAAATGTTATACTTAAATGCGTTGGAATGACAAAATTATGGCGATTCCAATAGAACGATGCTTAGCAGATTTGCTGTTATAATGTAAAATTGTAAACGTCTTTTTCTCGAAAGATACTCTTTTTCGTTCAGTGTAGATAACATTTTAAAACGTGGTCGACTACTTCGAAATTTTAACAAGCTATTCCACATCCCTTCTACTTGCTGTTATCGGTATCCAAAGTATATTTCAGTTCCAAACTGATCACACTCTTTCTATTGAGAAATCACCGAAATGGTATAAAATTTCAAAGAATTCAGCGTTCGCCGTTTAGTCAATTATCAAAGTAAATTATTTATTTTGATAAACGCGATAAATTATAACCGTACAAATTAAAAATC
This sequence comes from Agapostemon virescens, assembly GCA_028453745.1. NCBI lineage: Eukaryota > Metazoa > Arthropoda > Insecta > Hymenoptera > Halictidae > Agapostemon > Agapostemon virescens. The sequence goes on from CM052083.1 coordinate 21,915,184, forward strand.
ATTTTGAATTTTTTGTTTAAGTCCACTCTAAGATTTTGAATTATCTACGCCAGTGGAATGCGATTTTTAAACACGCATTTGTTATAAATAATTAAAACGATGTAAACAATTGTTCTGTATGACGAAAGAGTAGCTAAATCGAATACAATAAAAATCGTATTGTATAGTGTACTGTCATTTTGAAAAATATTCATGACAATTAATCGACTTTTCTGAGGTTACATGTGGGTCAGCGCCCTCAAAATTACCTCACCTCACTTTACCGATGTATTTTCAAACAACCATTTTTATGTCTAATGAGCAAACTGCAAATCCGCAACCAAAATACAAATTTGTAACATCAACTAATTGTAAACAAACCAGAATCCATTAAAAGCAAGTCTGTTCGCTTGGTCAGTTTTGTAAGTTGAAAATAACAGACAGATACTCCTTCACAATGCATCAAACTGCAATCGCATACAAAGTTTCTAATCCACATGGTACCACCATCCCCCCATTCTCATCTGCTTGGAAACCATGCCATGTCCCATTCGAAATTTCATCGATATCTAACTAGAATTCTCCCCAATCTCCGTTTCACGCCAGCGTGGAACCTAATTAGCCTCGACAAAAGACGAAAATTGAATCGAGAGAAAGAGACACTTCTCTTGATCGAGGGTCCGTTGACATTTTATTATAGGAGGGAAGCAAGTAGGTAGAGGTTCATGTGCACGAAGTATGGAGGAAACCGAATGATGGTTTGGAGAAGCTTCGTCACTTTGGAATATTGGTTGTTGCACACATTTCCACTTTATATTTTTCATTGACTTTTCATTAACACTAGAACTACCAAACCAGTCAAAATGACGAGTCCCTACTTATTTCTTTCGCAATTACTCAAGTTATAAAAATGTTTTCATTAGTAATTTTCCGATGTACTTCTTTAATGAACCACATGTTACAATAAAAATTCAATGAAGTTTGAATAGATGCAGTCTTGTTATTATCACAAAGCAACGTATATCGTTGGATTTATTGTTCGGTAGTTCTAGTGTTAACGTTCACGACAGTTGTTGTTTTACTAATTGTACATCTGTGACTACTGTTCCTTACTATTACTTACTTACCACTATAATATACCGTGGTCAAATTGCTTTAATGTGTATCAATGGAAAATTCTGTTACATCTTTAATCTAGCCAAATGGATTATCGTTCTTCATAAACGTTTAATAATAGGCACAAATAAAGAAATGTAAAAATCGTGATCTTTAATTTTTTATATCTGAAATATCTGAAAAGGTGTCGGCTACGGTAGGTATAGCGTTAAAAAAGTTAATCGTTTTTAAAGAGTATACGAATACTTTGTACACTGACTGTGTTTTTTCTTTTCCCCCAAACACAAAGACGTTGGTATACAGAGTGTCCCAAAAATGTTCGAATTTCTTGAAAGCTTGTGATTTCTGGTGCTATTTTGAAAAACGTTTTTGCTCTACCAATTCGTACTTCGACGCGTCGTTTTTGTCGTATTGACCAAAAAACAAGGAACTATAAGAACAGAGTTATAGTGAACGTATCTCGGCTCGGCCAATTGCAACGTCCCGCTCACCGGGGTTTGTCAAAATCGAGTATCACACATTTTAGCAAATGTAATAATTCCTTTAAATACCTCTAGGAATCACCCGTTCCAAGGAGCTCGAACATTTTCGAGATACCCTGTAAGCAGGATTTAGCCTCCCGAGGAAAGTGTTTGGAATATTTTCAGAAATGCTTGTCTACAAAGGGTTACACAGCAGCCAGCCGTAACTTCTGGCCAACAAAGTAACAAAAACGTCGGCCGCAGAAATCCGTCGCGGGGATGGCGGCTCTTGTCTGCGTAGCTGGAGGGTCAGCAGGTGAACTCGATATTGCCGGACGGTGGTTGAAAGAAAAAGATCGACGTGCTTGAAAGGGGGATGGGCGAAATAAGAAAAGTTCGTGGTGCGAGAGGCGGGGAAAGGTGAATAAAGAGTGAGATAGAGAAAGAGAGACAGGGGTGGAGTCAGGATACAATAAAAGATGAACGAATGTGCAAATTCGAAGGCGATCGGTGGAGTCAGGTGCTCCGAGGAAATATACAATTCTCATGAACGAGGGCGGCGAGCTACAGCAGCAGTTGCAGCTCACGGTGGAACAGAGATGCGGCCGCCGCTACGCCGTTGCAGCTGCGGCTGCTCCAACTGTCGAGTGGATCAACCGTTCTTCTCCGGTGTAATAACGAGCGTGGAGAGCAAGCGAAAGAAAGACAGAAATGGAGAGAAGGAGAGAAAGGGAAAGAGAGAGAGAGAGAGAGAGAGAGAGAGAGAGAGAGAGAGAGAAGCCGGAGGGTGGAAGATAGGGATGCTGGAAACCGGGTCACGATGCCCTCAGAAATTAAACGTAACGACTGCTCTGAAACCGTAAGATGCGAATGATCATACGCTCGAATTAATTCACAAAGAATCACCATACTTGTTAGTGCTGCCTCTGTTCCCGTGTTTAGCACGGTTACCTAGCGAGAATTGACGTGGAACCCCTATTATCTGAACGATAAGGTAAAAAAAGTCTAATAAAAGATGATCCGTCCGCGTCGAGGAACAGCGCGTGCAAGTAGATTTGGCTACGAAATGTTGTTACAGACAGAAAACGAATACGAGATTGTCGAAACGAAACTGCCTGTCCGAACATCATTCAAATGGTCATATTGCCCTGCAGTCGGCCTCGTACAATAGAAAATTTAATTCAGAAACCTAGACATAAGACGATTTCAAAATTTCTTCGTAAATTGTAAAATGTTTACCATTTAAAATGTATATATATACAATATATTATGCGACATTTCATACGCGCCAGACCTATTACAATGCAAATATTACATGAAACTGAAATCGAACCGAAATGTATAATTGAAACGAAAACCCGAAAAGTACCACTCATAGTACCGATATAATATCGGTTGTTACTAATTAAATCTGCCTAACTACAGACGGTTTGACGTGCGAGAAGAATACAATTCCAAACAATTATTTAGAGTGGAAGTTCAATATTATTTAGCAAGGTCTATCATATAGCACTTTACCGTTTCCTAAAATATAAACGGTAATACAGCGGATATTGTTCATCTTGTTATTATTTAATTGCATCGTCGTATGTTCCTCCGGAGCTTCAATCGATAGGAAACTCACCCTGATTCATAACGGAATAATGTAATTGCTGTTTTAATGTGCATTGAGAAGCAACTCTCGTTTTATCTTCAGCGTAAACGCTCCTCGCACATCCTTAATAGAAACTAAATGATCAAAAGAACGAATAAAATCATGCTATAAAAGCGTTAGCGTGTCTAGCATGATTTATAACTTCGGAAGCCGTTTTGAACGGCACCTCGAGTTTAATGAGACTGTAGCTCATGCCGATGTTCAAGATGCGATTCAATTTGTCGTACATAAAATCATCCCGGGGATAACCAATGAACCTTATGCATGGTAAACAGTTTATTAAAGTTTATGCTAAAAGTGCGATTGTTCGAAGTGCACCGCACGATGTCTTCGAATATCGAAAAGATAAATATCCGGCTGTCAAATTCACTGCGTTTCAGTTAATAAAGGCTATCCCAAAATTCACCTAAGATTTAAATTCAAAGTATTGCCAACGAAAGAAAAGACAGCCGAGAGTTCAACGTTATTGAAAATGGAGCGCTACGCGAAAAAACAACGCGTTTTTATTGATGAGCAATATTTTGAAAATAATAAAGCTAGAGTTGTAACAAAATCATTTTCAGCAACAAGGCTCATTTTTATCTCGATGGCTTCGTTAATCGTCATAACTGTGGCATTTGGGATTCAGAAAATCTACGAGCGATTGTTGAGACACAAATGCATCCACAGCGTGTCACTGTTTCGTACAGATTTTGGCCAAAGGCATCATGCCACCATTCTGTTTGAAAAATGCGGTTTATCAGGCAATAACTGTGGCTGCTGCTCGCTATCGTGACACGATAATCCACCTTTTTTTGTATCTAAATTGGAAGATGTAGATGTGGACGACATGTAGTTTCAACAAGACGGTGCTGCATGCCATACAGCGAGAGAAACAATTCGATTACTGCACGAGTCATTTCCTGGTCATCTAATTTCCCATTTTGGTGCGTCAAATTGGCCGCCCAGGACATGCGATTCAACGCCGTTGGACTTTTTTTATGGGGGTTTTTTAAAAGTCTAATGTTTGTGTCAACAAGCTCACGACCACCCACGTCTTGAAAGAAGAAATTGAGCGCTGTGTCAACGAAATTCAGCCACATTTATGGAAAACGGTCACGGGAAATTTCGACAAAAAGGTGCGTATGTGCTAACAAAGTCGTGTAGGCCATTTATGCGATATGCTATTCCATTCCATAAACAGTTTACAATTTTTAATGAATGGCCTGTATTTTCCATCACAATTACACGTTGCGTAAATTTTGGGACGCCCTTTATAATACCGATCAAGCTTTGAAAGATTCCTCCGAATTGCAGAAGTTCCAAGACCGTAGATAAGCGATATCATTATTCACAGGTTGAGAATGAAATTCTAATTCTTCCCCTGGAACGAATGCAGCTGCGCAAACAGGAAACAAGGAAACAATTTCATTGAACTTCGCCGTTAACTTCTTCTCCAAATTTTCTCTGTTCCGCGGTGCGAATTTTTGTCGGGTCGAATTTCGCGCAGAGGCAACGAAGGTGCTTCAATTTTCGTTCCGGCAACTTTTTCCCCGTGACCAGCAACGGAACTCGGCTAATCTCTGAAACTCAATCCCGTAGAAAGCGAAAACGAGCTGTTTTAACGGTGGCACACGGAATAAAATTCTTCGCTCTCGCGTACACGTACTCCCACGCTTCGCTGCCTTCTAGTCAATTAGCCACTGGTAGTTAATGCACGCATCAGTGCGTGCATGATCCTTCGAAAAATCAAGCAAAATTGCCAGCACAGTTATCTCGAGTAATGAAGTTCTCGTCGCGATGTCACGTTCGCTTCTACGCGCGAGCGAACGACAACCTAATTCGGGAATATTCGTGAATAAGGGAACACGAAGCCACGAATGCGCCGGTGTTGCATTTAGAACTTAGGTACAGTGCTCGGTTGTATCGTGATGTAACTTTGTCTTCGCGGGCTACTCTCGAAAGAGTCATTGCACGAAAGATCTTTTAAGTTATGCATGTCGAATTGAAATTGCTTTATGACGACGCCTTGGTAGTAGCATCACGAATTCGCCAGCTCCGAGTAAAACATTCAATTACCCAGCTTTGCAGAATGTAATTTTACTTCTAATAACAGAGAAACGTTGCAATCTTCTATTTTAGTAATTTGACGAACTCCTAGGATCCTCGGCACGCTGCGCGCCCCAGCGAAAGATTAATTTACTTACTAAGAATGGCGAGATACAATTTTAAGATTCGATGGAATTCAATTGCAATGAATAATGATAACTTTGCCGAACGTCCAAGAAGGTTGCGGTGTTTGCTGAACGTCTGCTAAAACGAATAAATATCGCTAAATGCTACAGTAACAATATTCAATACAAATTAATTCTGTTTTGTTTAATTCTCGAATGACTGGGAATTGATGTTTCGCCATATGTAACAGAAATATATAATCGTGCTTAATGTAACGTTAACGATAAGTAATTAAAATAATAAGTATAATTGTGATCCGAATGGATGAAATTCGATGAGTTTCATCTCCACTATTATTAATTAATAAACAGAATTCAACGTATATGAAATATTTCAAACGAATGAGAGCAAAGAGGATCTGCGGACGTTATGGTTTCTGGCACGGGCGAATAAAGAAAGTACAAAACGAGAATATATCAAACGAATTTTCGTCTGCTGTTATATTTTTATCGAAAATGTTCATTTTACACAAACGTTTATTTCTATACGGAAAATGTTGTACGTTTAATACGATTTTGATTCTACTGTCGAGTGGACAAAACATGAGACGTATTTACCATGTTTTTGAATATGCAACCATAGAAATTAATATCTGCTACGTGTCTTTTAACATAAATATCTGTAAAGCTTTTATAAACTGTTTTTTTCAATATCGGTTTCGACAAATGTTGTTCTTTGTTTTCTAAATTAAAAGAGAATCCCAAAATGTTAAACAAATGAATAAAAAAGTATAGTCGTATATTTAAAGCGTGTCTCTCAGATTAAAATATGTACTGCGAGTATAGAGAAAAATCATTTGTGTTCGGCGTCTTGACAGGGCTCGGCAGCGATAGCGAACCGTAGTCTGACGTCCGTCTCACAACAGTTGTAAATTGTCGTGAGTAATAAGAAAGGCGTAAAAAAACAACCGATACACAGCTTGAGTTACACTTATGGACTTTAATAATATATATATACACTTCTGACTAGACCTTTACACTATGTTCAAATGTTGCCTGTAACTTAATACTTCTGACTTTAAACTATGTATAACCAGCGTCGCAACGCGTGGTTGAATCAAACAGCGCTTATCGCGTAAACGTAAAAACAGCGGCGCGAGCCTCGCACTGCACAAGTATTTATATTCATTTCTTGATGGGGTGGAAACATCCACCACCAATGAGCACGTACAAATCTATCGCATGGTCTTAGCATACCGCCCACCCTGCACTGGTGGGGTGAGCCTAGCACCGAATTTTCTACAAGACGGTACATCTCAGGTACCGTCTCGAGGATGGTCGCGCGCTCGCTGATTTTCACCAAGACGGTACTGTCCCAGGTATCGTCCCGAGGGTGGCCGCGCGCTCGCTGTGTCCGGTGATGCACATCTGTAGGTTTATGGTACGGCAATTGCTATTGAGTATGAAGTCGGCGACTCGGCCGCGCACGCGTCCGCCGAGGACAACCCTAATAAATGTGCCTTTCGAATTTTGGTAAATACTGCCTAGCACATCTGGCAGTCACTTGAATAGGTCCTCAAAAATAGCGGAACGTCGGCGCTCGTACCATAAACCTCTTCGTGAATTAAAGTATTCTTAAGACGTTGTCGCGTCTTAACAATTTGCATTAACGATTTTCAAGAGAACCAGCTGTTTTATTTACTTTAATGAAAAATTGGAAACTGTATATTATATAAAACCCCATGGACCGGTGAAGCAAACGACGTTTACCAGAAATGAAACTCGTCTGTGTTTCTTATGACAAGAAACTCGTCTTGACATCAGCTACAACACCGTGAAGTTAAAAACACATAATGCTATTTATAAATTATCGATGACCTTCAAAAAAGCTTGAAAATTACTACAATTGGAACATTTTTTCATATCATCATATTTGCCACGTTTAACAGTAAAACTTTTCTCTCTAACATTTTCTTCTATCTTCAATCCTAACGGTGCTATTTAGGTCGCCTGTATCTCGTGAACCACCCGGTATAGTTTTATAAAAAATGAAAAGATTTCATTGATTTAGATTTTGTGCAGTTTTTACCAGAATATATGATAGAATAAAGAAATTCATTCAATTTTATAATTTGAATAATTGCAAAACGAAGAATCTGAAAAAGAGTCGTTTAACACGCTGTGATAGGTTTAGCGTTAACCTCTTGCCTTATTAGAACGTATCAGGCTCGTGTTGAATAACTGCAGCCGCAAATCAAATGGTATGGCAAGGGGTTAAAGAGATATGATTTGAAAAGAAAATTATGAAACATATATTTTTCCACCTGCTAACCATCCTCGATAGAAACGGTGAATTTAAAAGGCCACTGATAATTCCTTATTATCATCAGCGACTGAGATACTCCTCGAGCGTAGCAACGTTGCCATAGAAATAACCGTGGCGGCGTTTTAGCACGCCATTCTCTTCGGTGACAAGTTTTCCATGAGTTGGCGTTCGGAACGGTCTTCCCGTTCCACGGGATTCCCGGGATCGTTTCACGGGATACGTTAATGGGTCCGACGTTACGAACCAGCGTAAGAAGCTTCTCGGTGTCTTCAGCGTATCCTTTCTGCCGGAGTTTTTACAGGCGCTGCTCTTCTTCGTGTACCTTCCGCTAAATAGAGCGGTGTCTGTTGTCGTAATACACCGTGATACATGGCTTGTCAGCGTGGCCGTGTTATCGCAAGACGCGTGTCGCCCGTTAACTCACTGTAATCGCGCTGGTTCACAGGAATGGGGCGAATTTGTTGTTGCATCTTGATAGCCTTCATCGCGACGTAACCGCCCGGCAAATGCGGCATGATTTTCTGGGGCGACGATTCCAGTGTATCCGGTTTAATAGATTTCAGGACACGAATGGAGTACTAATAACCGCGCCGAAGTTTCTTGACTTGATCAGGCATCGAACTTCGGGAAAGAGAAGCTCGCAATTCGTTTTGTTATTGTAGAATGAATGGCGAGTGGATCGGTAATTCAATTGAAAGGGTTAATAGTGAAATCCAAAACGTGGTGTGATACAAGTATATATTTCCTTGTTAAGACGCGACAGCGCCTTAAAAATATTTTTAATTAACGAAGAGGTTTATGGCACGGGTGCCGACGTTCCGCTATTTTTGAGGACCCATTCATCTTAATGCCAAATGTGCTAGGTAGTATTACCAAAATTCGAAACGTACATTTATTACGGTTGTCCTCGATGGACACATGCGCGGCCGACACGGCGACTTCGTACTCAATAACAATTGAGGTGCCATAAACCTCCAGATGTGCAACACCGGACATTAGCGAGCGCGCGACCATCCTCGGGACGATACCTGGGTCGTACCGTCTTCGAGAAAATTCGATGATAGACTTACCCCACCAGTGCAGGGTGGGCGGCAAATTAAGAAACCAATCATGGTTTACATAGATCTTCGTACGTACTCATTGGTGGTGGATGTTTCCACCTCATCAATGAGCACTAGTATAAATACGTGTGCATTGCGACGCTTGCGCTGCTGTTTTTACGCTCACGCGATAAGCGCTGTTTGAATTCTACGCCACGTTACGACGTTGGTTTACTATACTTTACCCATTTATAAGTTAAAGGCAACATTGTAACATAGTGTAACGGGTCTAGTCAGGAGTGTATATATTAACATTAAAGTCCACAAGTTCAACTACAAATTCGTGTACCGGTCATTCTGATTATCGCCACCTTTTTCATTTCTCACATCACCTTACAAGTGCGGTGAGACGGACGTGAGGCTACGGCTCGCTATCGCTGCTGAGCCCTGTCACGACGCCGAATATCCTAGTTCATTCTATTTCGAGATGCAGATACAGAATGACATTTGTCGGTCCCCTCGATGTACATAGAAGACATCACGTCCCAAGTGGACGTGCCCAAAACGCGTCGTCAGATTTCGCTTTACTTAACCACTTCGCGTAAAAATATACAATTGTCCCAACCCTTCAAGGGCCTCGCGAAGAGAGTAAGCGTGGGTCCGACAAAATTCCAATCACCTACATTATTAACGTCGGCGTATCATTTGGCGCGTATTGCTCTCTTTGATTGGTGTTTACTTCGGAAGAGAGATTTCCGATGACCATTATCCTCGCATATGTTCTCAAGATTGTCCTTCGAAGCGACTCTATAAAGATTTTAGCCTTTCCTCGTTTTAGGTTGAATAATTTTTTACTGATTTAGCACTTGAAATCTGAATTGAGATTCAATTTCGCTGATAAGAAAATATGTAGAGTTGGAAATGTAAAAGTAAGTGGAAAAATAATGAAAATGGTTGTTAATAATTTTTAATCACAGAGTTACTGTACTTAGCCCCTTGCGCGTGAAAATATACAATCGTCCCAAACTTTCGAGGATCCAGCGTAGGGATATTGTAGGATAGTGTAGGGACGATGAAATTCCAATCGCCGACAATATTACAATGTACAGTGAATCACGAAAGTATTCGAACGCTCTGAAGTGAAAAGTTTGACGCTTAAAAAATGTAAGTGATATTGCGAATTACAAAATACTCTTGTTCCTATAGTAATATATAAGTGTCATAACTATACATGTTAAATTTGAAGTTTGTCCGACAACGTAAACATTACTTATGAAAGATTTCTTGGTAACGTCGAGTAAACAGATATCACGAAAGTATTCGAACGACGAAACTTGTAGTATAAAACAATCCTTGAATTTGACAAACAGTAAAGATTGGCTTTCTCAATTGGTGTTACACACTTCCCTTGTTCAGTGCTGCAAGTGTTAATAAGATTGTAAAATTCATATTAATAATGTACCGAAAAAAATCGGAGACAAGCATCACTGATAGAAAATTGATAATTAAGTGGCATAATGAAGGCAAGAGCTATGGCGAAATAGCACAATTGTTAGGGAAAAGTAAATCTACCATTTATTACATAGTAAAAAAGTTAAAAACCACTGGAATCCTTCAGAATGAAGTCCGTTCTGGCCGGCCTAGGAAATTAACGAAGAGGGAAGAGAATATAATTGTGCGTGAAATAAAAAAGGACCCAACAATTTCTGCACCAAAACTTGCTATACAAGTTGCTGATAGCTTCAGAAAACAAGTTCATCCTGAACTTTGTCGAAGAATTCTCCGTAAAAATGATTTTCATGGTCGTATTCCTCGAAAGAAACCATTTATTAGCAAAGTCAATAAACAGAAGAGATTAAGTTTCGCTAAAAATTATGTCAACAAGGATAAGGACTTTTGGAAACACGTAATTTTTTCGGACGAGAGCAAATTTAACATATTTGGCTCAGATGGATGTCATAAAATTTGTAGAAAAGCAAATAGAGAGATGGATCTTAAAAATCTACGACCAACCGTGAAACATGGGGGTGGGTCGATAATGGTGTGGGGATGTATGGGGGCCAGTGGTGTTGGAAACCTCGTCATTATCGACGGAATATTAGATAAATATAAATATATGCAAATATTGAAAGACAATTTGAAGCAAAGTGCGGAAAAAATAGAGGTAGTAGACAATTTTCATTTTCAGCAGGACAATGATCCAAAACATACCGTACGTATTGTTAAAGAATGGATCATATACAACGTACCCCACGTTTTAGAAACATCCCCACAAAGTCCGGACATTAACCCCATAGAACACTTATGGGCAGAAATTGGCAAACAACTTAGTAAACATAGTATTAATTCCAAGGAAGCATTAAAGACCAGAATTTTGGACGTCTGGAACAATATAAAAAAGATACTACTGAAAATTTGGTTGATAGCATGCAACGACGGTTGCAAGCCATAATAAGTGCTCACGGTGGTCCGACAAAATATTAAAACACTATAGTTGTTTAAAATATGTACTATTAATTTAGTCGTTCGAATACTTTTGTGGCGTTCATTTAGATGCCGTTACCAAGAAACATTTTATAAGTATTGTTTACGTTATCAGAGACACTTCAAATTTAACATGTATAATCATGATACTTATGTGTTATTACAGAAATAAAAGTATTTTGTAATTCGTAATATGACTTATGTTTTCTCAACGTCAAACTTTTCATCCGTCCGAATCCTTTCCGTTCGAATACTTTCGTTACTCACTGTATGTACAGTGCTCGCTGCATCTTGCCCGTCGTCGCGTGATATACAATACTCTTACAAAATATTCATTTTTATTTATACATTTTACATATGAAAGCAGCAACTTGTGAGGATGATACTTTCTTTCAGTGTGGGTGAACGACATCGAGCACCTTGCTCGAGTAGATTGTCGGCAGATGTCTGCGTACACTTTATTCACAATACGGACTGTTCGTGATATGCTGCTGCAGCGTTGTGGAACGTTGAATTTGGTATTCGGTTGGTGAAACGATTTCTACGCTATATTTCCGTCATCTCGGTGCGATCTGTCTGCGCCTTATCGTGTTTCGTCTGAAGTTAACTCGCATTACACCGCAACAACATTTAGGTATACAGATAAATCATAAGGCCCGTTTTTCTATCATTGATTTTCGTTGGTCCACCCACGTTTTGAAAAGAAAGGAAAAATTGCGGTAGGGAACGGAGCAAGTCTTTATCAAGACTAACTTGATGCCCTTCGGGTTTTCATTTCTTCTTTCACTCATCGGTTTAGTTCTTGTTAGTCACTCTGCACGCAGTTCAGACTCCATTGCTCCTACGTTATCTTAGTCATTGTCTATGCGTTTCTTTAAGTTATACAAATTGGTTATTCTTTGTTTATATATTGTTGAAGTTTCGTTGTAGAAGTGTCATTAAAATACAGTCTGTTGAGTTTCCAACTGGTCCTTCGAACCAGTTATTTTATTAAGTAGTCGGCACACGTCGTGCAAACACATACAAGGTCCGAAGGAATTCTTAATTCCACCACGGACAATAAACACTTCGTTTGCCTATTTCGCTCAAATAAGAACTAGGCAGCACGATGCAGAAGCAGCGAGTTTTCAAAAAAAATTGCTAAAGAATTATTTTCAGACTGATTGTTACGATGTGATCTCGCTATACGAGTACGAAGCACAGAAAAACGCTCCCATTGAAGTACAAACGACAACTGAGTTTATAAATGTTTATAGTCACATTCGCCTCTTTTTCTGACATTAAGCTTTGGTTGAAGGATGTTAACGGAAATTTCCTTCTACGCATAAGTTATTAATATCGAACACTAAACGTAGGCACGGAGAAACTTCGTTGAAGAAGGAAACTAGGAAAAAGCGCTCGAGTATATAATCACCAAGCATCACCGTTTCCCACAGAGAGAGAGAGAGAGAGAGAGAGAGAGAGAGAGAGAGAGAGAGAGAGTGAGAGAGAGAGAGAGAGAGAGAGAGAGAGAGAGAGAGAGAGAGAGAGAGAGAGAAAGAGAAAAGAAGACAGATAAAGAGATGGGAAAAGAAACGATAATAACTATCCGGCAACCGAGCAGCGAGAAATCGAACAAAAAAGGGCCGCGTATTAATTAAATTTCACAGTCACTCGTCAGCGTTTTTAAGGTAACCGCGAATAGTCGGGCCCGGGTGGAATGCTCGAAAATATATGATAAAAACGCTCGATTCTTGAAGCAGCGAAACCATGGCATTGCGCGCAACAGAATTTACGGGGACAGGATGAGAATCGACGCGCCTTCCAGGGAGGGTGAGGAGGAGAGGGTTGGGTATCGGCTGGCATAACCGAAACGCTGAGAAGAGCTGCTCGGCAACGAATCCTGGCCGCGGACGGTCAGAGAATGGAAGAGCAGAGGCTGCTGCAAGATGAAACTAATTAAACGTCGCGCGAATTCCCCCGTTGGTCGAGACAACAAAAGCTGAACGGAAGAAAGGGGATGAGGTTTAACCCTTTAGCGATGGGCACGCCGGCCGAACTGCGATCGAGGCGGGGCTTGTGCTGGGGAACGTAGCTATGGGGACGCGATAGTAAACGTTTAGAAAAGACCTGCTACAATTAAATGTAGGATGTGAAAAGCGTGTCTGTGTGGAGCGAAAGAGAGAGAATGACCGGTGGCGGTATGATTGAAGCTTGATACGCCTGCGACAATGTTTGGAAGAAGCGGCACGATTGAGACACAGTATGGCTGAGACATGACTGAGACAAGGCGCGGTGTGGCCGTTAGATTGTATGAAAGAAGCGGCGTGCGACAAACGGTCAAGCGTTCCGTGTTGCGTGATTGAAACGTTGTGTTAGATGTGCGGTGCATTTGAAGCCACCGGTGCGATTGGAAATGATTGGTGTGGTGTGTGTGTGTGTTTTAGGATATAAGGAGGTCCCGAGGAAGCCTCGTGCTCATTCGTCTCAGTCGTCTCAGTCGTCTCATTCGAATCTCATTTGGCTTGCGTTCAATTCATTCCTGCGTGGTTGTCTTGTGTGATGTACTCGTTGTGTTTTGTGTGAATCCGTTAATAATACAATTATGTGGTGTGTTGGGTGACACTATTTGTCTACCTAACGCGTTGAGCCAAAATATATATAGGTTTCAGTGAAAATCCCACGTAAATCATAAAGTTGTAATGACCCGAAGCTTTCATGAATAAGCTTGAAGAAAGTCGCATGAATTATGCAGTTGTTGGATTAGTATATGTTGAAGGAGATGATCAATTTCAGTAAATTAAAAGGAACTTATCTCCACAGTATAGGTATTAGCTATGGACGTAGCCAGTGATTTCTCGTAATTTCATTCTAACCGTGTGTTATGTGTCTTGACAAGGCCCAGCAATGTTAGTGAGCTATAGTCTAAGTACACGTCTCGACGCACTTGTAAGGTGGTATGAGGAAACGTAAAGGCTAATCAGATAGATCGGTAGACGTAATTGCATACAAAATAGAAGAGTATAACGGTTTCAGTGCCGAGCGAAAGTATCGTACCTATGCGAAGAATACCAGACCAATTTCATAAATTTGCCAAGGTTTGCGACTTGACAGCACTTACCCCAGAACCTTCATAAAGCGAACCTTATTTTCTAACAACTTAAACCCAAAAACAATTTTTTGAATTCTTTTGCAATGAAATTAGACCATTTATAAGGTTTTATAAATTTATTTTGAGATAGAGGTCGCTCGCAATGCAAATAGTAAAGCACCATCGAATACGCAATGGTATATTGTCGTTGACAAAAGTATTCGGACACTCAGAATTCGGACAGTGGCTCATAAAAGTATTCGGACATTCTTCAAACCTAAATAACTTTTTTAAGATTGGACTAAACGTCTTGACTTTTCTTGAGCGATTACTTGCATTGATTTAATAAATGATATGCAAAATGAATTTTGTAAATATTGAAATTGGTATGAATTACATGACCAATAAAGAAAGAACTTTTTAAATATTTTTTATTTGAACCACGTACTAAAAATTTTAAAGACGCATCTGGTAGACCTACGATACTTATATACATGCAGAAAAATTAATTAAGAAAACTTTTCGGTTCTCCATAGCTGTTTCAAGAACCGAACCCGTTATCATAGCTGTTTTCAACCGCCGCTTAAAACGCATTTCGAAACGAAAAGATGGCATGACATAGATTAACGGAAGCACGAAACCAGCAATGAGAACGAACTCTTGAACATTGTATTAAATATCAATTGCGTTAAGCGTTGATTTCTAAAACACAAATTTCAATTAAAATAGTAAACTGAATTTCGTCGTGAGCTAGTAGAGCACGATTTACGACTCCGCGAAATTGGGTATACAAATTTACGAATTCATAGATGCTACATATATTTAGTAGATTGTGTGTGTGGAGTTTTCATCACGAGTCTGACTCCTCGTCGCTGTACAAGGGGTTAAAGGAAAAGTGGAACGTCTACCCGAACCACGTCTCTCGCAGTCGACAGAGACCATTTCCGTTTTGCATAAAGATCCGTTATCCAACAATGAATATCATAAATTCCAATTTCTCAGCTTCAAAACCAATGAACGAGTAATCTTAACTTTGTCTAGCGTCGCAGTGTCAGGGGCGAACGCGTCAAATTTTCAACGCGCACGCTTCAAGACGCACGTTGCACGCGCAGAAGTTGCGCGTATTCGATAAAATATCTATTTGGCTCAGAATAAGACCGTGAAACTTCCCGAAAACTTTTCGGCGAACTTGATGCATAAAATCGTCTATGTCAGCGCGAGAGGCCGGTAGGTTGAGTGGTTCGTAATCTTCGGGTAATGGCGATCGACGGAATGAAACATCCGATTTAGCGTCTAGGTGGACCGGGGCCGTAAACCAGCTGAGTTCTCGTAAAATTTCGCAGCGGATGCAAACTCCGTTGCAGGTGGGTGCACAGAGAGCGTAGGTTGAATGGCTTCGGCGACACGTAGCGCATGGTTCTCGGCTGGCTTTCCGTAGCTACAGGAATTATTCTCTGTGCGGGCGAAGTTTTCGCATTATCGTTACAAAATGCGGCCAATTCAGCCGAGCCGCGCGCACGCTCAAGTCGCTCTTGCGTCCGCCTGTTTTGTTTCCGCGACGCGACGCCGCCCACCGTGGCTTTTACGGCCAACACAACGGAACATAGAGAGTACAGGCGAGCAAGCAGCGTGGCTGAAAGTTACCACCACGAAAGGCCGTTCTCAACCTTTCGCCTGGTCCGCTGACAAACTTTCTGCCGCCCTGTCTCGTCCCGTTTTAATCTCGTTTACCCGCCACGGAACACGGACCCGACGCTGGCATTAAGACGCGTCGCATCACCTTTATGCCGGAATTCGTCCTTCTGCGCACTCGACGCTTCGATCTTTCTCTTCCAACTGTCAGCGACGAGACACCGGATCTGTACATATGAAACCGGAATGCGCCCATACGCGGCGGTAGCTGGTGTTACGGTCGGATAACGGACCAATGGGAATCATCGAAACATGTCACCAGGCACCATCGCTAAGTCAGAGCCCCGATACTTCATCCAACGAATCACCAGCAAATTCTGTGTTATCCCCACGACTCAGCTGTTCCAAACTTTCCACCCCAACAGCGAAAACATCCATTTTATATATAAGACCCTAAAAACCCCGTGCCCAGTCAGTCTATGGCAAAACCTCTGTTACGGCACATTTTCAGGCTCGAATGAAAACAGTGTTTCATCAAGCTAAGTGTAAAAAGTTTAATATACGGCGATCCTTAGTAAAATCAACCGAGTTCGCCGTAACAGTGGCAATGTAGTTACCGTCAAACCGTGTCATTGACTAGAGGCTGAAGGGAACTAGAAGTCGTGGAAGGAATAATACGAGAGGTTGCTAAATAGTTCGGGCAACGAATTCGAAAGAGAATTATGAAGTTTGTACGTGGTTCGTTGCGAAGCGTATCGTTAATTTTCTCTTTGAAATCTCTTTATGGGTATCTTTTTTCAGTTGGACGCGTAGAGGACGTATGAAGGACAACTCTGTTTTTCAAATTAGAACATTGTATTTTCTATGCGTTATATAATACGACGTTAAAAGACACGTATATTAACCTAAGGCTCAAGGTCATTCAAGATCGTTGAAGGTCGTCTGCGATGGAATACATTCAGTTTGGGAAATTGATTGAACATATCGATAATTTATCAGAGATTTGAAACTTTCACGGCCCGGCATCATACAATTACCATTGTTGAGGGTTTCGGGTGTAAGCCGTGTCCTAAAGGAAGAGATTTTTGCAATGTTTCGCAAGCATTGCAGCTAACTTCATCAGCGGGTCGGAAGACACACTGATACTGGTGTGTGTCGGCTTTGTACTACACTTATACAACGAATATTGCTCATGTTCCGGATGGGTGAGCATCAATGAAAAGTAGACTTTTTAATTGTTCGGCCTTCCAATTAAAAAATCTACTTCTTTCGATATTATTACAAAGCAATGTATATCATTAGATTCATTGTTCGATAGTTCTAGTGATAAAGTATAAAAAGAACCAAGAATTTTCTTATTGTTTCTATGATTATGTAGTCGACGATCCTATAAAACCAAGAAACGGTACATTTTGTAGGAAATTGTGGTGTTAAAAAAATGTTGCGATTTTTGCCAAAAAATTCCGTAATGATTAATCTAAAAAAATGGTTTTATTTGAATTTTTCATGGAAGTCGCAGATTCGTCGACGATGGTTGGTATTCATTTTGCTGTACGCATGGGTACAATTTGAATAGGCGAGTAGTTTTTCAATATCAATCCCGAAAATTTCGAAAAATTCCAAAACGAGAAAAACGCGTTTGAAATTACACGCCGCGTATCTATCTCTGGGTTATGCGCGTTCTTTAAATCGGCTGTATCTATGAAACTACTTCGAATTTCTATCTGTAACTTTGTGAATATATTCTCCGCGAGGATTATTGTTGATTAAAAAAAGTAAAACAGAAACCGATATTATGAAGTTTATAATTCAGGTTCTCCTCTTGAGGGACTATAACCACCAACTTTGAAAAATCAATCTCTTACTTGGCTGTTAATCAATAGCGCCTCGCAAACGAAGCATATCGTCAAACTGTCAGGCAGAAAGTCCAAATAGTTTCAAAGATCCAACACGGATAATGATAAGTTATTATAATAGGTATGTCGCATTTCTCGGTGTTGTAAATAAATGCGCATTTGTTTGGTAGAAAGAAAGATGTGCTTTGATTCTAATATTTACAACACTTTGTCGCCGGGCGAATTAACTTTAGGCGACTGATTAGATAATCTCGG
This sequence comes from Agapostemon virescens, assembly GCA_028453745.1. Lineage (NCBI taxonomy): Eukaryota > Metazoa > Arthropoda > Insecta > Hymenoptera > Halictidae > Agapostemon > Agapostemon virescens. The sequence goes on from CM052083.1 coordinate 21,933,210, forward strand.
AGCAGTGAACTCGGTGCGGGTTAACAAGAAGACAATGCGTTATGTTGCGTACAATTATAACGATTGATGCGCGTTTGTTTAGCAAGTTGATACGTTTGTAAGACGTATATATGCACGTATAAACGAGACTTAGTAACAAATGCGCGATGTGTAAAGACGCTGCGTGCGTATAAACGTGCGATTAAGCAGAAGACTTCTACGTAAAGAAGACTAAGACGTGCGTGTTTCGTTTCGAATAAGACGTGATAGTTGAGACGTATGCGTAAAGACTTTCGTGCGTAAAGTAAGACGATAAAAGACGAGCGCGTTTCTGGGACCGTCACCTTTATACTTGGCGCATGAGGCCTACAAGATGCGTTTTTGGGGGAAAAATCATCCCTATTCGTTGGTTGACTGGAGGTGGTGGATCTTCTCGCACCACCCTCGTCGGTGGAGGAGGAAGTCTCCATTTCCAGTCGACGTTGAAAGTTCTCGTCGGAAATTTCCGTGATTCGAAGGTTTAACGAGTTCCCAGAATTCGCTAATTAATTTTTGGCCCGCGTGGCCTGGTTTCGTGTTTTATTGCACCCTTGCGCCTGAGTCTGTTGACAAAGGCCCAAGAGGGTTACAATTTGCTATGCGCGTATGAAAGGCCCCAAGTGTCCGGCACGTCCGACTCAAGGCGTTCGCTGCCTTGGCCGTCGCTTATGCAGGCACTTGGTGTAGTTGTGTCCTTCGTAAAGGATTCGAATGGTCGACACGTTCGGCTGCTCAAATGATGCCTGGGCCGCTGCGTATGCCGACCCTTGCTGCGCGTATTCCAATTCCGTCGGACCCTCGCGTACCTCGCGAACGGTACCTAGTCGAGAAACGCCCGGAATGATTTTATTGCCCCTTTTCCAATGCCAGTGCTCGAACCATCGAATGCCTTTGATGAGGCACTCGCTGATTAGCATTACTTCCAATTATTACGAAGTAGGCTTAAAATCGGAAAAGGGACCCTGGTGGGCAATATCGTAGCCGATTCTCGTGTCGGCCTGCGTGTATTGTTTAGGCGTCTTCTAAAGATTAACGATTTCTAAAAATTGAATATTTCGAAAGACTATAGATTTCTTAATGCGCGAGACGGGAGGGTAAGCGAACCCTTTCTCGGAATCGAACAGGTATATTATCATAAGTTATTACCCGCAAAGTAACATGGTAACGTAACGTGACTAACGTGACGTACACGTGTCGCTATTCGCGAATCCGAACACGTTTGGCTCGTTAATAAGTCATAGGTAGACGCACTGCGTATTTTATGCATTTCTGACAAAACTTAATGGTTACAATACAAAACTATGAAAACAATATCAAAATTTCAGAAGATTGTTATATTATTCCCGACATAATAAAATGTTTACAAGAATTAATAATAATTAATAATAGAATTGTTCGGCCTCCCAATTAAAAAATCTACTTTTCATTGGTTCTCACCGATCCGGAACATGAGCAACCTTCACTGTATAAGTGAAGTACAAATCCGGCACATACCAGTATCAGTGTGTCTTCCGAGCCCCTGATAAAGCTAGCTGCAATGCTTGCGAAACGTTGGGAAATCTCTTCTTTTAGGGCACGGTTTACACCCGGTAGCCTCCACAATAATAATTATTCCGATGATTTACTTACTTAACTATACACTGTTATCATAAATTTTCAAAATTATATCCTTGAACATCGATGCATGCTCCAAAACGTTGTGACAAGGATAACAAGGCATGTTAAATTTATGTCGTGCGGTATGTTTACCCCTCGTGCGAGCGCGAGCTACTCGCTTCGTGCGAGTAATTAACTGGACTCGAATATTCAAGTTTCCTCGCAGACCTACCACGCATCCCACTATTCCTTGCGCCTTCCGTGTGCTTTTCAGGAAAGTTAGATATGACAGTGAAAATTTGATAACACAGAGGAATTTCTTCCGGGCTCGCGAGACGCATGCCGCGGCTAGCTGTGGGTAGTCGGACCCCGCGGAGCGCGGCTCTTCGCAAAACTCGAGGTTTCCGATACCAGCATTTTCTATTGAGGTCGAAAACGGAAGATTCTAAAGAACGAAACAAGCTTTATCGATAACTTATAAATTGTAAACACAGAAAACAGCCTTTTCAAAGATAGCTTCACTGTTGCTTACTTCATAAACTGACCATTTGCGTTTCCACCATGTCGAGGAATAGCCCGTTTGAAGGTATTGGCTTGCAAAATGTCTCCGACAGGTTAATTAGAAAAACGCGACAGTGTCTATTCGAGTGGCACGTGAAAAGGTCGTTTTGCACTGTACTCGGTATTGGGCCGAAAGGGGTCCCCTTCGACGCGGTCGTCGATGGTCTTCACCGACTTGCAGGACAATCGAGCTATGGAATCATGCGCATCATTGTGCGCGGGTTTTAGAACACCGCCGCGCTAATCCAAAGTACCGTCCTTCCTTCCAAATGTTTAATCAACATCAGCGAGTTACCTCTTCCACCGTGGAGACACGTTCGAGGTACATCCTTCCTTTTTAAGTCAACGCGCTTAAAACGAGCTTCTTTGTGTTGTTTACTTAAAGGAAGTTTTCTTTTCAGGTTTTTCGTTTAATTTGTTTATTGCTTTGGAGAACACGTCGCACAGTTCTTACGTTAGCTGAAACACCTGCTTCTTTAGCGATTCTTCTTGCAGTTCTCTTATAATTAGAAGTTACGCGTAATATGGCTCGTTTTTAGCGTTATTTTGTCGCACGAAGTCTGCCAATACTTTTCTTTTTCCGTAGAATTTCCGACTTTTTAAGAAGTTATACACAACGCGACGGCTTCTATTTAATAACTTTGAAATTTTCGTGATAGTTTGATTTTGTAACCGCAATAACAAAATTCAGCCGTTTTCAGGTTTGTCCGAATATTTTCGTCGACCTATTTTAATTTAAATGGCACAAATGTTGTAGATAAATGAAAGCTTTGGTTGTCTGCTTCTAGTCACTGCTGATAGATTACTGCCAGAGTACACAAAAATTAGTACGTGCGTTCTATCAATTTGACCGAGAAAAATCAGCCCACGTTTACACTTCTTCCTCTAATTTCTTTCGCGTATAAGATAGAAACTTACAATTCTATATGGATACTTTGAAGGATATATCTAATATACAGGGTGAGTAATATGCGCATATAACCTATTGCGTTATATGAAATAGACAAATACATCAAATGTTCTATCATTTTGTTCAGCACTGTACGTTCTGTCACAGATCTATCGTCACGAGATGGTTCTAGCTTTTCACATCCTGTAACATGGTCCACCGAGGAACTTTGAAACAGACATAAAATATTAATTTGGTCGACGGTATTGGCGAGGATGGAAAAAGAGTGCGAATCGATCGTCGCTTCATTCAGATATCGGGAATCGCGATCTGTTTTGCGTCGTACAAATGTAATCGCGAATTCGGGAATTTACAATTTAAATCGGATCTCGACCTCACGGAACGGGACGTTACAATATGTACGCAAAATATTTTATAGTTCGTCCCGATGGCCAGGCAAGTTTCGCGTAATACATTTTTCTCAATCATCAACAATTATGCCGGTGATCTGTTTTAAATGCATTATCCTGTATGCAACAGAACTTTGATACACATTCGAATTACACACTGCTGGTTACAATACAAAATTTACAAGTTGCTTCGATCGAGAATTCACTGTTTGTTAGCGATCTACCACTGCGGTTGCGCCAATTAGCGATAACTTACAATAGGATTAACGGTTACACGTCAATCGTTGTTATTAGTGTTTAATCAGACTAAACTGTGTCCAACTATGCTCTAGATTTCGGCAAACTTCCGACGGTTCAAGCCATCCATAAAAAACTGTGTAGACAATTATGATTCTTCACAGTTTGGAAGAAACGTACACTTCTTCGCTTTATGCGTACAAACGCGGATGATTTGTAAGTGAAAAGTCTAAATTTTCCTTGAACAGTCGGGAATGATTTTCGTCAAAAGAGCGAACAAGATGAAAAACGCTTGGAAAATCCTTTTCCCTTCTGACGAGTTTCTTGCGAAGTTCACGAAGTTTCGGCAATTTTCCGCGGCTCCGGGACCTCCGAGACCGAAAGATGTTCACGACGTTTCTTATGCGAATACGCATCCAGTCCGGAATCCGGGTCATTCCCGGCTGTTTCACGTGCAATTAACCTGTCGCCGCGAATCCTCGTTTTTTATTGGACGTTCGTGCGCCTCGAACGGCAGGGAAGGACACACGCCGTCACTGGTTACGTATTGTGCGCCTGTCCGCAATTTTTCATTTTGCCCGATTCTATCACGCGTCAAGCAGAACGAGAAATATTCCCGCGACTTCGTGTTATTGCGCAAGCCGGATCCAATAGAGCTCGTATATCCGCAGCTTGACAGGCCGGGCTCGTCGCGCCGATACTAAGCATGCCTTTTCCGAGACCACTCCGTCTCCAACGTGGAATTTTATTCCGGCTAATAAATCACCTGAGCCTGGCCCTCTAAAAAAAAAACGAAGAAACCTGAGAAAAGTACAAGAAAGCAGAGACGTTAAGGGAGGAACCTGAATTAAAAGGCTAAAAATAGACTGATTTATCGAAAATTTTCTTTAACGAAGGTATTAAGTCTCTTCGAAACTCTTCGAAGCTTCTAGGACGTTTCACTTAACACTTTACCGATCGGAAACCTATTATTAGGATTTTCAATAGTTGCACTGTATCAAAAAGAAACCTACGTGGTGGCGAGTCGATCACATTAGGGACTTGGATTCGACCGGAATTTATGGAGAATGATTGTAAGGATCAAACTTCAGAGAAACAAACTCGTTTATTCAACAGTTGCAAACGCTAACACAGACTCGGCTATGTCGTTACGTAACGGGTCTCGAAGTCGCACGAATTAGTAATACTATCGAATATCGGATTTGTCCTGATTTTTCGTGGTCGTACAATCTATAAGGAAAGCTCGGTATTTGGAATTGTAGGAGTAGTTTTTGTGAATATTTACTATGATTGGTTGTAGGGTATGCCGGAAAAAGTGTGGAAGTACGAAAAAGTCGGAGTGGGAATGAAGAAAATCGAGGGTGGTGCAGGGGAAGGTCTACCGGGTCGGAATCACTTGTAACGGTGGAAATTTCGTCGCCTAACGTAAAACAATGAGTCCCAAAAATCTGTAACTCAGTTGTACGAAGTCTGAGTTTTCCCGCGTGGTACAGCTGCTCTTTTGTACTGACTACGGCGGCCCGTGGTCGGGTGAAATTTATCTGAGCTGGCCACGTTGGTCTCGCTGTACGCTGGTTTAAGACGCGACAACCTAACAAACTGCTTTTGCATTGTAATTTGTAACCAAATTATTAGATAACATCACCAAGGATGTTATGTTGATTTACAATAAAAATAGCGGTCAGCGTTGAGAGATCCATTGAAAAGTTTTCAATCATGGACAGTGGGACCTTGAAAAATTCTGAAATACTCGCCGGTCGGTAATGTGTTAACCCTTTGCACCCGAATGGTGACTCTGAAGCACCATTAAAAACTGTCGAAAAAATTTAACTGTTGTAAGAACGCGTACTAATAAACTCACCATATGCGTAAGATAAAATAAATCATGTAGAATGAAAATATCTTAGGTCAGAAGAAATGCTTTGGATGTTGGGTTAAAACAGCTTCGGGTGCAAAGGGTTAATATTGGGAGTACAAGTAGATCTCCGCCGTTTTTCATCTTAACTTGGGTATTTATTGCGAAAGAACGGTAGCTTATGTTTTATTAAAAGTATTGGTCCATTGCTGGCCACTACTTTTTCTTATCTTTTTGGCAGCATCCGGATATCGCATTGGAAGAACGCTTCATCTTTTCACGCTATCTATGAATCGACCTAATTTTTAGTATCTTCGTGTGATCTGAAGTGCTGCTTAGACAGGCCATGCGTCATCGATCGAAACAAGTAGTAATCAGAAGAAGCAATGTCTGAAGAATACGGCAGGTGAGGCAAAACTTTTCAATTAAGTGTTTCCAAGTAGATTTTGACCGATGCCTGGCAAGCAGCATTTCACATGTGGACAATCGGCGTTCAATGTTTCTCGGCGTCAGTTCGTATGGAACCCTATTTCTTTGCTTTTCAATCATTCCCAATGATTTTTAACGATGGGCAAACGCTTGTCGAGTCACTGATAATGTAAGTGCAAGTTCTTGCGTTTGGCACGAATCTTCATTCAATAATGCTACCAATTCCACGTCTTCATACATTTTCTGCCTTTCATTACGTTATTTTTCTTTAATATCAAATTCAACGTTCTTGCACTTTTGAAATTACTCACGACAACTTCTCTCACTTAATGCAGCCTCACCATATGCTTCTACAAGCAATCGATGCGCTTCAGGTGCAGATTTCTTCTTCATTAAGGAAGTAATTCAGAACTTCCCGCAAATGACGTTTATTCGGCTAAAACTCGACATTTTCGCACGAAAAACATATACGACGCTGATACACAATCCCTAATATTTCGAGGTTATGCTGTTGACAGATGTGCAACTATACGGTATGACACATCTGACACTAACTGCGATTAGAGAGCTATCCGATTTCAAATGGCGGAGGCTTTTTTATACTCCTAATATTTCAACAATATACAGGGTGTCCCAAAAGTATCGTGACAGCGGTAAATGAGGGGTTCCTGAGATCATTTCAAGCAACTTTTTCCGTAGCGAAAATTCAATCTACGGCTTTGTTAACGAGTTATGGTCGATAAATGACTGGCCAATGAGAGAGAAGCGCGCGAACTAGCACGTACTCGGACAAGCGCGTTCGACCGTCCGCCGGCTAGACGCGCGACCAGAAGTCAGAGAGTGCGATCTGTCCGAATTTTTTTTACTACGCGACGATAATAATTTTAAGAAAAACGCTGTTGATTTTTATTTCAAAATGTCTAGAGAATAATCACTAATTTTTCAGATCCGAAATAACAAACAATTTAGCCGTGTCAACCGTTTTAATTTTCTGGTATGCATGACATCTCACGCGTACCACATGAAATTTTAATACGATACGTACTGTGATGATAAACAATAAGTAACCCCGTCGAAATATGTAAACGACATTTTAATTTAAATAATTCTGCGTCCGAACAGAATTTAACGAACGATTCGCAAAACTAATTTAATAATAAATAATCGCGTTAAAGAACATGCAGGATATGTGTGTTTAAGAATTGTAAAAGGGTGTCATTAACAGTTAACTCACCCATTCAGTTGTAAAACCATTGCATGGTTGTACATGTGGACAGCAAGACAGTGGCGTAGACCCCTTACAGTGTATGGTGAACTGATCAGCTGATTCCTATTCCATGGCGATGAACGCAGGTAACGGACGAAAACAGGCTATCCCAATGTTCACTTTCAATGCACTATCACTGATACCATAACTTATTTAGTAGTAATTCAGACGATGTTTCCTTCGTTTAAATTTATGGCTCTGAAAAGAGCCGATTTTAAAAAGAAATACCTAACACAATGCCTAAAACACACGTTTCACACATTTTCTCCAATCCGTTGTTCACACCGCACAAGAACATTTAAAAAGATATTATAATGCAATAACGTACTCGCAACGTCCTTCCCATCAGAAGAAACTGTGGAAGACTGGCGCGATGGTCGTGTTTTCCTACAAGCGTTCTTGTAACACGAACTGAAAGAGGACAGAGAAATTCCTTGTCCTAAGAAACAGAAAAGGAAAATACATACCTCTCAATAGAACCGTTTTCGGCAAAAGTCGTCGCTTGTGAGTGCTTTCAAACGACCGGGCCCCAAAATCCAGACTTTGTCATATTTATAATCCATCGTTGAGACCCGGTCGCCTGTGGCACGCACTCGAAACGAAGCGTATTCGACGAATAATGTATAACGTTCGATACTCCGAAAACGGTTGTATGCAGGGGTATGTATTTTCCTTTTCTGTTTTTTAGGACAAGGAATTTCTCTGTCCTCTTTCAGTTCGTGTCACACGATCGCTTGCAGGAAAACGCGACCATCTCTCCAGTCTTCCACAGTTTCTTCCGATGGAAAGGACGTCGCGAGCGCATTATTGCATTATAATATCTTTTTAAATGTTCTTGTGCGGTGTGAACAACGGATTGGAAAAAATGTGAGAAACGTGTATTTTAGGCATTCTGTTAGGTATTTCTTTTAAAAAATCGGCTCTTTTCAGAGCCATAAATTGAAACGAAGGAAACATCGTTTCAACTATTGTTAAAAACGTTATGGTGTCAGTGTTTAGTGACAGTGGAATGAAAGTGAACATTGGAATAGCTGACTTTCGTCCGTCACCTGCGTTCATCGCCATGAAATAGGAATCAGCTGATGAGTTCATCGTACACTGTAAGGGGTCAACGCCCTGTCCTACTGTCCTGCTGTCCAAATTTACAAGCATGCAATGGATTTTCAACTGAATGGGTGAGTTTACTGTTAATGACATTCTTTAACAATTGTTAAACGCACATATCCTGCATGTTCTTTAACGCGATTATCTATTATTAAATTAGTTTTGCGAATCGTTCGTTGAATTCTGTTCGGACACAGAATTATTTAAATTTAAATATCGTTTACGTATTTCGACGGGGTTACTTATTGTTTATCTTCAGAGTACGTATCGTATAAAAATTTCATGTGGTACGCGTGAGATGTCATGCATACCAGAAAATTAAAACGGCTGACACGGCTAAATTGTTTATTATTTCGAATCTGAAAAATTAGTGATTATTCTTTAGACATTCTGAAATAAGAATCAATAGCGTTTTACTTAAAATTATTATCGTCGCGTACTTGTTCTTTCACTCGAACGCAGCTCGATGCCTCGCTTCTGCTCGCGCGCCTGGCCGGCGGACAGTCAAACGCTCTCGTTCGAGCGCCTGCTGGGTCGCGCGCTTCGCTCTCATTGGTCAGTCATTTTTCGACCATAAATCGTTAACAAAGCCGCAGATTGAATTTTCGCTAAGGAAAAAGTTGCTTCAAATGACCTCAGGAACCCCTCATTTCCCGCTGTTAAATTACTTTTGGGACACCCTGTATACTGACCAATGTGAAGACAACTCTCTTTGCTTTACACCTCCGCTTGTAAAATTAAATACTTAAAACCAGATACGCTAAAGTTAATTTATACTGGATATAATATTATAGGATACTGTATATTTAAAACTTGAGCGGCTGTGTGTAAAACATTAATGTTTATTAGGTGGAAGTTGTGAGAAGAATCAATACTCGCTTTCTTTCTGAATATGTCGAAGTTTAATTTAAATGTAAGAACTATGAATCCTATGATCCGCGGCGATAGGTGTCCGTTTAACACTAGAACTACCAAACAATAAATCCAACGATATACATTGCTTTGTAATAATAACAAGACTGCATCTATTAAAACTTGATACAATTCTTATTGTAAGGTATAGATCATTTAAAGAAGTACATACGAAAATTTCTGATGAAAACATTTTTATAACTTCAATAATTGCGAAAGAAAAAACTAGGGGCCAGTTAAAATGACTGGTTTCGTAGTTTTAGTGTCAATGCCTAGAGTCAAGACTAAGGTCACTTGACACGGGCCGTCGATGCGCCCCCGTCCTTCAACAGATTTATGACTTGGCATGGCCCCCATGGGGTGGCCAAAGACTCGAGTTCAGTGTCATAAATTATCTGAAATACGTTCCGTTCAAACAAGGATGGCGGGGACGGAAAATTATTACGATGTTTTATATTGCTTCCCGCTAAAATTATTCACGGTGCAGCTTTGACGAAGGATGAATTAAATGTGGACTCCCAGATATAACTAATCCGAACCCAAGTCTAAAAGTACCAATAAGGAAGAAATTAATCTCAGAAAGCAATCTTCCTAACATGATCAAGTATGATATCTATCCATTAGAGGTATGCGGGTACGCGTGACATACGAATATTCAGGCTACCCGATACTCCACGGGTGACACTGTTCGGGTAGATCGACTCATTCGAGTAGCATCAAAGCAGCACCAAGTCAAACGATTGGACAGAATTGCTACAATTACCCTTTTACCATTCATAGTCGACTAATCGATCAATGGTAAATATCTCTTAATTATTGAATGACATAAATATATAATGCAAATTAGTATCCGAATAAAAATAGAAAATATAAGTATTTCAGTTAAAATATTGTTTATTCTGGTCTTACATTATTAACATCATTCCTCAATATTTACAGGCAGTCATTTCGTTCTTATTGATTTCATCTTAACACATTGATTACGGGTCTTTATCGTTTTCATGTTTTTTCGACTGAATCGATGACTTAAGCAACCAAAGACAAATGTTTTTGTTACGTTACCAGGGTAGTGAAGCTTTGCGCATTCTTGTGACAAATGATAAGCAAAGTAACCGAATATTAATATTCCAAGCATGTAAAAACAATCAGTCAGTATAGATAGTACATCAGTAGATCTATGCCGATCGTCTACCGCACCTTACAAAATGTTTTATTGTTGTACATTTTGTTATTTCAAAGTTTGTGTTTTAATTTGTAAGGAAATTGATTCTGTTACTGATAATTTACAACAAAAATTATTTTATGAAATAGGCCCTAATTCTATAGAAGTAGCAAAATGACACAGAAATGTAAAGAAAATGGAAGTCATTATTCAAGTTTATGAAATAAACAATTGTTAAAATATAAAAAATCTTACATAATAAATAGATGTATAAAATGTATAGTAATATTTAAAAGCACTTTATGTGAAATATAATATCAAATGCACACTAAAAATGTGCATACATGCATTGTACTGCTTGTCAAACATGTTTCTAGAGTGTTAAAAAGTGGTCATCAGTTTTTATTTTGGTAAGACGTTGTATCGCGTATTCCTACTATTCATCTATCACTGCACAGCTGTAATCATAACATTTGAGAACGTTCTACGAACGCGTAATTGTTTCCTTCTGAAACCTTCTCTCGCAAAAACCTTCATCAACCTCTGTTACTAAGAGTGCGTTGATTCACTTCCACTGGATACAGAACTGACAATTCTACAGAAACCACAATTAAAAAGATAAAGAAGTAGTAAAAATAAAAGTAACGAGCAGTACAGATTGATTTCATTTCTTTTGTGAAAACACTAGAAATCGACAATGTTTATTGAAACAAAAAAGGAAATGGTTGCTTAAGGGACGTTAGGGCGAACTATTTTCACGTTCCTTTCTGTCTCCCGGTAAAAAATGTCCACGGAATCGCTTTGGCATGGGGTGAAGGGTTGATGGCGCAATTTCAATAAAGCTTAAGGAGCGAGGGAACGGTTTAAATCTGCACCCGGAAAAGTACTAACGACCGGAAACCGTCCCAGCGGAATCGCGTTCTGAAGCCAAATCGATGAGATCCTTGACAGTTCCACTTACTTCCGTTCGGCGTCGTAGATACCGGCAAATGAGATCCAGCAGGTGTAACTACGGAAAGGAGAATTCACCTCACACGTGTCGCTGCTCACGACGGCTGAGATAAGGCCAGAAATCGAATCGCGTACCCGCGATATATTTCGCAGCTAATAGCTTCTTGCCGATATCCTCACTCCCACTGCGCTTGCATTATTCTTCCTTTATTCTAGCCGGTCTGGTGTACCGATCGCGAGAAGCGCTATAAGGAAGTGAATCTTATAAGAGAACCCTCTCGATCCGTCGTTTTTGCAGAGTAGCTTGCACATTTTACGCATTTATGATAAAAACGGGTAAATTAAATATAAAACAGTAAAAACGATTAATACACTGCATAATTCCATGACAATTGACTGGCGGCTGGCATCCTGCGTTATTTAAAAATGGCAATCGTAAAATTAATACCATTGAATTGAGATTTCCTTCAATCCTCCATCCTCGATAACTAAAACGATGTACAACAATATTGCATTTTATTGTTTCCATGCAGATTTTTATGCTCCAATTATATAAATTTTAATCTGTGATCATCCAAAACTATAAAAATCTACAATAATTAACCCCTTGCCGTATGTTAAGACGCGACAGCGCCTTAAGAATATTTTTAATGAATGAAGAGGTTTATGGCACGGGTGCCGACGTTCCGCTATTTTTGAGGAAGCATTCAACTGAATGCCAGATGCATTAGGTAATATTTTATCAAAACTCGGAACGTACATTTATTAGGATTGTCCTTGGTGGATACGTGCGCGGCCGAGACGTCGTCTTTGTACTCAATAGCAATTGATGTGCCATAAACCTCCAGATGTGCACCACCGGACATCAGCGAGCGCGCGACCATCCTCGGGACGATACCTGGGACGTACCGTATTGTTGAAATTTCGCTGCTGGTCTCACCCCACCAGTGCTGGATGGGCGGCAAATTAAGAAACTAATCATGGTTTACATAGATCGTTGAACATGCTCATTGGTGGTGGATGTTTCCGCCCCATCAATGAGCACTAGTATAAGTATTTGGGCACTGCGATGCTCGCGCTGCTGTTTTACTCTTACGCGACACGCGCCGTTTTACTTTACGCGTTATGACGCTGTTTTACTTTTACGCGACACACACTGTTTGAATTCTACGCCACGTTACGACGTTGGTTTACTATACTTTACCCGTTCATTTATAAGTTAAAGGCAACATTGTAATATAGTGTAACGGTCTAGTCAGGAGTGTATATTAACATTAAAGTCCACAAGTTCAGTTACAACTCGTGTACCGGTCAACTGATTACCGCCCTTTTCTTTTCTCACGTCACCTTACAAGTGCGGTGAGACATGCGCTATACTACGGCTCGCTATCGCTGCTGAGCCCTGTCACGACTCCGAACACCGTATTACGACGAATCAGACTGGTTTTGAAAATATTAACCAGTTAGCTGTATTTGACGAATATATTCATCATAGAGAATTGACAGTATTTTGTGTCACGACGAGTATACTCATCATGCGAAAATTTAGTTACTATTAGCTATTTAAATTGTAATTTTAGCGTAAACTAAAATGTATTCGTAAATTTCAATATGTCTCGAATATTTGGAGGTCAAGACGAAATAAAACGAACAAATAAAAAGTATAAATAGTTTCAGATGGATTCATGCATCTCCGTATGATCTGGCTAGAACTCTTGATTTTCGCGTCATACATAGGTGCGCGCTTTAAAAAGAGGTCGCCATAGTAAACTGGTTAAATAAAGTCTAACAAATACGAATATCATGCATTTATTTTTAGACGAAATCAAATGTTGTTCATTCGTAAACAATATTTAAGCATTGAAGTAGATGTAACAGTATAAAAGATATAAATTGTCCTTTCTCTTCTGTAACATTTTTGGTGATGAAGGGGTTATTAATAACTTTAGTTACAAAGAAAGTGGTACAGCAAGGAGCCAAAGAATGATTTGCAAGAGGGATGGCAGGTGGATCGGTGATTGATCGCGCCGAATGGTGATGATGCGAGATTTGTTCGGGATGGGTTACTAGTAAACTGGATCTGATCACCAGGATTAACTTTGTAGAAAACGAGTGGAACAAAATTTTATTTAAATATGTGAACTTTAGTGGACTGTATAATATTACAAGAGTATTCTTGTCTAAGAAACCGTAAGATCTGAACCGTAATTCAGTGCCGTTAGAGAAGTGTATCACTTCGGTAACGTTTGCTAATCTTGCTAATCTGACGCGCGCTTGCCGAACACCGGTATTTAAGTTCAGTCGTCAAATGGGTGTGACTAGAATTGACCAATGAACAACAGATATTTTCGGGAAGGCCGTGACAATTTCGAAGGGCAGTCGCCGCCCACGCTGGTCGAAGAAAATGGTGAAATTGATGGTGAAAGAGAGAGACGTAACTTTCGGCAAGCCGCGTTGACGGTAAACAAGGGACAGGCCGCGCAGCGCAGGTAAGGCCCGTCCGGTGACGCATGACAAAGAGTTTCTTGAAGCGGCGAGGAGACGGCAATTTCGGAGGTAACTCTGGAGGTGCACGTGTAAAACAGCTGTTCACAATAAACCACTTCCCGAGTCCTAATCCCCGAGGCGAGGATTTTTACGTTCCCGGTTGTAAATAGCAAAATTCCGTTCTCGGCACATTTGTTCGTCAAATGTGCGAGACGGACAATTCTGTTGCAAACTAATAAAGTGACCTTCGATGGTCACGCAGACAGTGATCGAACCGAAAAGGGTTCAGCGGTAAACTCCAAAACATAGTGCGACAGAGTATATATTTCTAAGTTCGATCTCTTCCGAGATGCAGATACAGACTCAAGAAGTTTCTCGGTCCCTTCGCTGTGGAAAATATCATCGGGGAGAATGGGGAAAGTCCCAAGCGAACGTGCCCAAAACGCGTATTCTCATTTCGCATTGCTTAGTCTCTTCGAGAGAAAATACCATAATAAAAATGTCCTACAACATCGTGTCAGACACGTGATGTAGATTCTGAACGGAGTCTAATAAATACGTGTGTTATTAGTTTTCCTTAAATTGGAATAATGTTCTATTTGATTGTTGTTAATACACATCCATTGGAGAACACAGAGGCATACAATAGTTATAAATTGTCTTTTTTCGTTTAGCAAATTATCAAGTACAAAGAAGTTGTGATCACTTCAACTGTAAAATAAAACTTAAGGCAAGGAGTTAAAGAAGCGTGTTTGTTGTCTGTGGTAGATTTGCAAGATCTCTCGGGCTCTGAGTACTTGTACGACGTGTGTAAACTAACAATTTCTACTCAAAAGACCAGAGCGACTCTTACAATAGAATCTAGTAAATTCGTGTAATGATCAATTAACGAGCAATTAATTCGTGCGAATGTGACAAAAATGCCACAGGGGCTAGAACAACTAATGCCAATAAGAAATAAAACGACAAGTAACATGAATAAAACCAGTAAGACGAATAAGATGAATGAAGGACCGTGAGTTAGTCTTGATATAGGCCAGTTTCCTTCCCTTTCCGTAATTTCGCCTTTCTCTGTCGATCGCGGGTGAACCAGCGAAATCTATAAACGGAAAAACGGGCCCTATAATTCATAGAAAGGCTTTACAAATTAAAACGACCGGAATTAACTGGTGGGGGTGCTAGCGACATTACCAGGGGTGTCTAAAAAATTTGTAACTCAGGGCAAGCGGTCGCATCTGGTAATAATCGAGTGATGGAAAAACCCAAATAGCCATTAATACAGCCTTCGACGTTTTATGGTCTAAAGGTTGTCTCGCGTCTTTCCTTCGATACCCTGTGTCTAAAACTAGTAGTCTAAAACTTCTAAAGTTTCTAGTCGAGGAATAGGGTAACAATAGCGACATCCTGCCACAAATCGTCGCCCAACGCTGGCCGCTACAAAGCGATAAAAACAAATTGAAAATGCGTACCCGGTTACTGACATAAACGTTTAGTTCCCTAGTCAGCTTCAACATCTGTTATCGTATTTATTCTATCGATTGGACCACTCTTCCGCTCCTCTCATGCAACAATGTGTATATACGAAGGTAGCACTGCGATGTTACCTTCTTCTCAATATGCATAAAATGACACTGAGCACCTGGGTCGCATAGTAACTACACGGAATGCACCTATGTTATTTACTCATGTTATTTACCCACTTATTTACAATGTTTGCGATTTCGGATGGTTTTTGCGATTTCCAAATGGTTGTACAGGGTTATCCAAAAGTATCATTTTCTCTTATTTCTAACCTACAATGATAAACAATTTTAACAATGGAGTTGTATACGATCGAATAGTATGTTGAATTTATGAAGTTTATTTTGTAAATCAGTGTTCAATAAAAAATACCTATCCTAATGCGTAAAAACATCACTATATTTATCAATGGCCGATTAATTTTAAGGAAGGGTGATGCGAATTGGCCGCCGCTTCATTCGTGTGATTTCACCCTACTGGATTCTTTTCTTTCGGTTTATTTTAGAAACGAAGTTTACCAGGTGTATGCATAAGTTCTTTCCGGTTTGACTAAGAGGTGGCGCCAGTGAAAAGTACGCAGCGTATTAATTTGACACATATACCATTTTGTTCGTCTAACATAAAACTACAAACACACATAAGTTGAGTCTGCCAAGAACTGGCGTCTTTGTTTTATCGTTCAGTAATCATGTCGAGTTTTGTGCCTGAAAAAGAACATTTGCGGCACGCATTGCTTTTCTTATTTCATCAAAAGAAAAAGGCTGTCGAAAGTCATCGTTTGTTGGTAGAAACATATGGTGAACACGCTCCATCGATTAGAACATGTGAGACATGGTTTCGACAATTTAAAAGTGGTGATTTCAATGTGAAAGACAGTGAGCGCTCTGGTAGACCACAAAAATGCGAAGACGAGCAATTGCAGGAGTTATTGGATGATGACCCAACTCAAACTCAGCGGCAATTAGCAGAAGCATTACAAGTATCACAAGAAACAATCAGCAGACGTTTACGAGCAATGGGAAAGATCAACAAACTCGGTAAATGGGTCCCACACAATTTGAATGAACGTCAAATGGAAAATCGCAAAGTCACTTGTGAAATGCTGCTTCAACGCTACGAAAGGAAATCCTTTTTGTATCGAATTGTGACGGGTGACGAAAAATGGATTTATTTTGAAAACCCAAAGCGGAAAAAATCATGGCTTTCACATGGCGAAGCCGGTCCATCAACACCAAGACCAAATCGCTTCGGCAAGAAGACCATGCTCTGTGTCTGGTGGGATCAGACCGGTATTGTGTATTATGAACTTTTGAAACCCGGAGAAACTGTTAATACACAACGCTATCGCCAACAAATGATTAATTTAAACGACGCATTAATTGAAAGACGACCGGAATGGGCCAAAAGACATGGCAAAGTGATTTTGTTACACGACAATGCGCCGTCTCACACAGCAAAACAAGTGAAAGACACTATGAAATCGCTTGGATGGGACATCCTACCACACCCGCCGTACTCCCCAGACCTGGCACCATCTGACTATCACCTCTTCGCGTCAATGGGGCACGCGCTCGCAGAGCAGCACTTCAGCAATTTCGAGGAAGTTGGAAAATGGCTCGACGAATGGTTTGCCGCAAAAGACAAGCAGTTTTTCTGGCATGGTATTCATAAATTACCTGAAAGATGGACGAAATGTGTAGAAGCCGATGGCCAATATTTTGAATAAAAAAAAAATTAATTTCCCTTGAAAATTACGTGTTCTTTTTTATCAAAAAACCGGAAAAAACTTATGCATACACCTAGTATGCCAACAAATCGGTAACAGATTCGTGACCTGTAAAACAACATTAGAAATAAAATTGATGAATTAAACGAACATTTTGATGTTCGAATTGGTGCCTGTAGACATGATCATGGTGATAATTTGACAGATATCGTCGTTCACACATAATTGTCATATATGATACCTAATAATTAAATAAAACAAACAATGAAATTAAAAATACCATATTTTTTATTTAAAAAAAACGTTCTATAGTCTACTTTAGATAACTCTATATGTTCGTGCTGTAGTATGATAATAGGTTTGTTGTTTGCAATTTCTAAGATGTTTGATTTTTTAGTTGTTCGCGCTTTAGTATAGAATACTAAATACTTTAGAATATGTTTGACTTCTGTCTGAGTCTTCTTATGCTTTGTTCGTCGACACCTCGGTTTGGTCGTATTGACCGAGGGTAGTTTGAGGTGGAGGAAAATAACATTTTCTAATTGATTGTACGAGCGATGGAAGGAGTATACTTGAAACAGTAGGAAACTATCAATGCAGGAATATTGTGATTTATTGTTGGTTGTCTGTTTGTCGTTTCGTTGGATGCGTCCACGTACGAGGTTTGTAAAATGTCAGCTCCTTCGGAGCCGATTTTAAATGGTTTATTGCATCCCTTTTGGGTATGCTCGCTAATTTGTCGGAGACATTGGTAAAACACGTTCAACCTTCGTCAGTGCCGTCGCAACGATGCTTCTCTTTAAAAAAAGGTTAACAACCTTTTGCACGTTTGTAAATCCACTACCACCGAAGTCTGCATAACTACCATAAATAAACGAGATTCAGTCGTGGACTGTAAGTGTATAAAATCCGCATCATCTGTACGAGTTTGCCAGACAATGATAAAGAATAATGTATGAGACGTCTCATTATATATTTCCCGGATCTGGCGGCGAATATACAAATAGAACGATGCGTTTCGATCGTAAAATCTCAAATGCATAGGGGCCATTTATTACCGCGGTATCCGTTCCTGGAGTGCATTTGCGGTGGTTTCATCCGTACAATTACTTCAAAAAGTATCACCAATAAAACATTGTTCAATTCTACCCGGTACGATGCAATACTTTCTTTTCCTTGTGTCGCAAACTCGCCACTGCGAAACGCTTAGAAACATTGTTATTCGTTTCGGGACTTATCGAGAACCAATCGACTAGAATCGTACGACAAATTTTACGTCGACTTCTGCCGTGGCCGAAACGCACACGTGATCCGGGATATGCATGAGGAAGGCAATTTTCTCGTAACACACATTTACAAGCACAATTTACGACGGCCCCTGTCATAAATTGCGAGTCCAAGCGTGGTATTATGCCAGTTTCTAACTTGGGGAACGCTTCGCTTTCATAAGAATCCTCGTGCCGACGGATACGAGTTCAAACTCGAATCAATGGGCTCGATTAAAGAAGGAAATGTAGGAACTTTTTAAGCGTCTCAGCAATAACTCTTGAAAATAATGGAACTTGAAGATCCGACGAGATATCGCGTACCTTTTCTTTCCTCGAACTAATCGCTTCTTCTATTTCTTACCGCTCCCCATGCTCCTTCTTTTCTTTCGTCTTGACAAAGTGCCCTGTCTAATTCACGGAGATTCGCCTAATACGCGGGAATAGAACAAAATCTAGGATGTAGCAAGTGGAAGTAATCCTTTTCCGGAATACAGGTCTATCACAGATGCATTACTCATGGCACATTTAACACAACGTATAGCTGTACGTCTCCTTTCTCATTGAACTTTCTCGCTGGATAATAGTTGTCCCGGAATTCTCCACTTTATGCCAGTGAATCATGTAAACGCTGTTATGCATTATCGTCTTCCGTCGTTTGATCTCTATTTTCTGCTCTCAACGAGACAAATTTTCTTGAAAGCGAAACTGTGCAATATGTAATTCCATTTTGATTAACCCATTTAGACCTACCGAATCGTACATGATATAATCCATTTGAAATATAACTCAACAAAAATTTAGTAATACATTTGATGTTAAGTACAGTATAAAACAATTTAATATCTAAACGATGAATATATGTACGGTATGTATACGAACGTAGCACAATGGTGGTACTATCTCAGTGTTCATAAAATGACACTGAGCAGCTGGGTCGCGTAATAAACTACACGAAATGAACCTATGTACACTTTATTACATTAAGTTACACTATTTGCGATTTCGATGGATTTCGCGATTTATAAATGACTGCAGTATGTTCACGTTTTCGTAGTTCTGCCAAATTCTCAATATTCGCGCTGAGAGGTGATATTTTATTTCTCTTGGTTAATCGCGATTTCTGTGATTTTAAACTTCTAGTTTTTGCCGCTTTTATACGATGTTTAACTTCCTTTTGGATCATTACAATTTTTGCGATGTTCAACTTCTTGTTGTTCACACTTTGGTGTGATTGATTTCTGACTTTTTCGCGCTTTTATACGATGTTTATGATTCTGAAATTCTGTCTTTTGTCTTATTAGATGCGTCGCACATAGTGTCCGTCTGTCGGAGTAAAAACTATCCGGTGCTTGTAAAATGGTCGCCTCCTTCGGAGCTGATTTAAATGGTTTATTGCATCCCCTTCGGGTATATTGACTGATCTGTTAAAGGGTACGATGAGGTACTCTCGACCACTTGTGTTGTCGTCGCAACAATATATTTATTCGCGATCGCTGCTCACAATATCGTCTCTTCGCAAAGTACTACTCCACACAGAATGTCCGAACGGTCAGGCTCTCCACACCGAATGATCCCGAGGCCTCTGGGAAACCTTCTTATATAAGGAAACAATGTTCACCAAATCATTCGTGCTCCAATCGCACACGATGCTTGAAACACATCGCGCCTCAATCACATCATCAAACTACTAATAAACACCACGTTTACTGTTCACAACTATTTTATTTTCGTATTGCAATAACACAGCGAACTGTCCCACCATAGTTTTGCGAAAATAACTGAGCAGCTTCCGACGTTTCGGTTTTTCTTATATACTAGCTTAAACCTAGGATAAGAGAGCAACGTTGATCCTTAGCTCTGATTCAGGGCGTGGACGATCTCACGGGACAGATTTCGCCCATCGCTCTGACGAATCATCTGTTTCTCGACATTTCTGAGTCAGAGAGCCTATGAAGTTATGAGTTCGTTCATTCGGCTATCTTTCTCTGACTCAGGAGTCTACGATCATACCGCCTTTCTATCGTATCCTCTCTTTCTCTCTCTCTCTCTCTCTCTCTCTCTCTCTCTCTCTCTCTTTTTCGCACACACATGCATACTTCTCGCATCCTATAGTGGTGAGATGACAAGATGAGCCCTGCCAGCGACAAGGGTCTAGGGAGGTTTATCGTTTATTCATTCTCCCTCTTCATCGTGCTCATGCTCATTCTTCTTCTTCTTCGTCAGTTGATTCGACTTGTATATGTGTATGTGTTTATGCGACCGCTTGGGACAATAGAACGCCCGAGTCTAAAATGCGTGCTGCGTCCAAACGAACCAATTGGACCCCTACTTCGAGCCCTACGTCACCGCATTCCTCTCAGGGCTCTTCTCATCTCGTCGCAATACATGTGGTTTTCTACACTGTGGGTCCATGGTTTATGAAACGTTATGCAGATCGAACATAGTTTAACACAGACAAATATTCATGCTAATCGCGTCGCTTAATCGGACTTAATCGATCTTACCACGATTGCCCCGAGAATGCATACAGATGAGTCCTTAATTTCCCATCTGTTCGAAAGTTTCTATCAATCGTTTATGTCATTTCGCTGGGTATGCGCGCCGTAGGCCAACCGCACTAACTGCAGCCATAGTGCCATGGATTAGCGTACAAATCTATGGTAGCAACGATTAAGAAGCAAATTGCTTATTAAGCTGCAGCTGTGTTCGATTGCTACATATGTAGTGAACAGCTGTGTGAGTGTTCCGACGCACGAAAGCTCCGTTACATTTCATGAACATTATTCGACGAATCAATGCTGTACATATGGGTAACGAATTTATTCCGTAGAAATGCGATCTGTAAAATCAACATATTTAACTAGCATATCGATTATCGGAAACATCGCTTGCGACAATTCGCCGACGTTTAAAGAAAATGTGCGGATATTTTATGCCGGAAACAACTGTCCACAAATTTCCGAAAGTTCGTTATTGGGCAAGGACGTTGACACGTCGCGCACCACACGAAGTGTACGGAATGCGCGACAATATATATTTGTAAAAATATATAAATATAAGCGGTAAATGGTTTCAACCATCACCGATTGTAGAGTTAGAAGAGTGATTCGAGGGTTAAAAGTTCACGGTATAAAGTCGAACATTAAGTGGTGGCAGACTGTGTAGAAGAACAATTGTGTAAGGAAGATGTACAAGCTACGACGGTTAGAGAAGCAGTTTTGAGAATAGAGTCACGATTAATGGAGCGAGCAAAGAATTTCCTGAGGAATAGTGTGTGCACGAGCTCTCACGGACACCGTGATTCGTAAATTGGAAATTGCAGCTTATTGATTTTTAAAGCTATTGGAATCTCTTCTTCGTAGACGTCGGTACTAACAGAATGCTCGTGAAGTCCAGGACCGTTCATAAATTGGAAAGCATCGACGTCCAGGGCAATTGGAAGTTTCTGGACTAGTGATAAGAGGCAACGCTCACAGAAGTTTCGCGAACCTTCGTGAATCCGACGGGTTACACATAAATTTTTAACAGATTCAAGAACTGGCTAGCAAAAGTAATTCACGGTACAATCGAATGATAATTCGCAATGTATCGTTTCTACGGTTTACAATAGATCACGGATTTTCTCAACGCCCAAGAAAAGTACGGGTTAAAATGACCAAGATGCGACTTTTCTATTTTTGAGTCACTGGAATGGTACAATTTACAATTTTATCTTGCAAACTTGTGATTTTGCATTTCACAAACATTAACATTATATAATTATGCAGTTGATTAAAAAAATATCGGTACAACATTTAAAATGTTGTAATATTTTAAAAAGTGGACCTCATGACTTGAGTTTCTTTTAAGAACTTTGAAAAAACAATTTACTAAATGATTGGACGTAAAATTCAAGGAAATTATAATTGACAGAAACTGCAAAAAGAATAGTAAATATTGATACAACTTTGTTTTATCTGAATTTATAATGTAAATTTCAAGAAATATGATTTGCAGATTCGTATCAGTCATTCGTATATATTCAGTTGAATGTTATGAAAGTTAATCAATGTTATCAATCAGCTATGAACGTTTGTAACTGATTGGTTACAATAAATCACCAATGTGACATGTCCTTGAGTTCGTCTCGGAAAATGCTGTTGCACTATGACAAAAATAAATATATGTTACTATTTAACAAAATTTATTTGACATTAAAATCCCCCACCCCCACTATTCGAGTTCTGGAAAAGTTGGAACCATATAATTGTCCCTTCGTACCGAACAACTTTTCTAAACAAACTTTCTTTCCAACTTCAGTGTAACATTTCAATTTTCTAGACAAAGGCAACATTCTGTATACGAATGGCGGATCAAGTAGTCGCGGGAAACGTCATCCAATTGACCATCCGTTAATGGGCGTAGGAAGTACAGCCGCCACATATTCATTCTTAAACTCTGAAATATGTCTATCCATAAATCACGTAGTTGTCCGTAGTTTCACTCATTTCTTCTATATACATTCCTCACTATTCCTAACATTCGCACAAGGTAAAGTTGGCGCGTGAAAGTCACTGTAGGCCGAAGTGACTTACCAAGGATTTCGTGACGTAACGACGTAATTATAAATGTTTGGGGTACTCAAACTTGACTCCACGCGACTGTAGCTTCGCGAAGCCAAACATTACAAACTTTCGGAATATCAATTTGAGCCGAACCTGAAATTTCAGGTACTCGCCCGCCTCTACATTCTTTGACCGTTGACACGTGTGTGCCTTGTACGTACAGCTAACTGCCTCAACCCCAATATTGCTTTGATAATAATCGTTGAACAGCGTACTATAGGGTGGAGCAGAATCCAGGAGACTTTATAATATTGACTAATAATTCCGTGTAGTAACGTTACAGCTTGAAATACATAATTAATAAATAAATAAATAAAATGAAATAATGCAAATGGTTGAGCAAGATCGGCATATAAGCAGTCATGAGATTGCTAGGGAACTAAACATTCACCATTCAACCGTTTTGGATCATTTGCAGAAGGCTGGATACAAAAAGAAGTTCGATGTTTGGGTGTTTCATAATTTAACAGAGAAAAATTAGATGCATTGAGTTTCCATCTGCGAATCATTGCTCAAACAAAAATTGAGAGAACTTGACAGGAAAGTTTCGATGCATCCACCGTATAACCCAGACCGTGCACCATCGGATTATCATTTGTTTCGATCTCTGCGAAATTACCTTGATGGTAGATAGTTGGATTCAAAAAAGGACTGTGAAAATCACTTGGCCAAGTTTTTACCCGATGAACCACAGAAGTTCTATTCCAGTGGGATTATAGATAATAATGGCCGATACATACTCGAATAAAATTCATTTTGAATAAAACAAACATTTAATGAAAATGAATATCTTCTCAATACTTTTCCGACTATCCAATATATATCGTCACTCTTATTGTTACGCTCACAACCTTGATTTCGCAAAAACTTCCAATCCCAAGTTATTAAAATCTAAACGACGTTTACATCCACGAACCTCGTGTTTCTCGAATAATTACACAGTATCGCTCTTGTAAAAACAGGGACAGTATTTTTGAAAAATTCATATACAGTCGTATCCAGTGGAGAAGCATTTTCTGAAGAAAAATCCGCTGGTGTTTTATTAAGAGGTGAACGTTATTCAAGATTTTATCCTCATAAGCTCGCCATGGATTTTTTACCGTTGCCCGGGGATCGCTGAGGTTTTTTTTCGATCTTGCTCGTTCCCAACATCGAGGATGGTATAAATTATGGTACAGAGAATTACGTACAGTTTGCGTTCGTTAATGATCGATTGGCGGAGGGCGTTCGCGATCAAGCCAAGAAACCTTCTTCGCCCCACGGGACAATCGGAGTCGTAAAAATCACGAAGTACGTCAGTGATTTCCTCTCCCCCTTCCGCCCCGTGGTCGTTTGAAATTGTCACCAAGCATTCGACACCTGGCTGAATTATTTAGAATCTCCTTTATTTCTGTCGCGGACTAAATACTTCACTCGCGTGTTTTCTAA
This sequence comes from Agapostemon virescens, assembly GCA_028453745.1. Lineage (NCBI taxonomy): Eukaryota > Metazoa > Arthropoda > Insecta > Hymenoptera > Halictidae > Agapostemon > Agapostemon virescens. Next base: position 21,957,635 of record CM052083.1, read on the forward strand.
GCGAAAAACACTCTCTGTGTGTTCGAACGAATCCACAGAAATTTACTTCAAACGAATCGAACGCCTGCACTTATTCATTTGTCCCGAATGTCTGTGAACAGATTTCTCACTATTTCGCTGCATCGCTGCGAGTCGAATAACTCCTGAGAATCTCCACGTCGATCACGCGAATCCTCATTTTCCCGTGCTGTGCGCAAAGAGAGCGGTTGATAGAACTCGCCGTAAAACATTTGGTTCGATTCGCAATAGACTCGCAACCATCTCGCGTTCTTTTACGGCCGATCTCCCGATTGACCTGTGTTTTGACTACTTCTTATGCTTGCCAACAGATGGACCATTGGACGCTCTTCCCCGCTGTTACTGACCCGTCGTAAATTTCTATACACAGGGTGTTCATTGCAACTAGAGTTCCTACATTATTTTTGCTATTTTGGTGGCTATGAGAAGCTGGAGTGGGGATAGAGAAAAATAAAAGAAGAAACGGAAGGGGAAGAATTTTGTCCTGGGTCCAGTAGACGACTCTGTCTTGGACGCTGAGGTACTGGAATGCGGTTAAACCCTTGCCCTACGATTTAATATTCAACAGCGTGGTCTCGAAACGTAAACAGATTTGTTGAACCTTCAAGCCATTTCACGGCTCGGCAAATCTATCTTAAGTTATACCAATCGCACACGACTTACGTGGGGTGTCGTGCCTATTAGAAAAATATAATTGGAGAAAAGTTAATTCAATAAATTATAAACTGGACTGTGCTATTTGGAGTGAGGCACATCAACAAACCACGGGCGTAACACGTGGTGCTTAAATTTGGACCGGCCAACGTACCACGGGCCAAGATCGTGACAGTCGGTTTTGGCTCAAAAAACCTGACCATGAGCCTCGCACATGGTTGTAGGCCAAACAGTTAAGGACGGTATATACAGGGTGAGTCACCAAGCGTTTGTACCTCAAATATCTTTGTTGTTTCTAATAATACGTAAAATATGGTAAGGACAAAGTTGACGGTACAATGGAGCTGACACGAAGCTATAAAAAAATTCTGTCTTTATGTCACTTCTTTGGAGATATCAAGGTCACCTTGACTTTTTTAAATAGAACCACCCTTTTTTAAACACCTACAATGATAGTCCCTTTCATTAGGAATTCAGTGACTATATTATTCCAAGGTCATTCAAGGTCAAGGACAGAAAAAACGGATAAAACTAAAATATCAAAACAGAATACCTGTATTTTATGAATGTTCGAAATGATGGCCATCTACGTCGATACACTGTTGTAAACGAGCTCTGAAGGAATTTTGATCTCTGATAAGTACATCCAAGGTGATGTTTGTACATGCTGTAATGATACGTTGACGCATATCTTCAACTGTTGTTGGAGCATCCATGTACACAGTCTCTTTTAGCAGACCCCATAAAAAGAAATCCAGTGGATTTAAATCAGGCGAACGTGCTGGCCATGAAACAGTTCCGCCTCGTCCAATCCATCGGTTTGGAAATCGTGATTCCAACGTTTCTCTAGCTACTCGTGCATAATGAGAAGGAAAACAACTTTAACAAAAAAGTTAATTCTATTTTGAAAATCATTCCCGTGGAATTCTTGATGGAGCGGTATGTGGAACGGATGAATTTATTTATGTCGGACCAGAATTCGTATTACGCTACTATGACTTATGCCTGCTTCCCGGGAAATTTTTCTCGTACTCACGCGAGGATTGACAGCTATAGCTGCTAAAATATTAATTTCATTGTCTTCATTGGTCGTGGGATTCTTCAGTTTGTACTGTTTTGCACCTCCAGTACTTCGAAACAACCTGCACGTATTAATGAAAGTCTGTGTAGAAGGAGTGTTTCGCTCGGGGTACCTTTCTTCATAAAGTAATCGGGCCTGCACTGCATTTTGTCTACATTCACAGTAAATCGTGATCATATCACACTTTTCAGTCATTGAATGAGACATAGTGGAATCGCGTTTGGAAACATACTGATAGTAAATAAGAATGCTGAATAAGAGTAACATTGAAGGACCTTAGTATGTTTACTTAACTACGACCATAGTATGTTTACTATTTACTACAAGTCTCAACCATGTGAAACGTATTCTGCTTTCATATTCTAAATCTTATACGTTTTTTCTGTCTTTCACCTTGAATGACCTTGGAATAATATAGTCACTGAATTCCTAATGAAAGGGACTATCATTGTAGATGTTTAAAAAAGGGTGGTTCTATTTAAAAAAGTCAAGGTGACCTTGATATCTCTAAAAAAAATAACATAAAAACAAAATTTTTTTATAGCATCGTGTCAGCTCCATTGTACCATTCAACTTTGTCCTTACCATATTTTACGTATCTTTAGAAACAACAAAGATATTTGAAGTGCAAACGTTTGGTGACTCACCCTGTATATGAATCAAAGGCGGATCGGATACTAGCGGGAAAGTCTCGTTCTACTATCCCTCTATCGGTGAGCGCAGGAGGTACAGCCGCCACAGCTACTATTCTGACAATTGATTAATGGCGATATTTTCTTTCAGGTTGTTGAATTTGTTTCGTCGTCGCCTAAAATAGTATGAAATTAAAAATACCCAGTTCCATTTAAAGTTATGACAGCGACTTTGACTGTTTGTTGAAAATCGATCGCCTTTTTAATTTAAAAAATTCCAATCTCTTGTCGGTGTTAAGACAAGATAGTCTAAACAGATTCGACCGTTCACGGTTTACCTGCCGACACCCGTCGCCGAGCCGACGTCACCACCGACCGGGAAAACCCACGCTTCCACTACCCCTAACCGCTCGAAACAAAGAACGAAAATCCAACACCACCATTGGCCAATACTTGGTCACGAAAATAGTATATAAGCAGCAAAATGTATCCATACAAATTAGATTCGATTCGATTACACAGCTTGTACAGTACAGAAACGCAGAATAAACTTTAACTAAACCCTACAAGTCGATCGTCTCTCACGAGTTCAGGCTCTCGTTCAATCCCATCAGTGGGAGTCCTGCATATTCAGAGTCATCCATTCCCACATCAGTGGGTGGTCCTTCGAAGTCAATAGGCACCAAGTGCAATATTCAGAGGAATCGTTCAAGTACAGTGAGCGAAGCCTCAACAGTCGGTTAAATACTGATTAACTCTAGTACGAAACACTTTTCTGTCCGACCATCCGAAGGGATTGAAAAATTGTGGGGACTAATTTGTGCCGCACCCTGTACATATCTGACCGTGTAAATCATTTCCGCATAAATTGAGGGACGGGGTTACTCTAATTTCTTAACCTTTTAAACGCCGTTGGGAACTACCATAAATAAAAACAGTCGGCAAGGAATTGTAGAAAATCATAAAGTCCTCGTAGACAGCTGTTGACACGGTCGATGCGTGAACCGTGCGGATAGTCCTGGCTCGAACACTTGAACGCATCATAAATCTTCCGGACCATGGAAATACGGTTGCGAGGCGACTCAGGAAAGAGGTATCGAGGGTTACGGTTGACCGTTCGAGCACGGGGTATTTTCATCGAGCCCATTGCAACAGGGGAAAAATCGAACGACACAAATCGACGAACACAATTTGTTTCTCGCTTCAAGTGCGGAAGCCCGTTCGATGGTCCCGCGCGATACACTGTTTCGTGACGGGACTATGCGCCATTCGAACAACTAAGAATTCTATCGGGTACACACAGGGTGTCCCATTTATAACTTCCCAAGTAATTGTTTCCTAAACTATAACTCGTTGCAAAATATGTTTTCAGGAAGACCTATTCAGTTGGTACACAGTTGGCGGTTACCAATTTTCTATAGACTTTTGTGATTTTATATGGAAAAACATGTTTTTTACTTCGGCAGGTGAGCAACATATTTCAACACGAATTTATTCGTTTAGATGTTGGTTTTTGATTCGACGATATACAGTCGGTCACCAAAATATTTGGACACTTTCTAGGATGGAATAACTTTTTCAAAAGTAAAGCAAATAATTTGAATTTTTTTTTAAACCGTAAAAGACCGCGTACAAAGACATTATATCGAAAAGTTTTTTGTGAAAACTGCAATTGTTTGGATATGATAAATGAAATAAACAATTGTGTTTTTAAACTTTTTTATCTGTGCTTGTAACCAAAACATAAACATTGCATTTTGCACATTTTCGTAATTTACACACATGCGGAAAATTTGATTTAAATCGGTTATCGTCCTTATGAGCCACAAACGATTAGAGATCGTGAAAGTCGCAGTATCTCACGACTTTTGAACCGTAATTGACAGGAATCTGGAGATTTTTACACCTTCTATGTTTGTAGCTTGGTAAGTTACTGAGATCTACAAAAAGTACTGCTTGAATTTTCGTTGAAAGCTCAGATAAAAAAGTTTGAAAGTTCGAAAGTGAAAAAAGTAGTCTTGTAAATCTTTTATAATTTCAAACAAGTTAAATTTTTATTTTAAACATTATTGTATATTGCCTAGTAGATTAGTTCTTCTATCATCTAACAAAAATTGAAGTTGCTTGGTCGAATTTTGAAAAAATTATTTGTAATATATATTGCGCATCGCAGTTTCATAGAAGACTTCCTGGAGTTTTTCGGAATCCTAATAGGCAACAGAGGTAAGCTATAAACGACAATCAATGATCTTTGAAAACCTACATATTATAGATCAATGAATAGTCATTGAACAAAATAGACTTTTTGATGACTATTACGCATCCCCTCGAGACAAAACTTGTAACAACAAAATGTCCCGTACTTAATACCATTCAAACTCCCCTAAAACATGTATCGTTATAAGCAATAATAGCGAGACAATTGACATGTCAAAATCGAATGGGACACCCTGTATATAGAGATCACTACGAAATGTCCCCTTTGAATAAAGGCAAGTTCTACGCAAAATACGTTTTGATGCAAGCTGTAACGTTAGGAATAATTGTTAGCGAAAGTTTGAATAGCTCACCCCCTGTGTACACACGAACGAAACAGGAAAAGACAGGAAGTCTTTTCATGTGTTTCTGTAAAATCCTTGTCCAATGTTTTCATCCATGTTGACCTACTATGGAGCAACGAATTCATCACGTGACGGATTATACTCTTCCCTAAAACCTTACTGTTTGGTACAAACAAAAATGTCACTTTAAAATTTTCAGAGCACATTGACCTACGCAAGACTCAAGAATACCATGCGGTGTCCCTTTTAACATAAGACAAGTTTCACGCGAAATAGTTTTTCGAACGACTTGCAATGTGACAAATAATTGTATGCAAAACTTCGGAATGGATCACCCTGTGGAGATAGGACCGATCGTGGGTGCCCGCGTGCGTACGTATGCGTCAATGCGTGGGTGAACGACCGCGCGCTGTTCGAAGCGAATTAACGAGGAATATGAGAACCGTAGGTAGGGGATGGGGAAAAAAAGAGAAACATAGAGAGAGAGAGAGAGAGAGAGAGAGAGAGAGAGAGAGAGTTGCAAAATGCCTTCGGCGAAACAAATTTCACGTCGAAACACGACTGTCTCTGGCTCCACGACTCTTTTTACGTCTCTCCGTGTTTACGCTCGCGGAAGCAACAAGCCGATATTGCACCATCGAATGCCGATGCGAGCTGTACGTTATTAAATAAGCGTTTTAGAGGAGGGCCAGGATAAAACCGGACGAAACGGTCGCCAGACCATCCGCTACACGCCGGAAACCGGGCCAATGAAAGCCATGGACGAAGAAATATTCGCTAATCCGATTCTTGCCAGGGATTTAATTAGATTTGTCGAAAAATGACGATAACCGGGCCGATGTCTAACCATTCAAAGATTTCGAACCACGATTCCAATGGTTTTCAGATGGTCAACAGGACAGCGCACGGTTCGTAATTATCGTCTTTGTCGCATCGCTGATAACTCGTAAAGTTAGCGTAGTTAATTAATTCGATGAACTGGTTTTCATGCGGGACATCGGATTCGATAATATCGCCGTTGCGGTGTAACCGTTGATTAGACTCATTGCATTAAATGAGACTATTTATCTAATCGGACTACTTGCATTCAATTTTCGGCAATAGATAATGATACAAGCCGCCACGCATTCATGGGGCATTATATAATTCAAAGTTAAACAAAGAAATGGCGGATAAATTATGGAACACATTGATCGCTGCGGAGTATTGCTAACACAGAAATTATTATCGATCGTCTAAATTTCCAGTTCCATATCAAATTGTACGTGTTGTACGGATGTATATATGGTAATATCGTAGTTATGCCGAGACGTAGGTATCGGAAACATTTCCACGATATTTTGCCTATTTTAATGAATCATTGCCTCTACGTAGTGCCGAAATGAAATAAATCCAACATATTGCGCGGTAAACAAAATATTTATCTTCGAATAAACATTTATGCCAGATAATTTTATAGCTCATAGTAGATAAAGCATTCGACGAAGAAACATACCGTACCCTTTAAATGTGGACGTACTATAATTCTTGGTAAACCGTATTCTATTAAATAATAATATCTCCAATAATAATATCTGTACAATCCGATTGTCTAAAAACTAAGTCTGTGGCGAGCATGAAAGGCAATGATACAATAAGAAAATTGAAAATTCAGAAACATCGATCTTATCTTTTCAAATGTATCACCAGTGATACGTTGAGATGTTTCTTATTAAAATGGGCCCAAAAACGCGACGAAAATCGGACTAGTTTTAATCACTGAGAACACAGTAGTGCACACTTAAGCATCCACAGTAGGAACCGAACGGGGACACTTAAGTCGAGAGAAGACTTTAACCGATGGAAAGGGGGCAAATGTGCGCGAACAAGATACCCGTATTCGACACGCATCAAATTCCAAATGGCTCGCTCAAAGTACGGCACATATTCCCATCTTTTTCTCAATTGAGAGAATAGCGTCGGACGCTCAAGAATGCTCTGCCGTATTTGTTAACGGAACTTACTTTTCGAGTACCCCGGGTACTTTGAATATTTTCATCATTCCATAGAGATTGAAGTTTTTGATGCGCTACGAGGATTTGCGGTATTTTTCAAAAGAGGACAATGCTCGCGAGAGCTCTCTGTTGATAGAAACGCTCAACGCTAAGGCAGAATGGGTTGCACAACAAATAGACATGCACTGTAGCTGTGCAACGGAGCACGATGCCTCCCGGCAGCTCATCAAGCATCTGTAGATTCCGAAACGATAAGTAGCACGGCGGTTTTCTTGCGGCGCAACATACCTATCGTTTTATACCGAAACGCGAGGTTGGCCATGTTGGGTAATGGGTTACGTCAAACGCAGACTGCTGGTGATACAAAATGAGTCTATAATTTCGTCGGGCATGTCCATCGACTGAATTCGAGCCGGAAATTCAACTGGTAAGGGAATTTAATTACACGACTCCGCCCAAGCCCCATTACATCCCTCCCCGCGCGTGTACGCGCTCCGCTAAATCGAATAGAATCGCAAAACCAGTAGCAAAACGAATCGAATTGAAACACAAGAAATCATTCGTTTCATTTCACTTGGAAAAATTCATCGCTTTTTCGCGACCCAATCATCTCACAGCGGTGGAAATAGCTGAAATTCGAGAAATTGATACGAGATACCTTCAAAAAGGTAACAGAGTAATTTTGTACGTTGACGGTTGAATCGTTGTATCGTATTTTGCCATGGTATTTTTGGCTTCGTGTGCCTAGGCTTAAGGGGCGGCTTTTTTCAAGGACAGAAAGACACAAGCGGAGGCGTAAAGTCGAGACCATTGTCTCCGCGTTTTTCAGTCAGCATACAGCAGTTAGCCAGAGCGCATAGTCACACAAAGTTACAGTCAATATACATTAAACACGACACGCGTGAAATCCATTGTATCGCTATTTCTAAACAACACTTTGTAATACAATTAAAGTATATCCAGCATATAAAGTGTTATCACTTGGAAAATAGTGTACAGTGTAAAGACATTTTTTAACATTGTCCATCGGTAGCCTATACATTTTTTCCATCTCTTTGACAATTTGTGGAGGCCACGCCAAAAAAAACTGTTCCTAAGCAAAACAGCTCCGTGTTCAACGTGTTAACCCTTCGCATTCGAATGGTGAAAAGAAAAGTTGATTTTATAAAACCATTAATTTAAAACAGTGACACCTTTAACACGTTGAGTGCTACGTCAGTCCCTAGGGATTGACAGTGAACTTTCCGTTCAGGCGGCGTCAGTCCTTGGGGACTGACAGTAGACTTTTCGTTTGGACGGCGTGAATTCTAGGGACCGACAGCGAAATTCTCGTCTGGTCGACATCAGTGCATGAGACCGGCATTGTTACGGGTCGAATTATTAATGACAATTAAAAAATTTATATTAAAATTTAGCGAAGTTTATTAAAACATTTTAAGCAAAGATGCATTGGCTACACCATTCTCACAGTCAAAAGAAAGAAAGGTGAAACAAAGTAATACTCTGTTTATAGTCTTCAGTCTAGTGAAGTGTCGATCCTCTGGGTCGCGCAGCCTAGTTTAGCGTTCACCACAAATGCTCACGCGCTGCCGCCTGAGCGGAAAGTATAGCAAAATCGGCGCCGCACTCAACATGTTAAAAAAGTTTTAACCCTTCGCCCTACGATTTATTTTACGGTTGATCAGAATTTCTTTCAAGTTCAAAATTGGCTAACAGGAAAAGAAAATTTCCGAATCGATGTACATTAACAACAACCAAATAGAATATTATTTCGATCTAAGGGAAGTTAAGACCATACACATTTATTAGACACTGTTCAAGTACCAAGGCCAAGGAGTTAATATAACTTTCGAAACCGTATAAATATTGATTGTTATATTTGATAAATCAAGTAACTAGATGCAAAGAATGTGTCCTCTCCCGACTGTGCCTTTTACATCTCTCTATTCACAGTGCGAGATCGAAATGGAAAAAGAGCCGACGAAAGAAAATCAGGAGGTGCCAGGAATTCGTTGACTGTCACCGGGAACGCGGTGAAAATGATCTTCGAGCGGAACAGGGGAGGAAAGGTGTACCCGTGAGGGGCGGGGCGTTGGTCGCGTTTCAGATGGAATACGAATACTGACATTTGCATCCGGTATTTTACGTCTTGTTTTGCATAAAACAGCCAGCAGTATCAGGCTCTCCTCAATCCAGATAATGGATTCTCCGGCTCTCCACCTTTCTTCCAGCGAATTTAACGCGGGCCTCCATTGTCCCCCTTGATGCCGGTGGCTCGTAAAATGCTAATTTGCGGCCGCCGCTGCTGGAATGGATCAGATCGGTTAGCACGAGTGGATAAAAATCGTTGGAATACCAATCGAGGAAATCCTTGAAAACGAGCTGGAGCGTCGATCGATCCCCCTGGTCCGTGTACAAATCACGTTCCCGTGTGGTACACAGGTGCGCCTGTAAAAGGTACGCTTCTCTCTCTCTCTCTCTGCACGTGCGTGTGTGTGTTCGTCCTGTTCCTCTCTCCATCATACGCACAAACACTCGGACAGCTGACACGTACACACAGCTGTGTCCCCTATTTCTTCCTCCATCCGTTTGTATCTGCCTCACTTTCGCTACGACAAGCCGGGAGGGCGGGTTCTGCACACTCGCGCACTGCTCGAGCGTGTCAGCACGATATTCTAAACAACACTCCGGATTGACATTAGATATCAGTGAGGCTAGTCACGCAGGTAAACGTGCCCACGGTACCGCGACTGGCCGGAAAGTAAATTTTAATTGAGGCACGAACCTCTCGTTCCGCCTTGAAGTTCGTCGCGTTTCGGGAACAAGGGACTCGCTAAAGGGGGTATACGACAACCCCTTTCCCCGCCCCTAGTTGCTTATTCTCCCCGTAGCGTCGTCGGTCACGATATTCCCCGAATTAACGTGAAATAGGTAGACGAGCTTAACACGGGAAAAACGTATCTGTTCGTTTGTACGGTCCGGCATCGCAAACAGTGCGCATCCTGCGCCACCGTCTCCACCCGCTTACACCGACAAATTCATGGCACATTATTGCTGCCGCCGTGTTCCTCCACCTTTACCAGGAACGGATCTACACGACCTCTTCCGCAAATATCCTGTTTCCGGTGTTTCGCATTGTCGGCCCTGCAATTCGTCGCTGCACCGCAGCACAGACGCAGGCCGCTTACGGCTTGCTTGCTTCTTTAAATGACTTTATTGCACGCGAAAATTCGAAGAAACGACTCCGAGCGGTGAGACGGGTGCAACGAAAGCCCTGCCCGAAGAAGATTGTCGAGATTTAGCTTTTGCGAGCGATCCCTCGACGAATAGATTTGGATCAGTTGCAACTTTCAATGCTTTGTCGTGTTTCTGGATTTGTCGAGAAAGAAATGCTGTTTCCTTGTGACCTTTTATGTCACGGCGAAAGACATTTAGGAACGGTATAATTTGTTGCGTCTACCGGATAGATATCAGGTTTTATATGGAACCTTTGATTTTAGAATGCGGATCTTATAAAACTGTTTATTCGAGAAACGATATTACAGACTGTGTAGGTTTCAATATTCAATATTCGTCGACAGGTCTCAATATTGTATCTTTAATTTCAAGTTAGGTGTCTAGGTTCACTTTTAAATAAATTATAAATTTTTCAAATGTCAAGATGTCACAAATGTATAAAGGTCCGCAGTCTGTTTACTAGGTTTACCTACAATTTTAGGAAAAATTCAAAGGAATCTAAGTAACGAATCAAGAATCTGCGCAAGTGTTCACGCATCGAATGACACCAAATTGATACGCCGATTACTGTCGAGCGAAAAGTTAGAACTTCGGAAGAGCACGTGTCTACAAAACACAACCCCTGATAAAATATGTCCATAGACATGACTAATATACTAATTAAAATATCTGACATTCGAGCTGTACATTTCTTTTAAAAATAGCAGAATCCTGGTGTCGGTATCGTAAACCTTTTCATTCGTTTAAAAAATCTTAGAAACGTTATTCGCGTCGTTACAATTGGTAATCGGTTTATTATTTAGTCTATTACTTGTTTCGCACAACAACTTATTGCGAATATTTATTAACATTACACGAATTACGTATAACAACGATAATATATCGTTTTGCAAATTTGATACCGACGGAGCGTTTAACGCGTTAACAATTCCACTCAGCTCCATCATTACAGAATACTTAATAGTTGCCATCTGCGCGCAAATGTGTCGGTGTCAGACTAATCCCTTCATCAACGCCTGCCCTAAACGCGCGCGTCTCAACGATCGGTTAAACGTTCAACAATATATTACGAAAGTGCAATCAGTTTGCGCGGCTCAGTGTCTATCAGGAAAGGAAACAATTACAAGACGGTCTTACGGGTGTGTCTCGGGATCGGAAGGGCTAGCATCGAAAGCCATTATTTCGGGATTAATGGAAGCTTTCACGAGGTCTATCTAATTATCGAGTTGCTATCTCGACCATAGTCCTCGGGGAATAACGGCGAAAGAAAGAATAGCCCGAAGACGCACTACCTTCGGCAAGGTATTATGTACAATGAACCTGGACCTCGACTCCTACGGGACCTAGCTGCTCAATAAAAGAGTTTATCGAGACATTATTTAGGAGATAAAATCGAAAATCCCAATGTGTCTCGCCTTATTCCGCTCTTCGACGACATATCGCGTAGCTAGTTGCTTTTCGTATTAGGCATAAAGGGTATGCGAAAAGAACATCACGAGGAAAAAGGAAGCGAATTGGTTATACGTGGCGCTGCCGCTGGATTATGGCAATCAAAAATTCTTCGGAGAAATTTTGCAGATCGTAAACGCTCTAACAACGCGACTCCCGCTGAAATTCGCTGCGAACTATTTTCATGCGAACTACGGTCCCTCGCCAAAAAATTAGGATCACTCGTATCGCTGCGAGTCAAATTGCGCTGCAGATTCGTCGGAGACCATTAGATAAAAAATAACCACCCTGTATGCGGATATGTCTAGGCTCGCGGCAGCCTTGCGTAAAAAAAGGGTTGTCAGGAGTCGAACGAGCGATCGCCGCGGCTAAATACCATTTCCAATTCGATCCCTGCTCCTTTCATTTCCCCCGAGCTTGTGTATTGTGTTTCCAATTGGAGCTGGACGAAGAAAGAGAGAGAGAGAGAGAGAGAGAGAGAGAGAGAGAGAGAGAGAGAGAGAGAGAGAGAGAGAGAGAGTGGTCTGGCTTTTAAGGGACACGCGAAAAAAACACGGGAACAATTATCCGTGACGTTTTTCAGACGAACTGGTAACGACGATTGTTCGGCGCAACGTCGCGCATTGGGACGCAGTTCGAAGGACGATATTGCGTATAATAACAGACACGCAGACCCCGGGAAGTACGAATTGATGTTTGCAAGGCAGATTACACACGCAGTCCGGGCCAGTCGGCCGGCGCTGGGGGCCCTCGTAAATATTCATTTAATCTGATCTAATCTATACGAACATATTCTGCGCCTGGTGTAATTGTCGGCGAAATTGCAAATCGATATCTAAATGGACCGCCCATCCCCACCCCAGATATTGTACTTCACCGGACCGCTATTGGGCGAGCGTGTTCCTTCTGCCGTCGGAAGACCTCCTTCTATCGTCGTCGGCGACGGCGACGAGGTCGACGAGGACGAGGTTGAGGACGGCGAGTCGACGTACTCTGCCGGCGTGGGACGAGTAACGGCCAACTTACGTACCATGTACAGAACTGTTCACGGGTCACGAGCAAAGTTTCGATGCCAGCCGTGTACCCCGAGGATAGCTCCCTGCATGACATTTGTAACGTTTCTAGCTACTACAGCCCCGACCCGATTAATCCCTCGACGACCACGGACAGATACAGCGTGAACTCTACGCTTTTCACACGTCGCGTCGCTTGCTTCGGTAAGTCGCCTCGATTATCACGACAAGGACTTCGGTCTATTATCGCTATAAAGACTCCGATCGATTACACTGGAAACGATGTACCAAGTCTATAAACATGAAACCGGAATTTGTCCATACGTGTCAATGTAGTCACCGTCAAACCGCGCCATTGACGTTATTTTCGTGTTCTGATATGTGATGAAGATTTTCAACTCACAACCATACAAGTTTCATACAGCAGCATAGTTTTTAATAGCGTTGAACATTTCGCCGAATTTTCTGCCTGCAAACTACGATTTGCGGACAACATTGATTTTCTGTTACCATTTCAAGAAAACTGCTGCGGAATCACATCGAATGCTTGTCGAAGCTTACGCTCGGAATGCTCTTGGCAAATCACACTGCTTCGAGTGGTTTAACACTAGATTTACGGACCTAGCCAATTTGATATTATATATATGTGTATGATGTATGAACCTTTGTGCTAAATGTAATGGAAATTTTTGCGGAAAATGTATTTCAAAAACAGAGTTTATATATAAAAAATGTTTTCAATGAATTTTTTAATAATAAATCTTTCATTTAAATTGATTTTGAACTATTTTCGTTGCAAAAAACTTCAATTTTCTTGTATGAGTCAAATTGGCTCGCTTCAGTAAAAATAGGTGGTATAATCAACATCCGTAAATCTAGTGTTAATGTGACTTCTGGACGATTCCCGATTTCCCTAAAAATGTAGTTGAAAGCTGTCCCCATCCTTGTGCCCGAAGTGCCCGCGGGTGATCGGGTGTTCGGCAATTAAGGAGAATTCCAACCGGTGGGGTTCGCCGACGCTGATACCTGACAGGTGACTGACATTTGAGACTAAAACGACAACGTAAAAACCGTCTAAGTTACTTTATTTGTACGTGCCGCATGTTAGATGCAGACCGGTCTGCTAAAAGATGGCAACAGTTCGATACTACAGGGAAGGGCCGATCAGCCAACCTTGCTATTGATAATACCGTCTGTACTTTTCAATATATCGCTCCACACGGATACGTTGTCAACGTAATTCTGTTCTCTTTTTAGAGATGCGCATTGTTTATCGTGACGTAGAAACATTTAATATTATATAATGTTTCTATGGAATGGAAAATATGCAGAATAAATTCAGCGAACGTTATTTCTTTTCGGGCGAAAAGCGTCAAAAAATTGTTGTTTCTTATTGTGAACTATGGCGCACCCTATAAAAAAAATCTGAAGAAATTTTGAAGTCACTATTTTGATAATACGGTGCTACTATAAATATTTCGTGGTAGTGCCAAAACTACTTCTGTACAAAATCTGCATTTCTTCGGAATTTTCATTTTTTATAACCAGAATTTCAACTTAAAAATCGGTAAAAATGGTCAAAAATGCACATCGAAAGCCTTGACATGTTAATCAGAATTCACTGTATAACTTCACCCCCGGTCACAATAAAGGATTAAAATTTTATTTGAAGCGGTTTCTGAATATCAAATGGTGCAGGAATCGTTTAAATCAGCTGAAGGACATTTTTTACCATTTTACCCGGCTACAACCTTTCTGAAAAACTCAGAAATGATCGACTGTTCTTGTTTTAACACATTCTGGTAATAATGATCCGTAATAAATGTAACATTGAAAACTTGAAAAGCAGCAACAAAAAGATTGCAACGGAAGTTCATCCCTTAACAAATTACTAAGAGCAATCAATGGATTCGCACCAATCAAGACAGCAACATCGAATATCGAATGGCTAAACTCGAATCTAACCACCGAACAGCGTGACATTGTTAATCACAAAGGACAAGGAGAAACGTTTTGCAGAAACTACGAGCCACGCGGTTTCGGTCGCCCGTGAGTTAAACCGGGGATAGGTTAGTGCGTTGGCTCCCTCTCCTTTTGGACAGCAAACTTGTTCCTTAACATCTTACACCAACGATCAACAATATTTGACTCCCTTCTCCTGCCCTATCCGCGAACTTACGAATCTACCACGCCCCTTGACAAATCCAGTTCTGATGAAGTTTAGTGGTTTACGAAGCCGACAGCTCCACGACCAGCGGACTGTTCATGAATTGACACTTCTTGCGATTGTGTACAAAGTGTACATTACGTGTAAATGTTGCATAAATGTCTTTAATACATTGTCTCTAACACACTTCTCACCGCACTTGTAAGGTGGTGCGAGGAAAGAAAGGGCGATAATCAAACGACCGGTACACAAACTTTGCGTCTACCATAAACTTGTGAACTTTAATGATTACATACACTCCTGACTAGACCTTTACCGTATACTACAATGTTACTTTAAATAATAAAATGACCAAACAGCGTATGAAGTATAGTTAAAACGGCTTATGTGAAATAGAGTAAAGCAGTCTATGTAAAGTAAAGTAT
This sequence comes from Agapostemon virescens, assembly GCA_028453745.1. Taxonomy (NCBI): domain Eukaryota; kingdom Metazoa; phylum Arthropoda; class Insecta; order Hymenoptera; family Halictidae; genus Agapostemon; species Agapostemon virescens. The sequence continues at coordinate 21,972,866 of CM052083.1, forward strand.
AACAGCCCATTGTGAAAATAAACAGCAGCGCGAGCGTCGCATGACCGAATACTTATACTAGTGCTCATCGATGGAGCGTAAACGTCCACGACCAATGAGCACGAACAAAAATATATGTAAGTGATCCCTAGAGACCGGCATGGCGCTTAACGTGTTAAAATGTTATCCGATAGTTTTGATGGTCGAGTGAATTTATATTGGGTGTAATATTAAAGAACCTTATACCGGTTGGATCACGAGAAATAGACCACCTAAATAGCTCCGTTAGGATAAAACATAGAATAAAATATTACATAGAAAAGTTGTATTGCTAAAGTGGGCAAATATGGTGATGTAATAAAATGTTCCAATTATAGTAATTTTCAAGGTTCTTTGAAGGTTATCGATGATTTATGAATAGCACCATATATTTTTCACTTCACAGTGTTGTAGCTGATGCCGAGATGAGTTCAATGATGGTAACAACGATGGAATAGTGCACTATGACCTTCAAATGAACTTGGACTCATTAATAGATATAGTTTGACTACTCTGTCCGATCAACGGAAATTTAATTTCTTCAGCCATTAGGTCTCGTAACACGTATACCGTTAACGGAAGGTGGTCTTTAAGCGTACACAAACAAGATTATCAACAACCTACAGGTATGCATGCCGAGCGAGTTATGGTCATCGAATTATTGCGAGTGTATCAGTTTATTGATAACCGTTTAACGACGCGTTACTCAAAAGAGCATAAGACCGATCTTATTTCCATTTATTAGGAAAGTCGCCAATGTCGTGATTAATCGACTGCATCAGAAAACATTAAAGAAAGAATAATTAGTACAATTGATTGCCGTATAAAACGTTTAAATGTTTGTGTTACTGCTCAAGGTTATAATTTCGAACGTTTCATTTAGTTCAAATAAAATGATTGCTCATTTTGAAATTATTATTGCTTTAGCATAAATTTTCTACATTATTGAACTCGTCTTGATATCAGCTACAACACTACGAAGTCAAAAATACATAGTGCTATTTACAAATCATCGATAACCTTCGAAAGACCTTGAAAACTACAATTGGAATATTTTTTTATATGACCATATTTGCCCCCTTTTTAACAGTACAACTTTTCTCTCTAATATTTTCTCCTATCTCAAATCCTAATGGAGTTATTTAGGTGGCCTATTTTTCGTGAACCACCTGGTATATTTAAAACTTTTACTAGATACTTGTAGAGGCGCTTACGAGATGAATATTGCGAGAAAAATTATGCTTGCTCGCTCGCTCGTTTTCTAAACGTTTCGAGATCTAGCTTAAGTGGTAAGAGTGCGATTTTGATAGCAAAGGTGAAAGAAAAGTAAAAAGAGTGCCATGAACGGCTCTCACGGTATTCAAGAACACTAACGTTTCACGACAAACTTCCTTACAGATTTTATGCTCCGAAAATTGGACTTTTCAGCATTGTCTCGAACTCTGTTGCCTTCAAAGCGGCTTTTCCTCTACATCATCCTACTTAGTTCTTATTCGCTTATTTCCACGGGCCGTATCTACGTGTCTTTCGTTTTCGTTACGGTAAAAACGCATAATTTACAGGCAGTTGGAGCTCAACAAGCGTCCACCGTAAACATAAAAATAAACACATGGTTACGTGGCGCACAGCGCCGTAAATCTAGCCGTTCGATTTCATTCAATATTTACATCGCCGGGACGTGAAACGAGCGGGAGCTGGATAAAACAAAACGGGGGAGAAAGCAAGGAAGGAAGGAAGAAAAAGGGAAAAGGGTTGCGAGAAAAAAAACAACAGAACGTCGCGACAATTAATCTCGCGCTGTTACTTCGTGCGAAACCCGAGGCATCTATCGGCGCGAAGTCAGCGCGAAATTAAAGTTCCGCGTGGCACGTGTGCTCCTCGCTCGTGAAAAATAATGCTGCCGGCATAATGCTTGACACACTCGAACAATACGAACTGGAGCAGTCGAATCAACTGGTATTAATATTTCCGCGAACCGACGGTCATTGATAGATGATTGGTCAAATGATTCTATTGCAATAAATATCGATGCGATTTATGTATTTTGAACGAGACACCGAATAGTATGTCAAAATCATGAAGAGCTGAGAAAAAGTCACCTCTCTGTCAATTATACAGTATTAATCGCAAGCAGAAAGATTTTGGGCATTTTGGGGTTGGATAAATTACGGTACTGTGAATAATTCCAGGTTCAAGATAATTTATAAAAGTTTCTCTGACTATAAAGAAGATTTGTCACCAATTTTTTTACACCTCTTCGAATTTACTTATATACATATAAACTTATGTTAAAGTATAATTGATATTATTATGTTTTATCATTTATAAAACAATGTCGAAATAGTAACTGACTTTGAAACTTCGATTTAATACATTGTGAAACGACTTTTATTCTTCATTTTAATAACCTGCTTTCAATTCTAGTATTTATAGTTTATTAGTCACTGTCCTAGTGCCTTTCCATTCAAAGTTCATTAACTTTATCAAAATAAATCGTACGGCGATCATCGAGACGTCATTTTGAAGATGAAATTCGAATTTTTAAATCTCAGTTAGTTTCATTGATTAACAAAATTTTTTAACATCTATACAAACGATTGAATTCTCAAAATGTTCGAAACATTCTCAGCCTTTTGCCATACCATACAAAACTTTGTTGAGAAAAACAATCGATATAGTTCGAAACTAAAGGTGCAAACTTTATCTCCAAATTAGAGGAGAGCAAAAATTCTACGACATTTTTTTTTTAACGAAAGTACAGCAATGTTTTAATTTTACACACCACTGTAGATTTGGTGTTTCTGATGTGCAAGAACAAGAAACTGTCTTTGTAAAATTACCCGTACAGTTTAGGACATTACTACTTATTTTTACTGAATCGTTTACTCAATTTAATCTACCGCAATTCGTTCACGAAAAGCCCTTGTTTCAAACGATTTCATAACATGAACATGTTTTAATTAGTTCCATTTATTTTATATGAAACGGCACACTGTGCTATGGTTAAGCCAGCATTCTACTGTACATAGCCAACTTTTCTCGATGCAGGTCATGTGTAGACGTTCTGTCAACTTACCGGCATAGTGCCTATAATCAACAGCATCGTTTATAATCGCTGCATTGAACACGAGATCTGGTTAAATTCCCGAACTGGTGAAACCCGTGGGGAAACCAGGCCAATTATAATTCGAGTTTGCGAAACGTAAGTGGCGCATATAATTAAAGCCGTAAAGAGCAATAAACATTCGCGCAGCGATTGATAACGTGAAAACCACATCAAAACGTTTCGCTGGCGAAACACCGACCGTGCAGGGAAAAGAGAGATTCTGTGGATATCTATTTCTAGCTCGAAAGAGAACTAAAATCGTTTCGAAGGAAAACAGATACCAGAAGAATAAAAATTCTTGTGCGAAATGGAATATTATCTTTTTTATTTTGTTTGTTACCTCTATGCGAGACGAGCATATCCTGGTAGTTCGTTAACACTACTATACAACTACCAAACCAGTCATTTTGACTGGTCCCTAATTTTTTCTTTCGTAATTATTAAAGTTATAAAAGTGTTTTTATCAGAAATTTTCAGATGTACTTTTTTTAGTGACGTATGTATACGTCTGTATAAGAATTGTATGAAGTTTTAATAGATACAGTCTCGTTATTATTACAAAGCAATTTATATCGTTGGATTTATTATTCGGTAGTTCTAGTGTTAATTGCCATTGAGCACTGGCAAGGCACAGAAGAGAGACATGGCACGAAACAGAAGAAATGATGATAAAAATAGATATAGTACTAGATGGATAGATTATAGTGTCAATCTATAGATAGATAGATAATAAATAAGATACAATCAAAATTGCCAAAAGGCCTCGCAGACATCAGGCTCAAAGTTCGAATAACAGCGATCTCTCCGTAGTCTGCAGTTTCACGGAAAAGCCATTACTCTTTTAGAATGTAACATCTTTATTCCGCTACAATTTACGGTTGTTAACCAGAAAAGTCGAGTTTTCTTCGCGCTAATAAAAATCAATCCTTTTTCGCATGATTTGTTCGAGTCGAGGCATCTTTTCAGGTTTACTGCCTGTTACGGGTAATTCTCGAGACACGCAGATTTTCCGCGCGCGTTACCCTCAGGTACAAGGTATACCTGGGAATGACTATTAGTTTGGGCGGTTATTTCTCCATTCTACGCAAATTGGAGAGCCAATCATCCGATTACCTCACTAATACCGAAAAAAAGTCTTCATCTCATTCTAAAAATACAACTCATAGTATGTACATTTCATTCTCATTGCGTATGAAGGTGTCACGTCGGTGATACGCAATTGGCAACTTCTTACTGTCTGTTCGCGATTTCTGCAGTGGAAGTTTCTTTCGTCTGTTCGCGATTTCTGTTTTGCAAGTTCTGTCTGAGTCTTGTTGCGTTCTGTCCCTCGTCATCTCGGTTTTGTCGTGATTGGTTAATACGTTGACGCCGGCTTGCATCACCGGTGGGTCACGCATGTCTGTCCTGTGAAACGGCGTGCATCATGGTGGGTCACACTTGTATTTCACAAAATAAGTAGTAAAAAATTATTAATAATAAAACATTACAGTTCAATATTATAAACATTCGGGCGCCGCCTCACAGAAGAAACCCTGCAGGAGTAAGAAACCGTTAATGAGGGATTATTATGATTTATTGCAGGGTTGTGTGGTTCCCGTTTCTTCGACTGCGTCGCACGTGGTGTCCATCCGTCGGGATAAAACTGTCCGCGTACGGCGCGTGTCGAGTAGTTGGCTCCATCGGAGTTGAATTGGGTAATTTCTTCCCTGCTTTTCGTTTATGTGTTTTCTAAATTTGCTGAGGACAGCGCTAGACACGTACAACCTTCGGCGATGCCGTCGCAACACTCGTGTTCGACACTGACAAGTTGTGAGTTTCAGTTGTTAGTTTCTTAAACTTCGTTTTGTTTGAAATATATTTATTTTATTTTACAATTTTGCCTATCGTAACTTCTAAAATCTCAGGAATTCGCGGAAAAACAATCAAGGTTTCGTCGGGTTTTCGCACGGCCGTTTAACACATTCACCGAGACATTACAGTGGACGTAAAATGTAGTCGACTAACAGTGTGTTCCGTACGAGAGAGAAAGAAGCATCATAAAAGCCCTCAATCTATACAGAATTTTTAGAACTGCCAAATGACCCCATTGGGTATGCAGATGTTGGGTCCCAAAATTCGAGACAACGACGATTTCTCCGTAGCTGGCAATTTTGCTGTAAAGCCATTACCCTTTGTACGTTAAATATCTTAATTTTGTTATGACCCACGGCTGTCGTCCCGAAATCGAGCCTTTTCCGCGCCTTCAAAAATCTATTCTTCTTTTACATGCTTTGTCCGAGTCGAGGCGTCTTTTCGAGTTATTGCCTGCTATGGCTAACTTTCAAGACACGCGGATTTTCCGAGTGCGTCATCCTCAGATGTGAAGTATACCTGAGAAGTTTTGTTGAATCTAGAAAATATATTCATTTAATTGTTTCACGGTTTATCAACTCAGTGCCTACTATCCCTATCTTTTAAAACGAATCGTAGGGAACCGCGTAATTAGGAAACAAAAAACGAAACGCGGAGAAACACAGTGGGTGCTAAAATTAGTATCTATCTGAAAAGTGAAAGAAGAAAAATTAGAAGGAAATAGAACAGAAGAAGAATGATTTTCTTCGAGACATTGTCTATTAATCGTGTCATCGCGTCGCGGTAAATTCGATCGATGATTCGAACTGGACAGACGTCGTCGGTATTCTTAGCACAAAAGTAATATGTTCCTCGGAACCGCGCCCGGTGACCCGTGCGTAATAGTTGATGCAACCGTAGATGAATTCCCATTAAAGCGGTATCCGTTCCGTCGCACGCGTTCATTTCACATGTCAAGCGGTGCTAGAGAGCAGTGTACAGTTTCAAGCAAACCGAACGTAAGAGTCGGACACGATCATTTGCTACAGTTGGGGAAATTTAACAGTAACAAGATCATTCCGAATATCATCGAACATCCTTTCGTTAGGCCGAAACTAAAACTCTGCAAGACGGCCAGCGCTGGCTACATTTGATACGCCACAACTGGTACGTTTATGACCGCAAGAAGCCATTTTTGAGACAATTGTTACGCCGTAACAACATTCAGATATACTAGAAAACATACAAATTTTCCCGTAGATTTAATTTAGGCGGCCGGTATATTTTATGCTAATGTATTTGTTCTTTTCCACTGTCATAAACTACCGAAATCTCCTCCACACAACCACAACATCTTACAACCAGGCGTAAGGAACAATTACCTGCGATCGCGCCGCTCTACCAAGTCACCGTCAACCCTCATTGGTGCGCTAGTATGCACCATATATTGCAGAAGTATAACACATTTTTACACATTTAAAAAAAAAAAGCGCATCGATCACGAGTTTACTAGCGACCGGTCGGCAACGTTTGAGAATGAAGACACGAGTTAACTCGTGACCTATCAATAATGTGTTAACTAGGTGTAGCGAGCTCTGGGTTGCGCCAGTGTTCCTAGAACGACTCTGAGAAATTCGATATACGAATTTACGAAATCGGAAATGATACAAGCAGAGTCTCGCGGACTTCGCTCGGATACCGAAAAGGCTCAGAGAAGAAACACCGACGAAGAAACAGACGTTGCTTCGGTTGCCCGCGATTTAATCGTACGCCTCGGGTAACTGGAAACAAGCGACTCGTTCTTTTGCAAGTTACCTTGTAATAAATTGCCACGGGAATTGCTTGTCCCGGTGAGCGAGCTGCGAAACGCGGCCACGGATCCCTGCGAGCTTCTCCGAATTCCGCACCCGCGTACCAAATGGAAACCGGTGTCTAGATTATAGTTAATATTTAACGTAATCTGAGTGCTCGTTTGAAAAGATAGGATTCCCGGGATTCACGGTGGATAACTGGTAGAATTGTTTCGTGCTTGAATTCGAAGCTTCCTTCAAATTCTGTAGACGCGCCTCTGATCCCAGACGGTTCAGCTGCGAAATTATTCTGCCCCGAATGGCGGGCGTTTCCCCTCGTACTTCGCGAAAGATTTTAGCAAAAATTCTCCGTCAAGTGGAGGTCTTTCTGCGCCGATGAAAGAGCACTTCGACAGTGTACACACGGATCTTCTCAAGCAAATCGTTCTTTGCTTCGACAATCAACGACAATTACTTTGGTACGCGCACAAACAGAATTTTGAGGTCGATTTTTAATCGAATTCCCTCGTGTGATATGGTTTTCATTAGCGCAGAATTAAATTGTCCAAAAAGTAACTATTGAAAGTTTTGCTGTTACAATTTAATGTGCTCCAATTTTGATAAATTCAATTTTTTCGAAAAATCTAAATTTTGGATGAAAAATTTAATTTCGGGACGCTTGAAACGCAGAGAATAAAATAATGTATTGAAAAGATTTAAAAGATAACAAATGCGGATGTATTCTTTGCCAAATGTGCGAACTCTTGAATTTCGGGCAATATTTTTAGGTTCGAGTAGGACATTGAACATTTTACATTTCTTTCGGCTTCAAATAAACTGACTTTAAACGTTTGTTTGTTTTAACGTATTTCCATGTAAAACTGTCGCAGTATAGCAGACCGTTCGTAACTAGTGAAAAATTGACAAGTATTATTACTACGATAGATTATATAAAATATTGTTACAAAGATAACAGCAAGCATGCAATAATAAAATTAGAAGAAAGAAAAACTTAATGAGGGACACAGAGAGAAAACAATATGTGCGAATCAATTGCGATGACTTTAAAATACATTTCGTATATACTATATTCATCGCAAACACTTGAACTTAAATCTCATGCAAAAGATATTCAGAGATATTCAGTGGATAAAGCAAGCTGATTGGAATAACTGTTCCTTTGAAGACAGACTTCTTTCATCGTTTTCCTTGGAATGTAAGAGTTATTTCGAATTATTCGAAAATTAAAGTTTTTATGGCGCTTTTAAATAAACCAAGAGACGATAATGCATTCCAACACCAGAAGATAAGAACATTTAACAGACAACCAACATCAATAAAAAAGATTCTTTTATAAAAAATAAGACGAGAGAGGAAAGAAAGCGTAATAAGCAACGGTGTTCTAAGATAAAGTTTCCGCAATATGTTTAAATAAAACGAAAGATGGAGACCATCAAGACATCCGAAGGTGGAAACTTTTAGTGCAGATGTAACTTATAATGTTATATAACTTATAACTTCTTTCTTCAAGAAAGAGGAAGAATAAGACATTTATAACCAGACTGTGGATTTGATGCAGTTGCGCCAAACTTGAGTAGATAATATTTAAGAAAAAAAATATATATATATATATATATCTAAATGTTCATTCTGAGTAAAAGATTTAAGTGAAAAATGGCTAAGAAACGAGATAATGTTCAAAGAAATTAAGTATGTGCAATCACAGAGTCTGTGCCACTGCGAAATGTGAACTGTGGCGAATTTAACAATGATTGGAAATATGAAGTCATTTGTCAGGAGAACCAGTAGTTTCCGAACCGCGACTTTTTTTAGACTTCTTATCCTCTCGATGTGTTATTATGATACAACAATAAAAGAATTTGATCTTAAAAAAGCTGATCAAGGACAATTTTATACGTAACTTTTCAAACTGATTTAAAGATACAAAATCCTATTTGGGCTAATTTATGGTTAAAATTTCAAAAATTTTCAACAATAAGAATCACTATGACTGTATCATTTATAACTGAAACGAATCGATATCGACACTATTCGTGATATATAATCGATTCGATACCAAAGGTAAAGTATTCTGTATTAATTTTCGATACTGACTAATCCTGAATCTATATCCATACGATACTTCGCGAAAGTATCGAAGTTTAATACCACAGGAATGCATCGATATCCGTTTGATATTTCACAAAAACATCGATTACCCAATCGACATCCACTTAATATTTCCACGCAAACCAAAATGTTTACATTTACCTGATACTTATCCAAATTAACACACGTTCACGTTTATGGTTAGGTAACGCATACAGTAATGAGTACAGTGATAAATCACTATTTACTGCTAGAAATATAGAAGAGTAACAAAAACTCAACGTTATAATCATTTTTATCATAGTTAGAATTAACTTAAGAAATTTTTTTCAATAATTAATGTCTCCGCGTTTGGCAGTGACAAAGAAAAACTCTGTTTTGCACTGGTCCAGACAAGAAATGTTTAGAATTAAGTTTGTAACAAAAGTTTGGGAAAAAGTATTTTATTCACAGTAGTTTCTTTTAGAGTGTTTCTGTTTTTGCTTATTAATACTCCGACCAAAGAAAATATCCGTTCTGCCAATACTGAATAGCCATTATACAAAAATATTCTTTAGCGAAACCTGATATTTTTACAGTACTTCTTCGTTTTCTCTTCTCTTTTCAATAAATAAAGGGATCTTGTTCTTTTTTCCAAAAAAGACTTTTTCTAAATAATTGTCAATTTATGCAAACCTTTGGCCGAATAGGAGGAATCTTTAGCAGGAGGGCACTGGACACCTGACATTACTGCTTACCTACAAACAAACGAAAAATCATAAAAGTATTAAAATGTTATCGATAGTTTCATGGAAGCGTCAAACTGGCATCGATTACTTTATAGAAGTTTCAAATTGACATCGGTTTCGATATCTACGCGTTCGATACTTTTCGAAACGGTATCATAAGTTTGCGGACTAGTATTGAAAGTATCGATTCGATCAGTCCAGATCACTGATTTCCACGGTCCCCGGGTCCCGCGTAGGCAGACCCGTTGGGCGGGCGAGACGACGAAACATAGCTCGTCGCCAGATAACTGAATACTTCGGCGCGAAAACGCGCATTCATTCCGATGCATCGGGGTCGTGGTACGTGACTGCGGGCGATGAACATTCCACCTTGTTACAAAGACGAAGGGAACGAAATTGGCTCGTATCCATGACACTGTGGTAGGTCGAGGCCCGAGCCATGGTGATGAGGAGCGGGTGTCGTGACTGCAGCTTGGTTCCCGGTCCTGTAAACGCCTAGAATTTCCGCTAATCGGTATGTCGTCGAGAGAGCTTTTCTCCATGGAATGAAAGCGACGACGACGGAGACGATGGAGACGGAGACGGAGACGGAGACGAAGACGAAGACGTAGACGACCGAAAAGACGAAGACGGAGCAATTCGAATAACGCGGAGCGAACCGAAACCAAAGCAATGCAACTCGGTGGCGTCAGGACCGACTCGGTGTAATAATAATAATAATAGTAATAATAATAGTAATAATAATAATAATAATAAGGCCGACTAGAAGTTGCAACGAGATATTTCGGATGCAACCCGTTCAAGTCCCACCGCAGCCGGCGCAATATCGTTCCAGCATTCTGCGCGGAAACACTTGTACTTTTATTACAGAGAGATATTCAGGCGCGGAGACCAATGTCGGAGCAGCCTAACGGGAACGCGGCTAGTGCTCCGTGTAATTGCAGCCACGTAAAAAGGGAAATTACGCTTCAGACGGTTCGCTGGAAAAAGATTCCGAATTGCCCCAGTGATGGATGCTCTGCATTGATCCCGTTTTATATGGGTCGTTGACAGATTTTCCTGCTTTCGGGACCCGACGATCGTGAACGATTGCCCGCCCACTGTGAGAAACTTTACGCGACGAAGAGAAAAGTTTGAGGTCCGCGAGAGAGAGAGAGAGAGAAACTAGTTATGAAAAATGTCACGGGGCTAAGATGCTGCGACTCTTCGGAGAATGGTTCGGAAATCATATCTATTCGCCTGGATTCTCTGATTGTCTCGCGTACAGAGTGGCACGTACACGCGTGTCGATACTTCGGAGGGGTGAATCTAAAACAGTGGTCGCATTAAAAGAGGTAGAAAGTGTCGTGTGGATATGTATTGCATACAGCGCAAGCTTTTGATTATGAAAAATTAACCTCGAGTAAAATCACTCTAGAGTAAAATCATGGAACAAGTCTTATTTAACGCGTTAGAAATTGTCTTTATACTTCTACAATGTTTTTCCAAATGATAACACTTTATATTCGGGATATACTTTAATTGTATTACAAAGTGTTATCTAGAAATAGTGATACAATGGATTCTGCGTGAGCCACGTTTAACCCTTTCCAGCATCCATCTAATAATCTATGTGTACGAGCGCCGGATATATCCGGCATCCACCCGATGACTTCTGTGTACGAGCACCGGATATATCCGGCAGAAAAATCTTCATCAAAACAGAACTGGCCACGCACTATGTGGAAAGTTTCTTTTTTTCAATAAACATCGTTAAAACAACTCAAATTGCAGCAAAGCGTAAACGCAACCGTCGACGATCATTCTCAAACATCGTGCGCATTTTTGGCTCGACGACTCGTTCAGCGAGGATACCGCGGCGGAGAAGTCGCACGTAGCGAAAGGGTTAATTTATATAAATGTAAAAAGAAATATGTTACTGTAACTTTGTGTAACTATGCGCTCTGGCTATATGTTGTATGCTGACTGTAACGCGAAGACAACTGGGTCCTTCTGTCCTTGAAAAAATCCGCACCTTAAGCCTAAACACTTGAAGACAAAGATGCCATGGTTCCGTTGCATTCCAACAGAACGTAATGGAAAGAGCGAAGAATCTATTTGCAGGTGTTTATTATACAAAGATTCAAGCGTCAATAAAATATTCGGTAATACATTTATTATAAAATAACGGCGCTGCGGTGTGCATCCTATTCGGAACGATAACTACAAACATTTTTTTATCTATACATCTGCATTCCAAAAATTAGAACACGTATGGAATTTTTCTTACGTCGCATATTTTTATAGTAAACGGTCAGCCGTATACTCTCGATACTAGTCTGATTTCTAGCAGTGTTAGTTCTGAGGATGTTCTTCTTTTCAGCATGGCTTGTTCTACAATTTGACACCTCGAGTTCGAGGAGCACCTCTTAAAAAAGAGAAATTGCGCCGACGAAATGCACGTAGTCTGTTTCTGATAATTTGATAGTAACTAAAAGCTAAAGCAAAAGTAATAGAAAAAATTATAACACGATGTTTACAAATACGGCACTGGTTTTTAAGCACATCTAGCGCATCTACAGTGACACCCATTGACTTGAGACTTGGTCAAATGTACTTGCGTTCTATATCTTCGACTTATTTATTCACGTAGAATTAACCCTTTGCACTTGAAGTAATTCCATTCCAAAATCCAAACAATATTTTTATCCATAATTGCTCCGTTGTACATAGCTTATTTCCCTTCGCACGTATGAAATTAATTAATAACTATTACTCGTACTCAGAACATTGAAATTTTTATCGATTTTTAAACCGTAAATCTAGCGGTGTAAATGTTGTTTAAATAATAGTATGGAAATTTTCAGTGATCGCATTAGTGCTGAAGGTTAAAAATAATTTTTCACTTATTACTTCGCTGAAAATTTCACATGTGTTTTTTTCCACATGTGAATCATTTTTGGAAAAACAGTGTATTGGAATTTCTGTACGTAGTTCTCTGGCTTTCGGAGATTTTTTGTTTCTTGTTCTCGATCAAAGGAATGCAGAAATTATTGTTCGGATCGCAGAGCGTTGTCCATCAGAAAAGGTTACCGTAGCAGAGTCGTTATTCCATAGAGAAGTTATTGCAAAAAATTTCTTTACACATCACTGGATATTAGATTTTATGCATGTATGACAAAAATGGGTTACGTTGCTTCGTATTAGCTTCCACGGTTGCAGCTCCAGTGTAAATTTTATTTTTTAAATGGCCACGTTCGAATGGCCGACTTCTTCTTACGAAACTATTTAAAAATTTATGTTCATGTTGAAACTTCAACCACAGAGGCTGTCACGAAGCAAACTATTACCGCTGAATGTGGTAAAATATCGTGTGACATATTGACCAATATAGGGCAATCACTAAACCGTCTATTTCAAAGGTATTATGATGTAAATAGCTATTGCATCAATGGACCGATCGAATCTACCCTATAAACGAAGGTAAGCAATAATTAAATCAAGATATTTCTTAAGATAGCGATCTTTCGGCGTAATTAATACATTTTTACGGAAAATCGTTTATCTACGATCTAAAGACATTAAAACTTAATCTAACTCTAATGGAAGAAACGATTGTCTGCCCAATTTAATTATCCATTATTTCAGTACTTATTTACTAAGAGAATAGACCCGTAGAATTTGTAGAACTTACAGATGGTGAGACGACGAAGATTAAGAGAATTGCTCTCTAAAGATTTCGAACAGCTTGGATCTTCTTAAGGAACCTATTCCGCCGAGTCGGGCAATGAGTGTTAACCAAATTGAAATTTCAATCTCCTTGACAATGTTCGTGTCGGATGAATGTTCGCGATGTGAACACCAATAATACGATTAAATACCGGAGCTATTGGACGCGTTCGCTTTATCGGGAAACAAAACAAAAAGTCGGCAGCGTGACAGCTGTTTAAACACGACACGTGCGTAGATTGTCGGCCCAACTGCGTCCAAGCGCAATCCAGTGAAATCTAAGTTCCGTCGTTTATTAGAAACCGTGTGAGAGCTGTGTCTACAACCGGCCAGCTGTTATAGTTCGTGTTATCTTAACTCCAGCTATTAACGCGAAACACCGTGTCCGTTTCGTTTATCGTTTTCGAAGAGGGGGGAAACGTTATTCAATATCTCTGCGTTTTTTCCTCCGTACTTCACGGAGGATCCACTACGTTTAATCGTTCGGCCCTCCCTTCACCGAACCTCTTGCATTTCACTGATATTTCATGTCAACGTCGAAAGATTACACTGTTATTACGAACGACAGCGTCGAACGGTAACTGTAATATACGAACCCGTATGATCTCTTATCGTGAATATTTTTTTTAGAAGATAAAGCATGGAACAAAATAACCCTTTCGAAACCCTAACTAACAACGAAAAATGAAAATAAATTTTTCTTGTATTTTCGTACCAAAAGATTACAATATTATTAAACTAATAACATCGAATAGCGAGATCAATTTACGAGGCTATGCTATCTTTCAGCATGAATATTTTTTAAACATTCGTACAGTTCGTATAATCGTTGAAATAAAACAAAGTTGTCGGATTAAATAAATTTATGTGTTTACACATTACAAGTCCGATATTGCTCATTATTAACCCATTGAAAACCTTTAACAATTCAAAATTTAAATACTTCGCACAAGCAGAGCATCGAATGATCATTTTGGTGGTAGTGTCGTTGAACGTTGATCGAATTAGTCCTGTGATTAACACGCGTGGCAGCGATTGAAAAGGCGATGATGGAAGGTGAGAAAAGGAAGGGAGCGTTTCGTCCTGGGTCTGCTAAAGGACTCGTCGATGAGGCTACCTAGCAGGCCTTGTTTTAGACGCTGGGATATCGGAAATTTTTTAAGGACAGTAGATATAATAATATATATATTTATATAAATATATATAAATCAATGACGGATTGGGTACTAACAGGAAAGTCGTTCAATTGTCTATTTGTTGACGAGCGTAGGAGGTACTGCTGCCACACACGTCAGAACTGTCAAGATGAATGAATGCGTAATAAACAAAATTGTCAACCAAACGAACGACCCTCGTAACTAGTTTAATTGCGAATGATATTGGTTACAAGCGTATATTGAAAGTGATTACATTTTCCAGGCTACGTCTACTAGAACCGGACATATTTGAGTTAACCTCGTTCATATCGGTGGTGAAGTTAAATTGAGCGAAGTTTCAAACACAAAGGATTGCTCGTGGTAACGTCAACCTAGAATTTCATATCACGAGTTATTTATTAGTGCTTCATTGTTGCTAGTAGCAATGAACATCGATTTCAGTAGAGAATAACTTTGTTGATGAGGTACTGAAATACGCGAACTCCAAGGATATACTTATCATTATACTAAACTATTATTGTAACGTACGTGTGCGAGCGCATAGATCTTCAAATTTGACTTTTCTTACATTCGCCACGGTTCATAGTTCGTTCAAAAAACCGTTGATTTTAATACTACTCAAAATTTTTGTTGAATTTTTGTAATTTAATGTCAAAAATGAAGGTTAACATTTTCTAAATACGTGCCATTTATGAAATGTTTATATATTTAATTTGATCTCCGTAAGTTATGTTTAACATTATAAAACCTTCCAGGTTACAAACTAAAGTTTTGTAGTATTAACAATTTATCACATTCCTTCCCATTAAATGGTTATCAACTTCGATTTGTATAGTACTTCGAACTGTATAGTAATCGAGGATGTATTAGACATCATATTCGTGTAAATTTTAGCTGATCAAGTTTACTTAAAAATTAACGAAATAGTTAAAATCATCAATACGCTCGGGGCGACGAGGTCCTCGGACGCAAAAAGACTAACAACGAGTCATCGGATGTAGACATTATACGAGACAGTTATTCAAAGTGACGACCATACAAAATATTTTAAGCTCATCAAAATCGGAGAAATCACCCCCATAGTGAAGAAAAACTAAAGATTTTGTTTATCTAGCAACGAATTAAAATGATTTTAATTCTTTCAAATGAAATTTCAATTTTTCGCCATCGATCGATGCACCTTTGTATTCTATTTCCAAAAGTATTACGAATCTTCGGTCGAGAATGTTTAAAAAAACATGTATTCTGTCCCTAACGCCCTCATGCTCGTCAGACTGTGGCGCCTGGCGTAATTTATCGAAACCCTGTCAGACAGTTCGTGTATTTATGATAATTAAAATAACCTGCGTTCATTTGTCACTGCGACTTAATAGGAATATGTTTAAGAATTATGGAGACTAATGGTTTCTCGGTTAGATGCGTGCTAATCGAACGAAGTTTGAAAATTAATGGTCACGAAATCTGTCAGGGGTAAAAGTTTGATAAAAATCAAGAATTTAAAACATTTAAAATATTTATCTAGGCGATCATATATGTAACGACCTAAATAATTGGTAATCTGGTAGACGCGTGTTAATCGAGCAAACTATCAATCACAGCTTCTACGGCATAGGTAGCATGTACTGTTTGAGTGATTTGATATACGGCTATGAATTGTTTGAACATGACAGTAGTCGCGTGTCATCGTACGCATTATCGATTTACAAGGTTATATAGGAAGATTTAAAGGAAGATTTAGGAAGATTTAACAGTTCAAAACGATTGAACATTACTCTTTGAACAGCTGTATACAGGATGTCCCAAAAGTAATTTAACAGCGGGAAATGAGGGGTTCCTGAGGTCATTTGAAGCAACTTTTTCCTTAGCGAAAATTCAATCTGCGGCTTTGTTAACGAGTTATGGTCGAAAATGACTGACCAATGAAAGCGCAGCGCGCCACCCAGCAGGCGCTTGAACGAGAGCGCTCGACTGTCCGCCGGCCAGGCGCGCGAGCAGAAGCGGGGCGTCGAGCTGCGTTCGAGTGAAAGAACAAGTCAGAGAGCGCGAACTTTCCGAATTTTTTTTACTACGCAACGATAATTATTTTAACAAAAACGCTGTTGATTCTTATTTCAGAATGTCTAAAGAATAATCACTAATTTTTCAGATCCGAAATAATAAACAATTTAGCCGTGTCAGCCGTTTTAATTTTCTGGTATGCATGCCATCTCACGCGTACCACATGAGATTTTTATACCATACGTACTCTGAAGACAAACAATAAGTAACCCCGTCGAAATACGTAAACGATATTTACCATTACACAAACGTTTTCTACTGAACGCTATGCATTTTTTGTCCACTACGGTTCGTTTTAAGTGCGTGCCACAGGCGACGGTTTCTCAAGGATTTCAAGGAAAGCAGAAAACAGAAAACAGATGACCGGGTAAAATTGCGCTTCGTTTCGAATGCGTGTCGCCAACCCCGTCCTCACCGTCCCGTCAAAAAAAAAAAAAACAGTTCGAGTTCCCTTAAGAAGCTCGACTGTTCCAACATTTAGACCATCAAATTTAAGAATGCATAGCGTTCAATAGAAAACGTTTGTGTAATGGTACACCACAAGTTTTGCAAAGTGGTTATTGTTGAAATTTTTTTTACAACTAAGAACGAAACTTGGCCGGTCTTATAAGCGAGACACAACTCGAGGTATGCAGACCAAATAATTATACTACAAGATTTCCAACAGTGCGCCGTGAAAACAACAAAGATGCGGAAAGAAGCTTATCACGAGTTTACTCGTGACCGGTCAGCAATGTATTAAACGTGCTCAAATGTGTTTGGACGTACGAGGAGAACAATTTGAGCACATTTTCTGATATTAATCGGCCCTTTTCAGGGCCACCAAATTATAACGCAAGAATCAATGAAAATCCATTGGCAATACAAGAGCACGGTGGTCGCTGGAAAACAAGTGTTTTCTATCGTACGCGATACATTCTTCTCGACTGGGCCTCGTTCCCAGTGCGTGCCACTTGCGACCGGGCCTCAAGGGTGGGTCATAAACATGACAAAGTCGAGGGTTTGGCGGCCGGTGGTTTCAAGGCCGTCGCAGGAAACGACCTAGTCCGAAAACGGTTCTATTGAAACGTATGTATTTGCCTTTTCTGTTTCTTAGGACAAGGAATTTCTCTGTCCTTTTTCAGTTCGTGTTACACGATCGCTTGCAGGAAAACGCGACCATCTCTTCAGTCTTCCACAGTTTCTTCCCATGGAAAGGACGTCGCGAGCGCGTTATTGCATTATAATATCTTTTTAAATGTTCTTGTGCGGTGAGAACAACGGATTGGAAAAAATGTGAGAAACGTGTATTTTAGGCATTCTGTTAGGTATTTCTTAAAAAAAAATCGGCTCTTTTCAGAGCCATAAATTAAAACGAAGGAAACATCGTTTCAACTATTATTAAAAACGTTATGGTGTCAGTGTTTAGTGACAGTGCAATGAAAGTGAACGTTAGAATAGCTGGCTTTCGTCCGTCACCTGCGTTTATCGCCATGGAATAGGAATCAGCTGATGAGTTCACCGTACACTGTAAGGGATCAATGCCCTGTCCTACTGTCCTGCTGTCCAGATTTACAAGCATGCAATGGATTTACAACTGAATGGGTGAATTTACTGTTAATGACATTCTTTAACAATTCTTAAACGCACATATCCTGCATGTTCTTTAACGCGATTATCTATTATTAAATTAGTTTTGCGAATCGTTCGTTGAATTCTGTTCGGACACAGAATTATTTAAATTTAAATATCGTTTACGTATTTCGACGGGGTTACTTATTGTTTGTCTTCAGAGTACGTATGGTATAAAAATTTCATGTGGTACGCGTGAGATGGCATGCATACCAGAAAATTAAAACGGCTGACACGGCTAAATTGTTTATTATTTCGGATCTGAAAAATTAGTGATTATTCTTTAGACATTCTGAAATAAGAATCAACAGCGTTTTTCTTAAAATTATTATCGTCGCGTACTTGTTCTTTCACTCGAACGCAGTTCGATGCTTCGCTTCTGCTCGCGCGCCTGGCCGGCGAACAGTCAAACGCTCTCGTTCGAGCGCCTGCTGGGTCGCGCGCTTCGCTCTCATTGGTCAGTCATTTTTCGACCATAACTCGTTAATAAAGCCGCAGATTGAATT
This sequence comes from Agapostemon virescens, assembly GCA_028453745.1. Classification (NCBI taxonomy): domain Eukaryota; kingdom Metazoa; phylum Arthropoda; class Insecta; order Hymenoptera; family Halictidae; genus Agapostemon; species Agapostemon virescens. The sequence goes on from CM052083.1 coordinate 21,991,487, forward strand.
TTCGCTAAGGAAAAAGTTGCTTCGAATGACCTCAGGAACCCCTCATTTCCCGCTGTTAAATTACTTTTGGGACACCCTGTATATCATTTGAAATCAATGGAAAGGAATTCATTCCTCACCCAACGCACAGTCCATCGAGAAAATCTTAGTGTATACCTTAAAACAAAATAACATTGTTTTAGCTTGTCTCTTGAATCATAGCTTCAACATTGCACAATGTACATTGTAAAAGACGAGCTTTAATAAACATTTTTAGTTTTAGAAGGATTAGTTCACAAGCCGATGTAAAAAGCATTTTTCGAAAAATGGCAATTAGTTAGGATTGAAAAAAGAATACTAAAAGTTGTCTTTTACAAGTTGTTTATGTGGATCTACATCGGAACTTTAAAAAATAAGTTTCTTAAACCCATGTCGATTATACGTACCATGAAAATTGTATCGAAATAGGAAAATATTGCTATGAGCAACAAACATTTCAAAACGAGAACTTAAGGGAAAAAGTTTTTAGCTTATTGCAACTTGGACCGATTTTTATGTAATTTTATGAATGATACGCGAACAGTGATTTTTTAAAACAGATGTAAGGATGTATATGATGCGTGCGACCGGACCCCGCTATTTTTCAGTGATATTTACAAGCGGCGAATTCGGCCGTCTTTCATTTATTTTAGAATCGACAATTTTCAAGTTTAAATATTAAACTGCGGTTTCTCCGTGAGAATCGTATCACTCGAAGGTTTCTGGTTCCTCGCTCAATGGCAATACGCGTATCATAAACATCCAACTGTAACACTTCTACAAACGCCTAAGCGCACGACTTTTCGAAGCCATTATCACCCCTCCAATACGGATTGGGCATTGTTCCAATAACGAATGAAAATTTACAAATCTTTTCATATGCATTCATTGGTGGATGATGTTTCCACCCCATCAACGAGTATTACTATATCTATGCGAGTATTGCGACGCTCGAGGCTGGTCTTTACGTTTTTACACAGTTTAACGTACTTTGCGTTTTGTTCAGTCCCTAAACAAAAAACATAAAATTTTTACTCAGATTGAATCTAGACATCGGATGTAACGCGAGCCGAAACATTTACACGTTTCTACGTGTAACGCAAAATCGATGCTGATTGGTCCGCTAGCCGTACCTCAAAGCAGTATAAATGCAGCACATTTCTTCACCTCAAACATATTCGATACTCGAACGTCATACCCTTTCAAACTCGACTCACAACTAAGCAACCGCCGAGACGCTGGCTTACGAGCGTTATCGACACCTCGTACCATGAAACATTCACTATTCAACAATAAAGTAAAGTTATCGCTGGAAACACCAGCGCATCGTTTTTACCTCCAGTCCGAGACAACCGCGGCAATTGCGCTCGAAGACTCGACGCAACACGTTTTATCTACCATATTTTTCTACTTGTATTTCGTTCATATTTTACCTTCTGTCTCGTTCATTTTGTAGCGGCTCAGCCGCCTACCACCGTTCCAGGAAAAAACACAAACGTCGAAGTAAAAATTATTTTTTATCCGCTTTATCTGGTCTCGATGTGGGCCTGGGAACGGTGGGCCAGGGACGAATGAACGGAGTCTCTTTTCGTTCTGACTCGCCTGTCGTACGTCCGCGACAGTCGCGTCCCCGTTTTTACGCGTGTTCCGCCATTTTGTCCCGCGCCAACCGTTTGGCTTCCTAGTCAATTGTATTCGTTCATCTAGTCGAATTAACTTCGCGTCCGCTGTACAGAGTGTGGCTTGATTTTGTGAGTTCTTGATGAACCCATGAAAAAGTCCTATTCAAAGTCCAGTACCACCTGAATTTTGTACTTACACGGGAACATATTCAGATGCGAAAATCCGATTTTGATGAAACTTATGGAAGCTTATAGTTCTTTGAAAAATATTTGACGCGTGTTCTTTTATCGGCAATCATCCACTTTGAAGGGGTGAAAACAGCCCTCAAAGTTGGGGTATTTTTTAGATATCTCGGAAACCAGAGATAGAAATATAGTCGTGCAAGAAAATGTTAACAAAAGTTTTTTGTTTAAACAATAAAGCTATAAGTTCCCATAACTTGTTAGTCTTTTACAATTTTGACTGTATCGTTGCCAGTTCTCCAAGCCAAGAATTTATTAAAGTTTTTTATTTTTATACAACACTAACTGTCGTTGTTTTTACCCCTATTTGGGAAAGTAAACTCAACTCTATTATTGCTGGGAACTGAGAGACGCTACAGGCGGATCCCGCAAACTTGTTTGACTGACTGTACATCGACTCGAGTTTGATCGACGACTTTATCCGCTGTGCTAATTGCACGCAATGTCCACGCACGGCGAGTACACAAATTTCACGGTAATAAACTCTGTGCATGAGATGAGTCAGAGGTAGCATGTTGCTCAAGAGCCTCGACCGAATGAATACGCCATAAATTGTTCTTTTTCGTATATGGAAAGTGGTCGCAACCCAGATGGAACAATTGTTATACCTCGCGGCTCCAGTATCGAGGTCAAGACTGTGATTTGGACGGCATCGAATGTATCGAGGACACGATCGTAAATGTAATTTGCAAATCCATTATCGTAAAAATGCGCAGTCTCGCGCACCGCCTTAAGCGGCTGCTGGACGTTGATATAAACGCTGGCTTTTCTGTCTCTTCGGGCGAAGGAAGCTGTGCCAAACAATAGCGAATGTTTTACCGTGAATCTCGTTGGCTTCCTTACCCGTCGCTATCGTTCCGCGCAGGGCCAATCTGTGCACGAGCATTCGAGAAGATGGAAGAACCCCGGTTCTATGCGTTTTGGACGCCGAAGCCCGCTGCACGTGGGACGGCAGTCAAACCGTACAACAAAAATACAATCGCGACTCAATTTCGTTGCGAACAATCTGTTCTTGGGCACGAACTGCTTTGACAAACCACGCGACCCACATATGGGTGCCGAAAGTAATGTTCATAGTTCACTCTTAGCACTCCAATGTCGCTTCCAAGGCGATCCTAAAAATTGTCATAGTCTCGTTTAACAGAATTTTCATATAGTTATATATGTTTGCATTTAAGTAATAGTAATAAACTTTCTATGCACGAAAAGAAATCGACCATATCCGATGGAAGTACTTTAGATAACAAAATGTTTCGATTTTGGAATAAAAATTGCGTAAAGTGCAAAGGATTAAAATATACACGCGTTGACAAAATATACATACATGCTGGTTTAAAATTTTTACAATATATCCAAAAATTATCGGAGGGTGGGTAACTGTCCTGTAGTTTCACCAAAGGCCGTTTTCAAGCTTCCTCGGCCTAGTCCGATTTGCTTGACCTTCGTCGCCTTGATTTAGCCAAGCAGTTAAGAAGTTCCAGGGCATGAGCACAGGAATCAATGAAACAAGGAGGGTCACTGCTTCGCTGGGCAAAACCAGCCCGTTATTGTTGCTGTCGCTACTAGTGCTACTATGCTGTTGCTAGTAGTCTGCAGCTCCTGGTAAAATCGAGGCTTATGCGACTGAGGCGAGCGGCCGCGTTGGATTCTTCGTTGGAAAATGGATTCCAGCGACTATGATTCGCTCATACATATTTAAACAACCGATAATTTATCTTGACCTTTTAAACGTTTGCGCTGTTAATTTTTGTTGAATTTGCTCCCGACAGTTGCACTTTAAAAAACGGTTTAGTACTGATTTTAACATTTTTGTTTTATCAACCTCCATACCCTATAAATAAACGCGTAACACAGCCTAAGATAATATTTTACTTTCTTTTGTTATACAAGGTATTCGATAACTGGTAGTACAAGCGAAAAGGGGCTGATTCTACATGAAAAAATAACTCGAAAATATAGAATAAAAATTTTTCGTTTGAGGCTTTGTTTTCCAGAAAATCGACTTTGAATTTTCGCCCGGTACGCGTGCACTTGATCACGTATGTCTATAACGGATCTCACTGTGACCACGGTCTCGATTGAAGTTTATGTTGATAAACACTTCCAGTGTCACAGAAATGTTTATTTTAACTGTCATCTTACTATCTTACCTTTACCGTTAAACACCATCAGTATCTATCAGTCTGCCATCATATCTACATACAGTAATCGGGAATATACTAATTATTACATACACCGGTATCTCAATCGTTGACATCTTGTTCAAAGAGCAGAACGAACCCTCGGCGAGTATGATGTTTTTGAACAACTTCGGCGGTATGGTAGTCGTCGACGACGCGTTAGTGTGAATGTTAAAAAGCAAATATTAAATAACGTTGGAGAGGAAAGGGTGATGCGTAAAATGACAATGTCTACGAGTAGGTTTCCTCAACTCAAATTTATTTGACTAGTGTGCGGGGGCGACTCGCGGAAGGTCACGACTGTCTGATGGACGCCGTAGAAGTAATCTTTGAAACGGCTTGAGTAGCTCCTTAAAAATTCCCTTAGAAAAAGACGAAAAATGAAGGGTAGATGCGAAACAGAATAGTGGGAGAAATGGGAAAGTCAGAAGTGGAAAACTGAGGAGTAATTTTGTAACAGGCGTGTGTCATAAAAATAGAAAGTAACGGAAAGAGGAAATATGGAAAGGATAAGGCCTGCGACAAACCTGGTCGCCAAATGCGGACCCAGGACTGACCGGGCCTGTGAAAAACGTTGAACAATAGAGCCAGAATGTAACGGAAGAAGTGAGAAATATTTGTGATTGAAGAACAGCTTCGTGACCGCCGCGACTCTAACATCTTGCGATGCGAATCGCGTACCGCTACAAACGTGTTCCAAAATCCTGAAATAGGTACAAGAAAGTTGCGAGCAATTAAAAGAAAAGATTATTGTAGTCTTTCATAGATTAAAACAATAGAATACATTAGAGAGCGTTCATAGAAATTTAATTAGAAGATCAGAATTATGTTTTCGGTAGAATGGGCAACATTTTCAGCAATTTCTGTAATAATAAACTTTATGATTACTTCAACATATTATTTCATCACGTGTTCCTAATTTCCCGTTACGATAAAAACAAACTTAAACTGCGGTAGTATCCATCAAGACAATGATCTACAGTGAGATCCGTTATAGCGAAACATGATCAAGTGCACGCGTACTGGGTAAAAATTCAAATTCGATTTTCTCGAAAACAAAGCCTCAAACGAAAAATTTTTATTTTATATTTTCGACTTATTTTTTCATGTAGAATCACCCCCTTTTCGCTTTTACCACCAGTTACCGAACACCCTGTATACTATAAAATAACAAATTACAGTATAGTATGGACTATCAACACTAAATAGAGAAAATCGAATTTCGAATCGAGTATCATTTGATGATTACTAATTTGTACAGTGAATCGTGTTTCATATGGATCGCTTTTGATTCAGTTGTTTACATATGGAACACGTATGCATAACAAATAATTCAGATGCAGGTCGTTCGGATAATCAAGATCCTATTGTTTGCTTCATTTAAAACGTCACAACACGCAAACAAAAGGGATTCAATCGTTTTACGATATGTAACAGAAATAATGAGCGCTTTTTCGCGGTGAACAATATATGGTTAATTACGTAAATAAATACACGAATATTGTTTATCTAGTTAAAAACAAGCGAATATTACTGGAGATATATTTAAATTGATAATTTGATAATTCATCATTTTTGTTCATACAAAAGGGTACACGTTTCGTTTAATAGAATTTTATGGTTAGAAAGATTGTTACTGAATTTATCATGAATTTATGCGGTGCGTTAATTAACATGTTTCTAGAAAAGGTACATTAAAATTATGGTTTGTTCCAGAGCAAAATTAACTCGATCAATGCACAACAATTAATTAAACACTATTACGATATATTTTTATGTCGCTTTTACTATATACGTTTCTTTCACTCACTTAGTCGCGGCCGGTGAATCGATCGGGAAATAACTACAGAAAGGAAGCCAAGTCCGCCCAAGTATGCAGCAGGATCCACCGGATGACCAGCAGAGAAATTCCAGGAAGGAATTCGATCCCCTGAAAAAGGATTATAGTGACCGAGAAGTAGTAGTAAACCGTGAACTGTCGTTATTTAATCGTTGAAGAAATTGCTTCGTAGAATCAAGAAATTCCGTTGGATGACTATACGTTCACATTTATTTTTCATTGTTCGCCGATCGATGTTTGTTTGTCATCGCTGCTAGCGGAACCTTTTAAAAAATGCATTAGTCGAGTATCGTCAACACGCTCGACGATATCAAAGACCACTTCATTAATATTTATATTTCACAGAAGCCATTTACCGCTCGCTATTAACCATATTTATCTCAATTGAAAGACCATGTAGTTAATCATAATATCGATAATCAATATGGATTTCTATGGATTTCAATTTACCACAAATATAAATAAATACGAAATTATATAATTTACATTTAAGCGTATGTTGGAAATAGGGTAGCGGATTATTGGATTAACTTAATTATCGTGAACACGTTTAAAATTAAATTAGACAATAATTTGTGAATTATTATTTAACGTTAAACCTACCGAGCCCGAAAAATAACTGGTAAACGTTTCCTTATAAAAATTACTAAATTTACCACTACCACATAGTGTTCAAAGAAATATATTTTTGTCATTTGTTGTGTTAATTATGCAAGTAACAGTGTATAAAAGTAAATTTACTGCTTGGGAATTAACACCAGAACTACCGAACAATAAATCCAACGATATACATTGTTTTGTAATAACAACGAGACGGCATCTATTAAAACTTCATACAATGCTTATTGTAACGTGTACGTCATCGAAGAAGTACATCCAAAAATTTCTGACGAAAACACTTTTATAACTTCAATAATTGCGAAAGAAAAAAATTAGGGACCAGTCAAAATGACTGGTTTGGTAGTTCTAGTGTTAACAGATAAACACGTCGACTATTGTGTTTCAGTGACATAGGGGTATCGGTACTTAAAAATTTATTTCTTCGGTGACGAATCGAATGTCATAATTTTGGGTTTAAGAGAACCTTCAATGGAATTGACAGCTGAAATCTGAATTTCTCAATTTTAGTTTTATCAAATAGTTTTGACTTTATCGAATTTTTCTGGTCGTAACGAGGACGATTGACATATTAATAATGCAATAATGTGGATGCTCTATTGACTCGACAAGAATCTGTCTGGTAATCAATTAACCCCATTGATCACTGTACAGCAAGCAGGATAATCGACGATCCGAAGACAATAAACTAGCCCCCTCCCCTCCCGTTATCGCGGTGCGAGTACACGAGTAGTCCAACCGGCAAAGATCAAACCTATTGGACTGACCAGAATATTGGACACGCGTAATCGCGTGTACCCGCGTGATTAGGTCCGCGTGTGCGTCTTCACCGTTGCGTCGCGGCGAACAAACGATCCTATCGGCAGGAACACGCCCTTCCGATAACAATCTGCCGGGCTATCGCGACGGAACGACGTTGCCACGATTTATTATGCTGTAACGCTCTTTTCCAGAAAAATAGATTTAACGTTCGCGTGTTGGAAATGCGGGATAATGAAACGACGGATCCACACTGACAATGCTACTTACTACCGTACGGCCGAAGCCAACCGGCTCGGATGGTTCGTTTACATCGAAAATACCTGTAGCACGACTGATACGATGGTTTTTACTTTTCAACTTTCGATTCTTTGCAGTTTTACCGGGTATATCATGTATACACGCTTCCTGAAAAATGCTTACGTTAAAACGCGAGTAACGTCTTAACCCTTCCACTACGGCGGACCTTGCCGCGGAGTACTTCATGTAGAACGGGGCGCCATGCCGAAAGTGGAAATATTAAATGCGCGCAAATTCAGCATTCGGGGCTACGTCCATACGATTATTATGCATTTGAGTCACAGGGATCACTGGGAGAACAATGTTGAAAAATATCGAACATCGCAATAACGTTTGCAATTGTTTACAAACAGAGGTATGCGAAGCAATAGCACTTGCCTTAACTTATGGGTCCACTTTTGTAGTCGGTGACCATAGTCACCCGTCGTGTATAGATGGCATCTCGTGGCCGGTAACTGTAGTTATAGCCGTCGTATGCGGCTGCTGTTTTGTGGCGGGTGACTATAGTCACCCGTAGCAGTGAAAGGGTTAAAGAAACTTCAAATGAATGCAGAAGTTTATGGTACGGACGCCTGAGTTTTGTTATTTTTGAGGAACCGTGCATTTGAAATGTGAGATGATTAGCATCAGTTTTACGGGACCCGCCATTTTGACGGATCTCGTACTTGAGTAATGAGTAAAATTTAATAGTAAAACAGATACTATTCATTGTTTGCAGTAGTTTTGGAATAACCGAACAGGATTAGAACCCACGCGTTCTTGCGTAATCTCAAGATAAAATTAAGCCTTGCCTTCTGATTCAAAATTAAGTGAAATCCTTGAATCTCAGAATAACGAATACTAGATCATTATTTACAACGAATTTCAAAATTAACATTATAAACAAAAAACTAGGCAAAATGAAACTATGAATATACAGGGT
>CM052083.1:22000388-22040653 GCA_028453745.1 Agapostemon virescens
GTATATTTTAAGCCAAGGCATTTGCCCCTTTCCATTCCCCTAAACTGTCGAAAACTCGCCCAGATGCAACATCTTGTAACCAGGCGCAAATAAAACTCAGGATAACTACCTGTGATCGCGCCACTCGACCAAGATTAGTGCAATCAGGTCAACCCTGATTGGTGCGCTAGTTTGCACCACATTTTGTATAAATGCCACACATTTTTTTGCACTCGCTTAGATTCCAAATCCAACCATCGCTGAGACAACTTCCATTCAACTTGCACTCGCTCATTTGTAATAATAATTTTTAGTGTTAACCCTTTGCACCTCATTGTCCCCTCTGAGGGGACATCGTAATTCTAGCATATCATTCGGATGTCCTCTCTGAGGGGACATTAAAGTTTACTTGTGATTACGAGGAATCAATTTACTCCAGTGCAATTTTTTTAGAAATGCATGTTTCTTTGCTGTTTTCCGTTGAAATGGTACAAGAAGTTAAATGAAAATACGGTACAATTATTAAGATAACTCTCATAGATCGGTTGCGAAGATTTTCGGGAACCGAGAACACGTTCATTCACATCTTCGACGGACAATAGATTGAACAATAAACTACATATTTCCAATGTGGGAGAAAAAAAGCGGGACTACATTGTTTGATCTGACAGGAAAACACTAGGTGGAAGACGCCAAACGACTTATTATTGTGAAACGTGCTCTAATTAGCCTGTAATGCATGTTGCGAAATGTTTTAATATTTGTCATACTGTACAAAATTATAAGAAATAAAATGTTGATTTCTTTTATAAACATGTCTACAAATTCAGATAAATCAAATATCATTATTATACCTAACTTGGTTCCAAAGCGATACTATATAATATAAGGGTTCGTAAGTGCGCGTTTTTACGACAAAATGGCGCCGAGTAGCTGATAGGTAACGTCCGAGATGGCTCGGAATGCAAAGGGTTAAAACTCGTACCCGAGTCTATTAAAGTTTAACTTTTATTTTGAAACAAGTTGTGTGTTTTGTAAAACCATTAGCACCACCAATTAACATTATTGAGTTAATGCTAGACGCGTAGGAATAAATTCAACTCGATACAGTCATTTTCAATAAACTATTCGCGCGCGCTAACCAATGAACATTATCGCATTTTAATAACAGCTAGCTTCTCAGAAATTATAATGACACACGCTCTAATTGGCCGATGCCACTTTAACATTAAAGTCAATCAAGCGTTTTCGGAGTGAAGCTTCGCCCAAGTCGATAATCGCTACAGTTATATGTATTTTTCAAGAAACGGGCGTGTGTTGAGTGCAGTTTACGATTCGATAATGCGACAAGGAATGTTTAGATTCGTTGCTGCATCTCCTGTAGGGAAGACGAAGGCGGACCCATTATCAAAGATGGACGAACAGAATAAAGTGCAGCACCGTCTTGTAATCAGTTCATTTTGCTAGGGTATTATGAGTCGGCTTGACGCTTCCAGCCGCAAGGAATTTTTCTCCTGGGGTGATTCCCGGCTAAATGGATCACGGGAATCTATCAGTGAGACTAGCCCGTGATCCGAAGGTCTGGGCAACGTCTTAGTGCTCCAATTAAGAGCCATGAATTCGATTTGCTCGTCCGGTGAAAGATACTTTAACCCGCTGCTGAAGGAAAATAACCATACCGTCACGACCAGTCCAAATTTGTTGTAGAAATTGTATTTGTAACTATTGTAACTATCAATCTTCGAGTGGACATCCAAATCGAACGATAATTTTGATTGTTACTGAATTGTCGAATGAAATTGCTGTTCAATATAGGAGACACAGTTCGACAATGAAAATAACATTCGATTTCTTAGTTCTCCTTTCATTCTAATGAATTTTCTAGACAGGATTATTTTAAAGTCATAACCAGCGTGAATAGAATTCGTACATTCTTTAAAAACGAATAACTTTTTAAAAATTCGGTAAAGTTACGTGAACTCTTTTGATCTGTTGAAATAATTAATTTACTAGGCAATGTGTAAATCATTTTTTTTTTAAATTGTTACTGATCGTAATTGCGAAAAAGATGGAGATTACCATTTTAAACTGTTTTGCTTGTGCCTACAATGGAAATTTAAAATTAGTTTTTGCAAGTAAGTTATATAAATATAATTAATAATACAATATAATCTTGAAATATGAGCTAGAAGAAACAGGTTTCTAAAAGAATACATTAAAGCATACACGTTACACGAAACACAGCGTGTAATTGTTAATACAAAAATGCATTCGACAGTATGAAGGCCTCGATATTCTACTAACTATTTAATTATAGTCAATGTAAGACCGCAGCATCCTATAGCAAACGATCTATCCTCATAAACGGTACATTCCCGTTAAATTGGCCGGGCGATTGAGTTCTGGAGGGAAGCGTACCGGATACATGGCTTCATCGGTTTCTTGTGTAACGATTGCAGACGATCTGCATTCGGAACAGAACGGTATCGAGCGGGTCGTACGATAGAGGGCCGCAAGAATAATTCAAATGGACTCGGCAAATAATAATCGAAGCTCGCAGTCACTTGAAATTCGGTCGGTTGGCAATTAACACTTCCCGATTGGCCATTCGAACGAACATTATGAGAGGGAATCAACGAAATCGCTAGCTTTCCGCTTGTCCTCTCATGCAAATAATTCCCCCCGGTTTGTTTGCACTTACAGGCTGGTGAACTCGCCGATCCTAATTTCACACTAGCCTGGACGCGTTTGTGTCGTTATCGATGCGGTCGAGCCGGGTTGGGCCCGGGTTGCCGCTATCGCAACCAATCTCTCGGCGTTTATTTGCGCAAAGGATAAGATGATCAAAAGTACCCCCAGATCAAATTGATTTTTGGTCACACCATCCGACGGCATCCCCAAAGAAAACTTGTATGGCAAGTTTTAAGTCGGTCCGAATTCGATTCTGAGCAAAGGTGAATTTGACGCGTGTTACAAAATTCCACAATATTTAATGGAAGATTTAATAATGTACGTTAAGACGCGAACAGTGATTTTTTAAATAGATGCAAGGGTATTTATGATGGTAAATGTTATGTAAATGGTAGATGGGTAATATTTTCAGTGATACTTACAAGGGACGATTTCAACCATCTTTTCATTTATTTTAGAGCCGAAATTTTTCAAGTTTAAATATTAGACTGCGGTTTCTCCGTGAGAATCGTCTTACTCGAAGGTTTCTGGCGTCTCGCTCAATGGCAGTACACGTATTGTAAACATCCAACTGTAACACTGCTGCAAACGTTAAGCGCGCGACTTTTCGGAGCTATTATCATCCCTCCAATACGTGTTGGGCGAATAAAAATTTAATAACAAATGAAAATTTACAAATCTTTTCATATGCATTCATTGGTGAATGATGTTTCCGCTCTATCAATGAGTGTTACTATTGTATTGGGAGTATAAATAAGTCTCCGCTCTTTGTCATTTTAAATTGGGCATTTATCGCGAAAGAACGGTATCTTATGTCAAGTTCAAAGTATTGCTCATCGATGGCCACTACTTTTTCCCATCTTTCTGACAGCATCCGGATACCGTGTCGAAAGAACGCTTCATCTTTTCAGTTTATCCACGAATCGACACAATTTTTGGTATCTTCATACGTCTGGTAAATACGGTGGATGAAATAAAACGCAATTAAGTGTTTCAGATGTTAGTTCAGATGGAACCGAATTTTCTTGCTTTTCAATCATTCTCAATGATTTTAAATAATGCTTCCAATTCCGCGTCTTTGTACACTTTCGATCTTCCACTGCGTTCTTTGTCTTCGACATCAAATTCACCGTAATTAAATTTTTGAAACTACTCGCGATAACTTCTCTCATATAACCCTTTGAGGACGAATGTCGTCACATTGGCCATATCAAGACCGTAAATTCAATTTTTAAAGTTGTAAAAAGTTAATTTAACCAGTCAGCTGTGTTTGACGAGTATACTCGTCATGGAGAATTGGTAGTATTTTGTGTTATGACGAGTAAAAATAAAAAATAAAAAATTTAGTTACCATTAGCTATTTAAATTGTAATTTTACCGAAAACTAAAATGTATTCGTAAATCTCAATATATCTAGTATATTTGGAGGTCAAGACGAAATAAAACGAACAAATAAAAAGTATAAATAATTTCAGATAGATTCATGCATCTTCGTATGCTCTGGCTATAACTCTTGATTTTCGCGTCACACATAGATGCGTGCTTTAAAAAGAGGTCGCCACAGTTAACTGGGTAATCATTGTATTAACAGAAGATCAGCATATATTTTTATTTTCACTCAGAACTTGGACCATTAGCTTGGAGAAAATATTTCCAAGATTTTCAAGAATCCTCGTCCGCAAAAGGTTAATGCAGCCTCGCCATATGCTTTTACAAGTAATCGATGCCCCTAGTTGCAGATCTCTTGAAATTAAAGAAGCAAATCAGAACTTCCCCCAAATGACGTTCAGTCGGCTGAAAACTCGACATTTTCGCACGAAAAAAATATACGACGCTGATACACAATCGCTAATATTTCGAGGTTACGTTGTTGACAGATGTGTAACTTTACGATATGACGTCTCACACCCGACACTAGCCGCCATAATTTACTGGTTGCGCTATCTAATTTCAAACAGCGGAGACTTATTTGTACTCCCATAATATATCTATGCGAGCATTGCGACGCTTGCAGCTAGTCTTTACATTTTTACACAGTCTGTCATACTTTACGTTTTATCTACCGTATTTTTCTACTTGTATCTTGTTCATATTTTACCTTCAGTCTTGTTCATTTTGTAGTTAGTCTTTTACAGTTTTTACTGTATTGTTGGCAGTTCTTTAAGTGAAGAATTTAACCTTTAGCACTCCAATGGCGTCTCTGAAGTGACAGAAAAAATGGTCATACTATTATTCGAAACAACTTTTACACCACTATGTTTGTCTTTAAAGAATCGGTAAAAATTGAAATGTTGCTCGCGCGAATAGTAGTCGTAAACTTTGTATGCACGAAAAGAAATGAATCATGTAGAATGGAAGTATTCCAGGTCAAAGAATGCCTCGATTTTCAAATTGAAGGGATAAAGTTCTTTGTTTTGATACTACACTAACTGTCGTTGTTTTTTTTCCCTATTTGGGAAGGTAATCTCAGCGGTCCTCTATTACTGCTGGGAACCGAGAGACGCTAGAATGTACATTGTTCCTCCTAACATATAAGTGTTCGATATTGTATAATATACCTACAGTTCACTAAATACAAATAGATTTTTATTTTATTAATTACTATACATTTCGTAAACAAAACTGAAATAAATTAGAAACACTATTTTCAACAATCTGTCGCTACTTTATTTTTAGTAAACTGATATTTCTAAAACTTCTTGGAGGAATATGCTGTTGGATTCCGGGTCTAGTAATCGCGTACAACGTTTATAAAAATGAAAAGAAGTTTTATTTTAGGTAAAATTCCGGTAACATTTCGGTCTTCTTAAGGGAAAAAGCTGAAGATGTTTCGGCGGGCTGCTATAAGTATTTAGTTTTTGAAAGAAAATTATGGAAGAGTAAAGGTCTGAGAGTTCATTGATTCTAGTGACTCAAATGTTCTGGATGACATGTCTATGGTTTAGGAATCGCGACACGTTGGCATTTACATTTCTTTTAAACTTGTTTGCTTAATTCGAAAATATCTGAAAAAATTTGCATCAATATAAAAGTGGTGATTGGATAACTTCAACATAAAGTCAGCTACACGTGGAATTTGCGAAAAGTTGATTTTGAAGTAATTAGATAACGGAATTAGATACACTTGGCATAGATGCGATTAACTACTCCTATTTGCGGCAGAGGTGCCGACTTAAAACATGCCACACAGGATTTTCTTTGGGCTAGCACATTGAATGGTGTAACCTAAAATCGATTTGGCTCGGGGGCATTTTTGACCATCTTATACGTATATACCCTTTCCCAGGTGATCTCTGACCAAATGGATCCTCAGGATCCGAACGAGCAGACGGTCGAGAAAAAATGTCCCTCGGTTCTTCGACAAGGTTGTCCGGCTTCGGTAGACTTATATATGGGTGTCGGGTTGCCGGGAGCATACCATTTCGCGAGTAATTTAATTAGGCGCGCGAACGCACCGAGAAATTCTAGTTTGCGAAAATTTGTTACTTCGTTTTAGCATGCTCGCCGGCTGAGTGTCTCCGCTAAAGTCTTTTAAGGTATTCTCCGGCAGTTTGGTTCCCTAACCTTCTCGGTGGTGCGACCTGCTTTTACAGTAGTCGAGCTTTTACTCTTCTTCAGTCACGTTTTTATTGAAAGACGTAAAAGTTTTTATAGACACAGATCGAAATGAAGAGTCGTTTTCTGTGTTTGAAAAAAAGTTCAAACTTACGTATTTCGTTCGTGAAAATTCCTGTTGCTATGGAATATTTACGGTGAAGATTAGAAACCTTTTTTCTCCCTTTTACAGAGGACCATGAGTTATCGTCGGTAAAAAAATTTTCATTTGCTTCTTAATTAGATAAGTACTTCTTTCACTTCTTTGTCCATGTCCGACACAGCGTCCGTGTTAGTATACGAGGAGAGGCAAAAATTATTTCCACCTAGGATAACTCCGAAAATATGATATATTTTTTGCATGGAACAACATAGGTCACGTTGTATGGCGTTAACCTTTTGTTTTTGGATGGTGTCGTTTCTGAGGTATATAAGTTACCTTTGTTTTTTTTAAATAGGATTATTATATATTAGTAAAGAACGAAAACAATGCGTCTTCCGAGGGTTAAAAGGATAAATTAATTCAATACATCGAAAGAAATCTGTGTTTAATGTCTTGATATTAGCCTAGAAAAATCAACAATACTCTATCGAGGACAATGCCCGCTTAATTACCAGTACTGTCGTCGTCGGAAAAGCTTCTCGCTCGCAAGGTAATTGACAAGAGTGTTGAAAACGAAGATGAATGACACGAAGTAAAAAAATCGAGGTTCTCCATGTCGAACCGAGCGATCCATTCACAGGGGCTCTTTGAAATCTTCACGGTCGATCGGCTGAACGACGCACAAAAGCATTTTCCATCTAATTACGAAAAATTCTCCAGCTTTTGTTTCAACCTAGTCCCTGGAGCACGTCTCTTATACGTCTTAATTATCTCCCCCTAATTATCCGCCATGTCGACTCGCGAAATCCGCGGACCTTCGATTTCCGCGTCGTTAACCGCTTTATCGTGCTGTAGAAAATGCTTCACTGGTCGTCTTCTTCGACCTTTCTCACGTTGCGAGGTGAGTTTGTTTGTATTTGCCAATTGTACCGTACTCGATCCAACGGGACGTGTCGGTAGAAATAAACAAAACACCAGCGCGCGTCCTTTGTTAACTGTCTGACAAATCTAACTTTGGCAATTATACTGATAGAAATCCACAAACAGGGTGCCCAAGGGTTTAATAGACAAACTTTGACCGATTGAAATCGGAATGTGCCCATACGTGGTGTTAGCTGTCAATGTAATTACCGTCGAACCGCGCCATTGACGCCATTTTTCAACTTACAACCATACAAGTTTCGTACAACAGCATAGTTTTTAATAGCCACGATTTGCGTACAGCATTAATTTTCTGTTACCATTTTAAGAAAACTGCTGCGGAATCGGAATTGTCGAAGCTTACGGCGAGCATGCACTTAGTAAATTACAGTGCTTCGAGTGGTTTAAAAATTCAAAAGAATTGGTTCTAATTTAGCATTAAACGATTGGTTTAGTATTTTCAGATGAAAATTAATACTAATTGTTTATTGAAATTATAATTTACATCATTATCACATAATTTAAATGTAAAAATACTTTTTTTTAGCTTCTCGGTGCACGTACTCTACAATCGTTATGATTTTTCAAGGATTTCTGATAATCTGAGGGGATTCGGCATCTGCGAACTTCAATACATACAATCAGTGGGAAAAAATTGTTTCGATAGAAAATCACGTTAATTTTGATTTTTTAAATATTAAAATATAATTGTACTTTCATAAGGTTGTAGCTGACGTTAAAACAAATTCTATGATCTAATATATTTTTACCTTGAGTCTATAAACGACGCTAAAATAGTGTTAAGACGCGACAACGTCTTAAGAATACTTTAATTAACGAAGAGGTTTATGGTACGAGCGCCGACGTTCCGCTATTTTTGAGGACCTATTCAAGTGACTGCCAGATATGCTAGGCAGTATTTACCAAAATTCGAAAGGCACATTTATTAGGGTTGTCCTCGGCGGACACGTGCGCGGCCGAGTCGCCGACTTCATACTCAATAGCAATTGCCGTACCATAAACCTACAGATGTGCATCACCGGACACAGCGAACGCGCGGCCACCCTCGGGACGATACCTGGGACAGTACCGTCTTGGTGAAAATCAGCGAGCGCGCGACCATCCTCGAGACGGTACCTGAGATGTACCGTCTTGTAGAAAATTCGGTGCTAGGCTCACCCCACCAGTGCAGGGTGGGCGGTATGCTAAGACCACGCGATAGATTTGTACGTGCTCATTGGTGGTGGATGTTTCCACCCCATCAAGAAATGAATATAAATACTTGTGCAGCGCGAGGCTCGCGCTGCTGTTTTTACGTTTACGCGATAAGCGCTGTTTGATTCAACCACGCGTTGCGACGCTGGTTATACATAGTTTAAAATCAGAAGTATTAAGTTACAGGCAACATTTGAACAAAGTGTAAAGGTCTAGTCAGGAGTGTATATATATTATTAAAGTCCATAAGTGCAATTCAAGCTGTGTACGGTTGTTTCTTTACGCCTCTCTTATTACTCACGACAATTTACAACTGTTGTGAGACGGACGTCAGACTACGGTTCGCTATCGCTGCCGAGCCCTGTCAAGACGCCGAACAAATAGTATTTTCCGGCGTTTCTGGCAAAATACCGTAGCCGTGCATCGTCACTTTCAGGACATGACCCATAGACACCGTCTTACGGTACGAACTTGGGAAAAATAGAACTTCCATGTCCGAAAATCGTATGCAAATCCAAACACGTAAATCAAGTAGTTGCCAATGACGCTGATGAGTTTTGTTTTACGGTTAAGCAAGTGGGAAGATACATTTTTGCACATCCGACGTCTAAGGTTGATCCGTCTTAAAAACCTGAATTAAAAAAAGGACACTGTTTCTCATGCTGGAACGTTATAACAATCTCGAATAAAACTTTCGCGGGAATGCAACTAGCTTTTTGCCCCCGTAGATTGGCGATTGGCGACGTCGCACGACGATGCGACGGATCGGGTCGAGTCAGCCAGCTATGAATATTGACGATCGGGAGAGGGTCGATTCATATTCTTGTTTCTAATCGAGCCGAGGGTGGAACTCTCTATTTTTCATCGAAGCTATCAAATGGGACAAAAAGTTCAACCCTTCGCTCGCGTCCTCGTCCTCTTGACCTTCGAGGCTTTTCTAAGGCGGCGCGACACAGCCCCGGGCGGTGACACTTCCCGTCTATTTCATGGCTGTCTTAACGATCGAACGCATCGCGCTATCTCGGTCGCCAATAAACGTAACCGTGAACAACACGCTCGCGCTCTCTCGTTTCATTTCCCGACGATTCCCAATCTCCGTTCCGTACGTCGTTTTCTTTTCAATCGGCGGACACAATACGCAGCCACCCCTCGTTGTCGCGATTAGCTTTCGCTCTTCTTTATCATTTTGTATCGTCTTCCGTTCGGCGCGATAACGGCCCGGGCCAGACCGAGCCGAGGATCGCTTTCCGTTGCCGTGTGGTGGAATTCGATCATAGTCGAGCACGCGTTAACCCCTCGGCTTCGCCAGGCTCCTGTGAGCCCGCCAAGCGAAAGAATCGGGAGACCCCCTAGGTCTGAAAGGAGCCTTTTGCGATCCACCCTTTACGATACCGGTTCGCCTGTGCGCTTCTCGCAGTGAATGAACGCGGACGACAGCACGTGCAAGCTTCTAAAGTGTCGCCAGGCTCTTCTCGTCCTCGCGTCGACTTACTCTCTAGCAGACCATTAGCAGGCTGAATGATTAATGGAGCATTCACGGGGAGAGGAAGGTCGTTGTCGCCCCGGGGAAGACACCGGCAGACAACGGAAGTCGATGGTTTAGCGTGGCTATTTTTAGAGAAAATTCTTCGGTCACGCCTCGCAGTCTGGAGATACTGCCACACTCGCAAGACGATAGGCTCGGATGTTCGATAGCTCTCGGAACAACTACCAGACTGTTCGGTTGCTTAGGCGATTGTAAACTGGCATGCTTTCAAAGTTACGTTTGCTGAATTTTCTGTCCGGTCTATGGCTTGGATTTTGGAAATTGTAGGTTTGTCAGAATTGTGTCATTGTTATTGTTGTTCTACGGATGGTCCTTCGAGCTTGCATTTTCTCAACTCTTTGCGAACGATGTGATCGTTGTTTCGCGGTACCAATAGGTAATCATGTAAAAGTGTCCTACGACCTTGCAAACTTGTTTATTCTGTAAATTTTCTTCGTTTCGGAAGAAAATTGAAAGCGAATACTGGCTTGACTTTCGAAAATTCTAGGTTTCTTTAGATTGGAGTTTATCAGAGTTACGTTTCTGCCATCGTCGTTCGGCGAATGTTCATTTGGATTTCACCGACTCTTCATGGAAGTTGTGAGCGTTGTTGTTTTATGGTTGTAAGAATCTTACCTAGATTGATCTGTACAAAGAATACAAATTCCCTTTGAACATATATCTCAAACAATTTGCGCTTGGCTTGGCTAGAGAAAGCTTAATCGATTCAAACAGAGTCGGTCGCACGAAAATTGAGAGAATTATGTCAGGACGAAAAAAGGAGGAAATATGGTTTTAAATATGCCAGAAGCAGCGAATCGTAATATATACGTATATATGTACATATTATATCTATATATATGATATATATATATAGTTTTTACGCTCACGCGATAAGCGCTGAAAATTAGCAAAGTTGCAAATAATAAAATCAATTAAATCTTGGCATTCCTTAAAAACAATATACACCAGTCAATTTTAATACTCGGTAGGTGGTTTAGCGTTAATCGGTCTTTTGTACTCGTTTAACTAAAGTTCCATCGGGAATAATTTGAACTAACTGTCCAATATTAATTTGGCGGACGGTAGTGTGACAATCGAAGCAGAAGAGTTCGAAGCATCCATCGAGGCTGTCGAGGTTTGCACACGTTCGGCGTCTTACAAACGCACCTGTGACAGGCAATTTTTCATGCATATAAAGGTCGTGTAATTTTTATCTACGAAGGATATCGAGGTTGTAGGAGTTTAGTCGCCCGAGCGTTCCGTTTCTAGCGAATCAACCTGTGCAATTTACACTTCTCGACAATCTCAATTACACACTTCCATCGTGGCGACACGCAGAACGAATCACGAAAGGCGGAACGCTTAAAACGCTTCGTGCTTAACGAAGTTACTCATCCCTGACCACGCAACAGAGCCATAATGGATTGAATCGAGCGTGGGACGCGCCATTCGGCGTCATCCTTCTCGGGCCGGCTTGTCGGATCTTGAATTGTTTTCGTGAGGGCACGCGTTACGCGCGCGCGCCCGCGCGCATACGCTCGTAAGTTATGCATTCTCCGTGGGACAGGTGAGAAATGTTGTTCGACTATTTATACGTTGACGGGGAACGCATGGGCTGCGAAGGAAGAGGTCCCGTTGAGAAATCTCTGAGCTGGCGGGTAGAGTTGATTATTTGCGACTGCGCCCGTAGCTCACCTCGCCGGGATAAGTGCATATTCGTGTGAACATTGTATCCTTTCTTGCGGTTATAAGGTATGTAATCAACGGGTACCGGCCATTCGGTACCTGCCACACAGTCCCGCTAGGAAATCCGGCTCTGAAAATTGGCATGGATTTTATTCACGAATCGCATTCCTCCACTCTCTATTTCTCCGACTCTCTTCCCTTTTCGCCGAGCGTACCAAAATATCTTTTTTCTTTCCATTTTTTATCTCGGATCTTCTTTTTGCTCGGTTCCTCCGTCGCCGTCGAATCGAGTCGAATTAATTTCCCCGTCGCGCCGCGTTACTTCTCATATTTATGACAATTAGAGTGTTTGAATGCTAAGCTCGGATGAATGGAAGGAACGACAGAGGAACCAGCGAAATTAGTCGTAGCAGCGGAACCGGTGTGCCGAGGAATCTGTTAAAAAGTTGTAAATTTAAGCTCTCGTTCGTTCATTCAACCTCGCGGCTCGGCCCAGCAGCCCCCATCCATTCAAAATGCAGCTAGACCGCGCACGGCTTGTTATTTTTCGCACAATTCCGGTCGGACGTGGATTCCCGCAGACACGAGGTCTTTAACTTCGTACCCCCTTGTATTTTCAGACAAAGCCCGCGACCCGCTCTTAATGCACAATAATTCATCGCAGTCACCGCCGTTTCCGTAAGTTCCACCGTGAAACGCGACGCGACAACAAAAACTGGCTGGCTCTCGAGAGCAGGACATCGCCGCCGTTAGGTGTCGTCAAAACTTTCTTTCCGCAATAAAGACAATTACATTTTCCTCGCTGTGTTTTAGATGCTCTTGTTCCGCACGGGAAGCTGTCCGTGTGCCGTCCCCGTACTAATGGATCTTGCACATCTTCGATAACCACTGTACGGTACACGGTACGTTGAAGTTTCAAGATTGGCGTAATCAAACATTGAATTACGTTGAATTAGAAAGTTGGTAATCACAATGGATAAATAATGAAGATGTTTGTTTTCTTAGTTCCTCTCTCATTCTAACGAATTTCCTATACAGGATCAATATAGTCGGTGTGATTAGTATTCGTACACCTTTTGAAAACTACTCTTCTAAAATTGGTACTGAATGAATTGAGTTTTTTCTGAGATGTCGTAAAGATTCATTTATGAGCTAATGCGTAATAGGTTTTTTTGCGAATATAAAGAAAACGACGTTTGAATGGCGGTAACATGTATAAAGAAAGGTTATTAAGAACGATGAGCTTGATAACGTTTTTCAAGGTAATCGAAATTGACCAGGAGTTTCTTTCCTTTAATTTTAGATTCCGAGTTAGAGGTAGAAAGATTACAGTATCAATGACTAATGCTTGACCCTAAGAATTAGTTTCGGACTTGGATACGGCTGAAAGTTAAATTTTTTATTTCGAAACGGGAAACAGACCAGTCGCACTCCACTCAATGTCGATCGGCGCATCGCGTATCCACCCGCAGTGGAAAGGTGAAAAAATCCTTGAACAAGGAATTTTCGTGCAACGTCTTACGAGGCTGACGAGGCTTACGAGGAAATCAATAGAAGTTTCACAATTTTAGGATTACGCCTCAAATTGGTGATTCATTCCCCGTTCATCCTTACCGTCCGAAAAAATCATTTTCGGAACTTTGGTAGGGACAGAGGACGGGAAGATTCTACGGATCCATAGACTTAGGTGGACAGATCATTTTGAATTTCGTACTTGTACGCTTCTACATCATTTGGAACATCGATCTAAACCTTGGACTTGTACAGATCTGGAGAACATTCTGAATTGTGTACTTCGAACATCGCGAGAACACTTTGAACTTTGTATGTGTGCACGTCGCGAGAACTTTGAACGTTGATCTAGTACATATTGAACTCGGACGTTTAGAGCTATTAACTTTTCGAACAACAGATGCAATTTTGCGAATGCAAAATACTCTGTGGCAAACTAGAGCGTTATTGCCTTGAACAAATACTCGAAACGCCATTAAACCGAAAGAAACAGTGTAACCTCAGTTGTTCAAGACATAATTATAACATCGCCTTTATTGCGTTAAGGCCGCACGGAAGCATTACAAATCCAATGCACGACGAAGCCCGCAAAGAACCGAGACACTGATGAGAGAAAAATCTCGGCGGCCCGATAACCCATTTTCCCAGGACCATATTAATTCGATCGCGCGTATCGCATTAGTTTACGGTGAAATAAGTTCAATCTACCGGATCTTGTCGGCTGACCGGAATTTTAAGAGGTCCGGGTTGATTTTTGCCGGTTTTCTTTTTGATTTTGGACTAGGTAGCTAACCCAGGTGAAAACGAAACCAGCGAAACTTGCTAATGGAAAAATATCCGCGTCTTGGGCGGGTCGCAAGCCTCGAGCGTAGTTTTCGCTCGTCTCTCGGACGCCAGCCGATACAATTAAGGAAGCGCAATAGATCCGCGCTTCAGTCTAACAGAATGAAATAAACTGTTTGACGGTAAATCGATCGAATCCGAGGAAACTTTTTCATCAGCTAACTAGCAATTCTGTCCCATCGTACTTGCCCATGGAAACGGACAGCAGTTTATCAGCTTTTATTCGAAATTGTATTTTAAAAACACGCGACCGGATGCTGGACGACGTTGACAGAAATGCTATTTTTTCGACACTTTCAGTGACTCTATCAAACTTAGAACACGACTTTCGTGTCCGGAAATAAAATTCATAGGGAGAACCTTATTTTCAAACAAGTTAAATCTAAAAACAACGCGTTTGATTCGTTCGCAATGAAATTCGACCATTTATAACGTTTTATAAAAATATTTTGAGATGTAGTTCGCTCGCAATGCGAATAGTAATGCGCCATCGAATACGCAACGATATATCGTCGTTGGCACTTTTCGCAAGTGTGGCGAACAACGATATATCGTCGTTCGGCACTAAAAGGGTTAACAACCGGACGGGCACGTAGTTGAAAATATTTGCGACGGACAAAAATACAAACGCATGGAGAACACGCGATAGGCGGTAGCAAACCTTATTGACAACAGTCTGGCATGCTCTAGAAAGCGGAGGAACGACCATGCCGAGCCCGGCAGCACTGTGCAAATACTTTAGGAGCCGTGAAACCTGCAATTAATTGTGCTCGACCTAAAACGACCACAGGGAAACCGTGCAAAGAGCTCGGGGAAAAGAGAAATAAAGACGGACAGATACAACGAGGAAACGACATGACGAAAAAAAAAAGAAAAAGAGGAAGGAAGGAATGAACGAACGAACAGGAGGAAAGGCTCTCTATTTTCGCGCAGGAATCAGAGACAGCCGGTTTAAGTCGTATCGTGACCGGAGCGATTTGCATCGTAATGCAAGTCAATTACGGCGCGTTTCATAAATCACGAGCGCGTGCACGCGACTGGGCCCCCGCAGCCATCTTTCTCTATGCGCGCCGCTGGTTCCTTACTTCGCGAAATTACCAGAAATTCGCGGGCCACGACGGGACGCGGCGCAACTTCCGCTCCGTCTGTCGCGTACAACGGTGGATGCCCACGGACGATGCTATCCTCGTCGTCCTCGTTGGTCCCGACCTTGCCGTTATCGTTGTTGTCAGTAGTCGCCGTTCTTGCCCATCTAAATTTATTTCCATAAATGCGCGCAAGTCGTTCAAGCCGCTTGATTACCGTCGCCATCGTTCGAATGGGACTCCGCCATACAGAAACTTTGCGGAAGCACTAATCCATGAGCGAAGGAAGACGGAGTTTCCTGGTGCAAGAATTCGCGAAAGTTTGCGCGCGGTCATTCGTCACAGCGTGCCGGCTCCTTTGTTCCCAGTCGTTCCCACCGATTACAAGCTTCCATTTGTTAAGCGCCCAGAGAAAGCCCATCGACTTATCGGATTATTCCGATGTTTCGATCCATTTGTTTGTTTTTATTACGGGATAACCCCATTCTACCCACCTGTCACGCGCATCGCCCCCAATTTGGTTTTTCACGGTGCGATCGTTTGCCCGAGGATTACTGTGATTTTCGCGCCGTCATGATTATACAGATTGAGGAATTCTCTAATATAGTTGATACAAAAGCAGGACGTATTTCCGATTTTCTTGTTGGAAGACTATATGTGAGAATGTAGCGAAACCATGACGTCTCTGGTTTTAAGTGTTTAGATTTAAGGGACGGTTTTTACAAGGACGGATGGGCTCAAGCGGGGGCGTGATATCAAGACTTATTCAAATTATAAAATTCACTTGACAGAAATCGATTCAATCGAATTTCTTTGTTCAATCGTTTATTCTTATAAAAATCACGCAAAATCTTAAGTAATTGAATCGCTTTTATGTGGGATCAGGATCCGTCAAACCAAATAGACGTTAAGAAATTGAGGAAGAGCGGTCAGTGCTGTAGTCAATCGGTTACGACCAGAAAGTCGCCCTGGATTCGATTCCCGATTCCGTTCCCCCTTTTTCTCTAAGATCCTCCATTTGGGGGCTCAGCCGGGATGGGGGGAGCACCGATCTCCGCACGGTAGCGCTGTAGGAGAAGATGAAGTTGATGAAGTTGAGAACAAAGAAGAAGTTGAAGACGATGTGTGTTGACGGCGCTGAAGCCACAATGCAAAGAACAAGATTACGATAGTGTAACGGACATTCGAGGACGAATGTCATTCGGAGGAGAGTCGAATGTGGGATCGGAACTCCGCAAACCAAATAGACATTAGGAGATTGAAAAAGAGAGGAGGGGCTCCGTGGGTCAACGCGGTAGTCGATTGGCTACGACCAAAAGTCCCGGGTTCGATTCCCGGCCCAATTCCTCCTTTTTTCCTGAAGTCCTACATGTGTAAGATAATATACACCAGCTAATTGTAATGCTCTGTTGGTTTAGCGTTAAACACAGCATTCATGATTGTCCTATGTGAATGTGTCAGTTCTGTGATACCTTCTTCTCAGAGTACAAGGAATGTCGCTGAGCACCTGGGTCGCGTAATAACTACACAATTATAGTGGTTGTGAATTTCTTTATTTTTAACTTTAGAATATTCGCGATTTCTATGTTTCGAGTACTTACTGTTCTGTTCACGATGTCTTTATTTGTCTGTTTGCGATTTCTTGTTAGTCTTCTTCGCGATTTCTAGTCAGTCTTCTTTGCGATTCCGTGTTAGTCTTATTCGCGACTTCGAGATAGCCTTCTTCGCGGTTTCCGTGTTAGTTATCTTCATGATTTCGAGATAGTCTTGTTGCGGTCTATGATGGATTTTTCAATCCGTCCGACTTTGGCTGTTTGCACGTGGTGTGCAGATTAATTTTAATGATTTGACTACCTTTTCGAAGGACCACCTTACCTTTATAGAAAAGATTATATATAACAATGTTTACGAGGATAGAAGTACTGACTGAGGCTATCGTAATGTACAAAGTACGACACATAACACGAAAGGTGACAAAATGCTAATCCTATGATTTTTGTGTATGTAGATAGCCGCGAGTTCACCCTGATAATAGCTTGTCCCTACTCTTTCCGTTGATCATCTCTTCTCTCAGAAGGAGTGGGTGGACCAACGACAATCTACGAATATGCGCTGGGCCCTACGATTCGCTGGGAGGCTGTACAAGTGAAAACAATCGGGGACAGATAGTGGGGATGTTTGGGTATTTCCAGGGGTGCCCAAATTTGCCGACCAAGTAAGTGCACCCACATCTGCCAACAATTTACGTTAACTGATGGAAAAACCTGTTCGTCTCGAAAAGCGTAATTCAAGTGGTCACTTGTACAGCCGTCGACGTTTTATGGCCTAAGGGTTGCCTCGAGTAGAAGAAGGTGCAACCCCTGTACCTTGGGTCGGCCGGCAATGGTTGCCAGATGTCACAGTGACAGGCTCACACCGTAGCCTTAAGAATCTAAAGTAAAAGAACCAAGGCCCAGGGTAACAATAGCGACCTCCTGCCATGAAACTTCGCCCAGCGCTTATCCTTCCAAGTCTTATTCGCGATTTCCGTATTAGTCTCTTTGAGATTTCGTGATTGTCTGATGAGTCTTGTTGCGTTCTGTCCGTCGTCACCGTTGGTTTTGTCGTGATTGGTTGTAGAAATGATGGAAGGAGTCTGCTTGAAGGCGTGTGCCTGAAGGAGTATACCCGAAGGAGTGGAAAACGGTCAATGAGGGATTATCGTGATTTATTGCAGGGTTGTCTGGTTTTCGTGTCGAATTTCGTACTTCCTCGTCTGCCTTTCGTTTATGCGTTACAAATTTCCGAAGACAGGGTTAGGCACGTACAACCTTCGGCGTTGCCGTCGCAACAATGGTGGTATAGCAATTGTTAGCGGTGTCCTGGATTCGTCGCTCGAATGCTAAAGTTCAAAATCGAATGTTCCGCGGGGATCGACGGGAAAATGTTTCATGCATACGTCGTTTGTCTCCGAATAGGCAAGCGCTAAGCGCAGTAAATAAATCAGCTATTTTTGTCGGGGTCGCGGACGAGAAGAGCGCTTAAATAGATTACTCGTTTCAAAGTAATCCAAATAAAAGGAGGAAAAACAGGCCCTGTAGGTTCAGGCGCGAGGAGCGGAAGGGGCGGAAGGGGAACAGAGGGTAAGCAAATAGCGGCACGATTAAATGCTTCAAGACGTTACATCACGTTCCGCCCAGGTACTCTCCCTGGCCGGCTACCTCTGTGCGCACCCTTGCTGGAGCTTCAACCGGATGAAATTAACCTTCTCAAGCTGCGAGAACTTTTTCTTTCGATTCATTAAAAGTTCAGGGGGCCCGGGCGTGTTGTATAGTAATGCCGCGCGACGGGGGCGACGTCTCGGAGCAGATCTTCGAAGAGAAGAGACAGGGGCGAACGCGTTGCCGTTTCTGGCCATCTTTTTACGTCCTTTTTCTCCCTTCCTCCTCTTCTCTTCTTTTCTCACTCAACACCGTCGTTCGGCCAAATTCACGAAACAGGATGCCATAGCCTAGCTCGGCCCGGGCTGTTTGGCCTGCTCGTCCCACCCGAGGAAAGACGATTTAATAAAGGGAGCGGAAACATCGTAGTTCTTGTAAGCCGGAACGGATTGAAGCTCGAGTGGCTTATTTTTCTGCGAGAGCTAGACAGATGGCTTTATCCGAAATTTTCTTGAACGCGCCGCGCGACGGATCCATTCACGACAAGATACAAACGAGACAATAAGCGGCCCTAGGAGCTACGCAATATTTTGATGGGTTTTTGGAAGGAGAGGTGAATGGTCGTCGTCGAAACGTGCGACGCGTTGAAAATCTCGTTTTTTAGAATACGGAAAAATTCGTTGTTGAGGGAACTTAGCCTTAATGATCCAGGTACTGATAAGTTGCTGAAAGTAATATTTTACAAAACCAAAGATGCACAATTTAAGATTTTTGTTAAATTGCTCGACAGCGATTCTTAAACGATCAAGATATAGTTGATACACTGTTCTAAGATCATTTTGCAAAATATAATGTTTAATGATTAATATTTCTTTAAGTACAAGGTGTATACAAATGTTTCTTGACTATCATGAGAGAATTCTACACTTGTAGATAGTTGAAGATACATAAATAATTCTCATCGTATTCTACTTATCGAGACGAACAATCTTGTAAAAGAAACCATGGGTTCAAAATCTGATCGTTTCCATTGAAAATGGTTAACACGTTCCGTTGTAACCGAAGCTGCTTTAATTCGTCTAATATTTGCACTTTAAGTGGAAACATGTAATTTATGTTATGATTTGAGATGTTTGGTAACCTAGATTATGTTGTACATTGAAACTTGCGTTATTTTCGTGGATTATGATCTGTCCTAAATTAGTTGTAATTAATTCGTATTATATTTCATTGTTAACTTCTATTAACAATTTCATGGCGGAAAGTGTTATGTACCAACGATAAGACTATCTAAGCTTTCACAATCACTCGTATAATCTAATATAATCTGGTATATATATCTAATATTATCTAGTATAATCTCGTTTCAGTTCGTCTCTCTAGCTTCGGTTCGCCATTCTACCTACTATTACTCATCCTTGAACTTCATTCCCTATGATTCATCCCTTACTGACCATTATACGGAAACAACCCTCACTATACCTCACCAGAAAACCTATATCTTCTACTTCTATTCTTCTAATTCGGTTTCTCTCCAGCATTCTTATTTTCATTCACATTCGCTCCTGTATAGTTTTCATCGTGTCTTGTCTAGACGACTAGCAGTCATTTCGTATTTCGTCTGCAGTTTTTATTTCGTTCAGAAATTGTACTTAATAAAGTATGTTAACCCTTTGCACTCGGCACCTTTTCGGACGTTGCCTACCAGCAAGTCGACGCCACTTTGAAACGCCACGCGAAAGTATGCAGCAATTGTTTTATTATGTAGTATAATTTTGGAATCGAGTAAAGTATCGCAATAATATTTGATTTATATGAATTTGTAGACATTGAGGAACATATATTAGTAAAAGAAACAATATTAATTTGTTATAATTTTCTACAGTATGGCAAATATTGAAGCAATCCCAATATGCACTGCCGGCTGATTTGTGCAAGTATTATAATAATAAGTTGTTTAACATATTCCACCTGCTGTTTTCCTGTCAGAACAAACAATACATTTTCATTTTCTTCCCGATTAATATTTATATTGTTCAATTTGTTATGTTTATACATTTATGTATAAACGTCTATCCGAAGTTCGTTTTTGTTTCTACTTGTATCATGAGACTACTTCCTCGTGTTTGGTCGTTTCGCTATTGTTGCAATAAAAAAGTGGATAAATATTTATTCCTAATTCTAAATTATGAAATCATGAAATAATAGTTACCAAAAGAATATCACTTTTCCAATTCTCTGATTTATTAGTGCAGGAATCTATGTACGATGTATGAATCTGTAAGGCTCGACGCTTCAATCCGAAATGGGTTCAGCTTTAAAAATCTGTTCCCCTGGTTCTAGAATTATTTATTTGTAGTCTCCAATGTCACCACGCGGTGCAAGGTATACCGGCACATTAACCTTTCTTCTATAAATTATATTTATTGCTCTTTTCAAGTGGAATAGAGAAGCGCCCGAACCATCGTGAACGCACTTCTTAGAGTCTCTTAAAAGCGACTAACATTTTCTTCATATATTCTTGGTAATTGTACCGTATTTTGATCTGTTTTCCTATGCCATTTCAATGGAACAACCCACGGAAACGTACATCCCTCAAAAACTCTCAAAAAGTTGCGGTGGGACAAGGTCATTCCCAGTAATCGGAAATAAACTTTTATATCCCCTCAGGGGGGAAAGCGGAGTGCAAAGGGTTAAGTATACGGAATACAACAATTAATACTGAAATTATGTCAAAATGCAGTTTTGACGACTGTCGTGTGCCTTAACTTACAGTCATAATTCGAGTGCTGAAGATTAATTCTCGCTACAGACGTAGAAATTGTCTGGTGAATTTTTAAATCGCTTTCGTACGCAACAACTGTAGTTGTTCGATGAGAGACAATTCATCGTCGGGTAGAGAGAAGAATCGTTTTTTCGAACAATGGAGTCGAGGGAAGAAATACGGAACAGCAAATTTTACATCAAGCTGTCTTCTGAATAATTCGATGCGACTTTTTCTTTTGCGCGAGCTACAAGATAAACCGTAGAATAGGTAAACATCCAAGAAAGAGTTTGCCCCGGAGAATCAGTTCTATGGAGTTCTGTACAAAAAACGTGAGTCATTAGGAGGGAATCGTGGAGTTTAATTCTAGCCTTGCCCGAAGTTATGCTTCTCTTTGCTGAAGTAACAAAGGTGAAATCCCGGCCGCCGTATAATGAAAAAAATAGCGCGTCTCCATTTTTCGGGATTCAGCTCGCGGTGCGCCGGTACTATAAATTTGAATGAGTTACATCGTAGAGGTGTTCTTTTTTCAGCGATTGTCAAAAAGTCGTTGCCGAAACGTTGCAAATTAGAGGTATTCGATTTAATTTTCCCCGACGGCGAAGAGAGGGGTGGCTGTTTTTGTTTTCGACGCATGAATAAATCATCTCGACTCCCGCGGACCGAATTCATTTATTTCGGGTATTTTCGACTCGAAATAATTGCCGCTGGACGGCGAAAAATTAATTTCTTCCAAGGCAACAATTACTGGTTTCGATGGATTTGTTTGTTATAATGGTTAAACCATATGCGACGAGCTCCGAGCAGGGAAAATCATAGTGAAAACGCGAGCTACCCATTATGCGAAGGAAACTCCGCTTCGGATACTTACCAACCATTTATTCGAGTCGTCGAAACGATATAATCTTATTTTCCTAATTGAAACAAAGAATCCTTATTTCAAAACAGCCGCCGTTAGTCTTTGTTAAGACTGAGCGTATACTCGATAAAGCGAATCGAGTCAAGTACTCGCATTAAGCGAGCTGCTAGTATATACTCACTCGAGATAAAAACGAATACGTGAACAGTTCGAAATAAATTCGGGTTTCGGGCGTAATGTGACGACGGATTGCGAGTATAGTGGAAAGATCGACACATCAACATTATAAAAAAGCAAAAGATATATTTATACAATACCGTGTTCAATTTTGCTATTCATCATTCTTATTCGCATTCTTATAATAGCAATTACGATATATCAGGTCGAGGACGAGGAGAACGGACGAAGACGGAAAATCCACACTTGGACCACTAAATTTTCAATCAGCATAAAACCTACTAAAGGTAAATTGTTGTCTATATCAATTTCAAGGCGCAACGTGCAAACCAAAATTTCTTCAAACTTCAGTTACCCATTTCTGCCATACGAGGCCTGTAAATGTGAAATCGAAATTTGCCCATACGTAGCGCTAGCTATCAATGCAGTTACCATCAAACCGCATCATTGACGCCGTTTTATTGTTTTCACATCTAACAGAGATTTTCAACTCACAACCATACAAGTTTCATACAACGGCATAGTTTTTATTAGCGTCGAACATGTCGAATTTTAAGTAATGTCTTTTCTGATGGATTATGAAATCTTACAGGTCTATAAATATTAAACTGGACTTTACACTCGATCATGAAGGTTTTCGTTAAATTTTTCAATACAATTTATATCTGTTAATGGAATCAATGTATTTTTTATTGGGTCTCTAGGTCAACGACATCCAAGACATTTTCAGAATTGTAGAAATGTCGACAAAGGACTGGTAGATAGTTAGATGTCATTATTGCCAATCCTGGCAAGGTCCTTGAGAACTTAAGGACTTGGAACTTCATAGGTGGCCCTTTGAACTTGCTAGGGAATCCTTGAGGCCACTTGAAAACGCATGGGCATCTTGTAAGATCTTTGACTTCCCTCTGGAACATCTGTAGGAGGCCTTTACGTTTCTACTAATGACTCTAGAGAACAATATAGTCCGCTAGGTGCTCTATAACGATTATCGGAAGCCCTACGAAGCTCTTAATTTCTCTTCAAACTCCTTGCAGTACTGAACGAGTTTATTAAATCTTCTTAAGGTCATTTATAGGATCATGGATTCTTACTGTACAGAGTCATCTCGAGTTAATGATAACGATGAGATTATGTCCATTGTGTCCTCGTACCGGAGGACACTTTATTCGTTGTTCAGAACCTTTAAAGACCTCGAGAAATCTAATTCCTCACTGAGATTTTATCAGAAAGCATGAATTCTCTTTGAAGACCTTTAAAAACTCTGAGCAAACTTTGAATTATCTATGATGTCTCTAGAAGATTGAAAGTAACCTTCCGTCTACAACCGAATTCCTTTAGATGTAAAGATACCCCATTGGTATCTTTCGAGGTACCCTAGAAGCTTCGAAGGTCTGATAAGTTTTCTTCAAGATTCTTGAAAGCACTGAAAAACTTGTCGAAAACAATCACAGACTTCAAGAATCTCTTCATTTTCTTTAACCTTCCTTATAACCTTCGAAAGCCCTTAAATACCCTCAGAAGTCACGATGGTACACTGAAGTGTAGGAAGGGAGAGTTTTTTTTAAAGACTCTTATATTCTTTTGAGCTTCACTTTTAAGTAAACAATACAATGTTATTTCCGCAGTTCCTAAGTGAATTATATTACAGCAGGAAAGGATGGAAAAACCGGCATAGCTACACTCGACCCAACGAACCCAACAACATAGGACGATGCTGTACAACAATCCTCGCAGCAACCGTAGGTGAAGAAAAAGTTATGGAATAACGACATCGGTTGAATTTAGAGAGAGAGAGAGAGAGAGAGAGAGAGAGAGAGAGAGAGAGAGAAGGAGAAGATTGAAAAGATTGTCATTTATCCGAGACCAATCGGGCGGCAATCATTGTTATCTACTGTTGATCGCTGTCGTTACCTTCAACCAATAAGAACAATACGTGCAACGTTGCAATGGCCATTGACACATATAATAATTCACAAGTTTTAGACAAAGAATGTTACATTGGTCGATGACAAAAAGAATTTTCAATTGTTTACAATTTGAGGAGTCACCTCCATTGTTCAAATTCATAACTGTCCCGTTAGAAATAATATTGACATTGATGTGTCTAGTTTCAAAAATAGTTTTAAAAATAATTTTCAAAAATTAGTCGAACAACGCTGTAAACATTAGGTCGTCCCTTAAGTTTCTGTCGCGGACATTTTTATACTTTGTGCGGTTTCTAATGAAAAACAACTGAAATTGTATAGCAACGGTATAATATTTTTATCAAAAGAACGGGGAGTTGTGAACCAAGAAGGTGATTACATTTTTTGGTAAATCTTAAAGGTATGTTTCAAATATCAATTTGAATATTGAATATCGAATATTATTGAATATCGAATATTATATGAAATAAATACAGCATGAACTTATTTTATATAATTTCGTGCAACATCATCTGTGCACCTATGAAAATGCTCCACCACTCGAAGGCTAGCTCTTAACATTCGAATGGCCATCTCAGGATCCACTAATAATTGCCATACCATTATTTCTAACAATAACGAGCGACAGTAATGTGGGCTGAGAACCGCACAGCTCAAAATACGTATGGAGAATAAGAAAAGTCGGAGGCTTCCGTGAGTCAGCAAGGTAGTTGATCGTTTACGATCCAGGCCCTTTGTTTTTTTAAGATTCTACATTGATAAACTTTATATATATTTAGATAACAAGAGAGTAATAAACAGACTGAACCGAATGGCGTGTCTAATGTAACGAGTGAACGAAGTATGTTTGGACTGGGTGAGTATGAGTTGAGAGTGGTTTCGAGAAAAAGGACAAGACGGAAAGTTGAACGCGATGCAGCGGGTATGAACGCGCGCGCGCGCGCGCGTGTGTGTGTGTGTGTGTGTGTTGGGATTTAAAACGGAATGAAATTGAAGCACGAGGAGAACGGATGAGATCTTGAAAAGTCACAGCGAGCGTCGAACAATCATAGTAAAAATTTTGTTCTTTATTATAAATATAACTGCCAACAAAAGCTACCAGTTCAGCAATAATCTAGCCAAATTGAGAAGCTTAAATGGAGCATCGGAAGAGCTGGGGGTCCCTCGTGACCCAGGCGTGTCACAAGCTGGAATAGTCGTTTCTCCGAGTGAAAGGATCGATTATAATGTCTCTTGGGACGAGATTCGGGCTAGATTGTAGATGCAATTAGCGGTCGCGCAATACAATTCTAATTCCATTAGCCTGGGCCAGATCTCTTTCAGCGTCGTTGCTTATACGATAACAGGATCCAGGAAAGATAGCGTTGGCCCGGCTTCCAACCGGGAAAACCTTTTTTCCTAGTTTCCGTGGCCTCTCTCTCTCTCTCTCTCTCTCTCTCTCTCTCTCTCTCTCTGCGATTCGAATACAGGCCGGTACAAAATTGCTTTTCAAGAAGAAGCAATCTCGGTCTCAGAAGAGGGTCCAGTGTCCCCGCGGAGAGGGCAGCTAATGAAGTGTACGTGAGAAACAAGTCATAGTCTGGTAGGAAGACCCGCAAGGAAACAACAACAAAACCGGTTGGAAGGAACCTCCTGTGTGTAAGAGGGAAACTCTTGCTCGGAGCCAAGCACCGAAGAACTTCGAAAAGTTCTTGTGCTCCTGACTCGCAATCGCTGCGTTCTTCCGGTTCGCACGTACACCACTGGAGAACGGTTTTCGTGTCGGAGAATTTTCCAACGGCGAATCATCGGCCACTTTTGTCCGGAAGTTCCCGGGCAAGTTTATCTATTTGCTAAACGCGGACGCTTTCCGCACGACCGGCTGCCTTTAAGGACTCGCTGATTGAGTTTTCCACGGTGAATGTGCGCGCCGGAAAACGTACGAGATGTTTTAAACTGTTCCAATTCGAACTTAATTAAGGCCCCGCTGCCCGGCTGCCCGGTTCCCACTTTTTTCCACGGGAAAGTTGACCAAGTCGTTGCAAACGCTTTCCGGACCTGTTCCGACGGATTCGGAAGATAACGGTCGCGCCCTTTTTACTGTTTACTAACTAGAAAAATTATTACCTTCGTTCTCTTTTAACGATCTCGGTTGAATCGTTACGTTAGAATTTGAATTGAATCCCCTGTGGGGCGGCTCTACTTCCTACGTTCCTAACCCAGACCAACCGATGGACAGGTGGACAATTGGATGCCCTTTCCCGCTACTATCTGATCCGACACCGACAGCGTCTAAGGCTGGGCATGCTAGGTAACCTTGCCGGCTCCCATTCCTTTCCTCTTCTTCCACTTTACACCATAGATCAGTCGCTGCCAAACTCGTGACCTCGACGACGAATATAACGCATCGCGACGGCTTGTAGAGACGATAACAATAGCAATAACCGGTTGACTCGACATCAGGAAGATGGAAGCTACTGCAAGGAGCTACTAAATTGAATAAATCTTGTTTTATTGTGTTCATTAGCATTATTAATAAACCTCGCAACTCTAATTATATTATTTAGTTGATACAATCCGAGCGATAAGACTGTATCGCATGGGAGCGTTCAATCAATGTATTAGGAATTTTGGTCAATAATTAAGGGTTCCAGAGATTGCACGATTTACCATTTAACACAAGTTTATTACTGTAAAGTGTGTATCCACAAATGTTAGGATATCGCGACTTGGAATTGAATGTAACGGGTAAAATGAATTAATATTACCTATGTTGTACGATGTTAACGTACTGGCGATGTGGATTCGAAGAGTAATTATAGAGTGCCAAATAGAACTTTACCGCACTCTCGGAATCTATATACGATTAAATTTGTTTCGAAGATGCTCTAGCCACGAGCACTCGATCTCGTAGAATTTACTCTTCTACGAGGTTATGAGTACCAAATCTTTTTCAGATTTCAAAACAAGAAAATGGGGTCAATGATGCGGTTTAACGGTAACTGCTTTAACAGCTAGTGTTACGTATGGACAAATTCCGGTTCCATACTTACAGACCTGGTAGTCAACAACGACATCGCGTACGGATACGATACGTTCGGAGTTGTCCGCCAATTTGTTCATGTCTCAAGAAGCAAAATACAATGTGGACGATAGCTGAACGCCAGTACCGTTGGTGAACAAAACGCTAGCGTGACTCGTTTGTTAACTGTATAACTGAGAAATGTAATTTTAGTTCCGTTGCACTCAAGTGGCTACTACGTGCATTCGTTTACCTTTACCGACTTGGCTCGTTGGACGAATCAAGTGCATCGGTTCACCACGAATTCGTGCACAGCATCTAGCATCCGTCGAATCGTGAAATATCACGTTTACTACGCTAGCGAAAGTTTGTTCGCGAAGCAAGGCGAAACGGCTGCGTCGGGGACGTGTTGCATCGGGACGTGTTGCATCGCGTCATCCTCGGCATTCCAAGGTTTTTGTTCGGGCCGGTCGCTCTTTTATTATGCGCGAAACTGAAATTCGCAAACCGGAAATTCGCCGATGGACAAAGACACAGTCGGCCGTAACGAGTGCTAAATGTCGTGGGTGGCTCTCTCCTCACATCGTTGTTCGGTTGTCAATGTAATCGTGATCCGGCCCTCCGATCGAGAGATTGACGCGTGCACGCCCGAGAAACTCACTCCGTGACCGGTTGTCCCAGCTAATTACGACGAAAATTACGCTCGTCCGGATTCGAGACTATTTCGAAACCTCTACACGAACGATAATTAGAGGTTCGCTAACCTGGCGCGGCGTATTGATCCCGTAACCTCAACGAACCATGTCGAGAAATGATTTTCTTAACGCACCGAAAAGCCCAAACGAAATGTCCTTCGGAATATACTCATTCGGGTTTTGCGACTTCTCCTTATGGGAATATTCATATTTTGAATTTTCCGAAAATCAATTATTTTTACATTCAATGTATGAACATTGTTGCGACGGCAACACCGAAGGTTGTCCGTGCCTAACTGTGTCTTCGAAAATTTGTAACGCATAAATGAAAAGCAGGCAGGACGTACGAAATACGACACGCGCCGCACGCGGACAGTTTTATCCCAACGAACGGACTCCGCGTGCGACGCACTTGAAGACACAAAAACCACACAACCCTGCAATAAATCACGATAATCCCTCATTGACCGTTTCCCGACAAGATCGAGGTGACGATGGGTAGAACGCAACAAGACTCATCAGATTACCTAGAAATCATGAACGAGACTATCCAGAAATCGCAAAAAGACTGTTCAGAAATCACGAAGTCTCAAACAGACGAATACAAACACCGCGAACAGAACAGAACTCGAAACATAGAAATCGGGAACAGTCAGAAGTGAAAATAAAGAAAATCGCAACTACTATAATCGTGTAGTTATTACGCGACCCAAGGTGCTCAGCGACATTCCTTGTACGCTGAGAAGAAGGTATCACGGAAGAGACACCTTCGCATACGACAAACATGTTTTCTACTTTGCAGCGGAGCAGTCGCTTTCATGTCCTAGGAATCCCTATATTTCATTGTTGGTAGAGTCTTTATAGACGTTGTTGCGCCGAGTTCGCGGGCGCAATTGCCGCGGTTATCTCGAACTGCAGGTGAAAACGATGTGCTGGTGTTTCCAACAATAAATTTACTTTATCGTTGAATAGTGAGTGTTTGGTAGTACAATGGTCGTTGACACTCGTAGCTACTGTCTCGACAGTTGCTTGTTTGTGAGTCCAGCTTGAAACGGTATGACATTCGAGTATCGTCGAATATGTTTGAGGTGAAGAACTGTGCTGTATTTATACTGTTTTGGGGGTACGGCTGGCGCAACAATCAGCGTCAATTATACGTTCGGTCATAGTCGCTAAGGGTTGTCGTCGCGCCTAGTCTCAATGTGTTGCTTATGAGGAAGGTTTCGGTGGTTTATGGCAGTAGTGAGGAGGAAGGTGTAATCGGAATAAATGTACCGTTTTCCTCGAACTCTGTTTAATTTTATTCGTGCGGGGACGAAGCGCGGGAGGTGACGATGCAAAGGGTTGGACGATCTGTTCGCACACGTGGCTTGGAGATGATAGAGAGCGAGGCCCAGCGTCTCCGCGCTTTTTATTTGTTTCCTCCTACTTCTGGAATCTTCGATGAATATCGATCGCGACTCTTCTCGAAGATTCCCGAGTCTTTGATAGATGCCGCGGCTCGAACATCTGGGCCGGTGGTAGCGGCTGAGCCGCTACAGTAGAAACGTGCAAATGTTTCGGCTCCCGTTACGTCCAATGTCTAGATTAAATCCGAGTAGAAATCTTATAATGTTTGTTGTTCAGGAACTGAACAGACGTTTTACTTAGTTTCGGTGCAAGCCAACTTATGATTGATTCTTTAACATATTAACACCGTCCGGCCGGAGAAGATCCTTGGTTCGCAACAAGTTCAACAATCTCAGGCATACCTGACAGTTGGCCTCGCATGACCAAGTAATCTGTCCAGTATTAATTAATACAAAGTGCAATCGAACAAAGAGACAAGACAAGTTTATAACTTTGATAATTAGAAAATAAAAACTTTGGAAAGGGTCGTGTGACCCGCTGAGGCAGGTTTAGTGTTAACACTAAAACTACCGAACAATAAATCCAACGATATACTTTTATACTTTGTAACAATAACGAGACTGCATCTACTAAAACTTCATATAATTCTCATTGTAAGGTATACGTTGTTAAAGAAGTATATCCGAAAATTTCTGATGAAAACATTTTTATAACTTCAATAATTGCGAAAGAAAAAACTAGGAACCAGTCAAAATGACTGGTTTAGCAGTCCCAGTGTTAAGCATCATTCTTGTGTGGCGTTTTATTTCCTCGGCACGGGCCGAAAGTTTAAATCCCCCCCCCCCCCCCCCGTCCCTTCACATTCTCATATACATCCTACAACTATCGGCTGAAACATTATTTAGTATCACCTATAATTTTCGAATAGTGGAATTTTGTCGAGGAAACGGGCTTTTCAACGCATTGTGCGCTTCGGTCGTCGCCTGGGATAATCGTTAGGGAATTAATGGGTGTGACGAATGAAGTTCCCTAGGTGGTAGGTGCTCGGTTACGGAAGAAGAAAACCCACGACGGAAGTTAATGCCACCCCGGCTAAGTCGTAGAGGTGCGATAACTAAACAATTGAATACGAACGCGTGAAATACTCGACCGAGGACGGTCGTCTTTTGTTCCAGTCTCGCGAGTTCAATCTGCATAAGCGACGTACCCGCGTCGTGGTTAATTAACACTTTATCCATCGCCAACACACGACCAGCGCAGTTACTTATCCGAATCTAAAAATTATTTTTATGTGCCGACGTACCGCGTGCCAAACAGCTTATTGGAATCCGCTTAATTTGCTCTGCGTTCTTCTATCGAGCTTGCATTCGCAACGGACGCTAGGTTAATTGAGACTTTGATTTCAATGCCACGAACTATTTTAAATTATTTTCTTCAATTTGGACAACAAATCACATGTACGAAGACAAAGAAGAGTCTGTAATAAAGGTTTTCTAATAATAAGGAATAATCGCGATGTCGACTTTCAAAGCTTATAGCTAGCAGATGGCGTGACATATTGAAACAAAACTTTCGTTAATCTGGAGAGTATGTACCCTACCGTATTCAATAATAGAAAAGTTAGTTCAGTAAGCTGTTGTTATCTAATCCTCATCTGTTCCACAGTGCACGATTGGAAAGAGTAATTAGGACATTGTATATTGTAAGAGCGCCAAATAGGAAGGAATATTGTGCAAGCAGCAAATACTTGTGCGGCGTGTTTGACGCTGCCGCAGTAATTTCAAAATCTGTCAAAGATAATCCGTAGAATTTCATTCAAGGCAGTCTCGCTATACAGGTACGAGACAAATACAAAAATACTCCCGTTGAAGTACAAACGGCAACAAAGTGTATAAAATATTCGCCTCCTTCTTTGATATTAAACTAGTCGCTTAAGTTCGAAGCTGTAAAGACAAGGTCCTTTCTACGAAGTAAAAGAACCTGATGGCTCATAGAAGCGTCGAGGAAAGAAAAAAGAAGAAAGTACTTGAGTTTATAATTATTCAAATCACTGTATCTGTGTAGCCTCGTGTTGGTTACAATTTATGCACCACTCCCACGCCTAATGGCAAGTTTATTACCAGTTTTATCAAATGTTTCTTATACACGTGTCCCCGCGTTAATAACATTTTTATACCTCGTTAAATTAAAATTATAATACCCCGCCAAACGAATCTCCGCACGAATCAGGTTTTCAGGGTCGCAACAATGTCCGGATCGCGTGTCTGCTCACCTTAACCGGGACCAAACGAGATCAACGATCTCTTCACTTTGCAGCCCATAGTAATTTACAAAAGCGCGTTAATCGTCCGCTGGTGTACGCGTAATTGTTTCGGCGTTACAGCATGGGGCACGTCGTTCAAGCTCATCATCTCATCACTGTATTTCGTTTAAGTAATTGTTCCGCGTTTACGTAGTTAGCCGCACTCTCGCAGGTTGGATAACGCTGGCGCAATTAACCGTAGGCGAGAGAGGGGAAGAGGTGGAAAGGGCGCAATTAACGTCTTCATAACGGAAGAATCTTTCACCCCGAAAATAACGCGTTCGCGTTGCAAGGTTCATTAAGCCCCGCGACCTGTAAAAATCGTAACGAGGAACACGCCTCTGCGCTGCAGTTTAGCGCGCATCGCCTCGTTTAAAAGCTTCGTTTAAAATGGTCAGCGTCTCAATCAATCGCATCACGTGCCCTGTATCCTTTCTTCTGTGTTCAGGAAACGCGACCAAGCCATTTTTTCCTTCGCTTTCCTTCTCATCATCCATCTTTTTATTGCTTTTCAAATTGCATCAACCCTTCGGGGTCATTCGAAACCGCTCGATTTACACAGACCGAACAATATTATTTTTTTCTATTGGATAAACGAACGATTCTAATATACATTAAAAGCGATACAGGATAAAAAATTTAAAACAAACTGCATCAGACGAAACTTACTTCGTGTAAAGGACTCATAACGATATTATAAAATGTGACTCCAGAGAATAAGAGAGACAGAGAGAGGCGAGGCTACTGTGATAATATATGGAAGCGGCGTCGCACACTAAGGTATTAGCACCGAAAAATCAGAAAAAATCAATTTCAAAAAGTTCCCTACTAAAATAATACACGGATTTCTACCTCGGATGTGATAGCCACTGGGCCGTTGAAGCTGCATTCGTATCCCAAGAATCACTTAACGCTTTGTTTAAAGCGATGCATTTGTTTATTTTACGATTTGTTACCTCATAAGTCCAGGAAGAAATAACCCATGTATTTTAATAGCATCGATTATTCATTCAGTAAAATTCTATGAAACTCTAAAACAATACCTTAGAAAAATATGTGGCCGAAATGAACATCTGGTGACAGAATCGCATCTGGCCAGCTATCGCGTGGTCCGCCGACGCACACTGAGATATTTGCACTGAAAAGTCGGAAAAAAGTTTTCATAAGTCGCAAAACTTTTGCTGCACGAGGTAATTAAATGTTTGAGGAACAATGTATCAGTATCATTTCTTTTTATTTGTAAACTTATAAAGCAGTATATTTAATCGAACGTTATGGACGGCGTTCTTTGCGTTCTTAATCGATCTCTAAAACAGCGTTCGTTTATTACCGATTTTCAAGGGTTTTAAGAAATATGTGTAAATTTTTGCATTGTAGCAGTCTTTTCATGAAGACATATGGACCAGTTTCGAACAGGTTTTGCTTCTTTATCATCTACATTAATATAATTACTAATATTTGAATATAATCAACAATTTAATAACTTTCCTTTTGATTATTAAGCTTCTATAACGATTTCGTTATTCTTCCAAGCGAGTCCCGATGCTCTTTTTGGTGTCATTCGTCCGTCATTTAGTGGATTCGTCCGGATTGAAGTTTTATAGTTAATTTAGTATTAAGCGGTTGGTTTAGAATTTTCTGATGCAAATTAATAATAATTATTAAAAAATATATATTTACGTATTAAAATGTTTCGTGATCTACATATTTTGCACCGAAATAACAATTTAGAATATCATTATTCATGTAATTTACGTATAAAAATACTTCTAGCTTTTTGGTTCACGTACACTAAATCGTCATAATTTTTCAAGGGTTTTCGATAATCTGATGAAGAAAGGATCGAATAAAGGTTAAACAGTATTCAGACATCTGAAAATTTTAATACGTACAATTTTGAAAATAAATTTTCTTCCATAGAAAATCAAATTATCGCGATATTTACGGATGTTGATTATATATCTATTTTTACCGAAGTGAGCAAATTTGACTCGTATAAGAAAACTGAAGTTTTTTGCAAAGAAAATAGCTCCAAATCAATTTAACCCTTTGCGGACGGAGCCGCCCGGCGAGCGAACGTCGCTGTGGACGTCAGGTATCGGATCGCGCAGTAAAGAAAATATTCACGTCGCACGTTTGCATTATAAAACCTAGAGCTTTATTCAAATAACTCTTTCATAAAATCATCGCTAAAGGTCTCTAATTTGATTGAGAGGTAATTTGACTTCTTATGCTAGTATACCCATGCGTATCTTATCGTTTACGACGACAGACATACGCCAGCCGCAGCGCGAGAATTGGGCGGATATATCCGACAGTCGTCCGCAACGGTAAAACAGCTTGGGCGGATATATCCGACACGCGTCCGCAAAGGGTTAAATTAAAGTCCCACCAAATGCACAGAAAAACATTTTTGGCCGTTAGTCCTGGTTTGGCCACCGTTTGAACTGCTTCATCGCGCTTTGACCACGATCGTTTTCGCAAAATGTTGTCGTATGTGACCCATTTCTCATCCCTAGACACCATCCGTTTAAGAAATTGGTCAATTTCACTCTGTTTGGCCAAGGCTTCGCAGATGGAAATTCGATCCATGATGTTTCTTTGTGTTAATTGGTGTAACACCCAATCATCGAACTTCTTTTTGAATCCACCTTTGTGCAAATGATTTAAAACTGTTTTATGGTCGAACTTTAGCTCCTAGGCGATGCTACGACTGCAAACATGTTGGTCAACTTCGATAATTTCTGTGACTTTATCGACATTTTCGACAACGAGCTTACCTGTGTGAGGTGCATATTTAACATAAAAAACACCTGAACAGAATCGACGAAATCAAAATTGCACGCAATTGGCTGTTACAGTATCCGCACCATAAACACCATTCACAATTTCAGCCGCCTAGCTTGCATTTTCGCCTTTATCAAAGAAAAACTGTAAAATGTACTGAATTTACTCTTTGTTGACTTCCATTTTTAACACCCTGTAACTGACAATTTAATGGAACAAACAAGAAACAGCATAAGAATTTTTTTAATGCGAAATGTCACCTTTCCAACGAACATAAATCAGAAATTGTTTGATCGATATTGTACGAGAGATCGATCACTACCGAAAAAATAATGGATTACTTTTTGCCCAACCTAATATATCAAATTGGCTCAGTCCGTAAATCTAGTGTTAATTTTGATTTTTTAAACGTTAAAATAAATTTTTGTTTCAATAATCACTACTATATTATGACCTTCGGTCTGTAAATGACACTAAAATACTTTTTACCGACTTTTCAGTCCAAATATCCCAGTTTGCGGCGTGCGACAAACGGCAAGCGTCCGAGCGGTGCGAGTGAGACGCGGTTCGATCGATGTGCGGTATGTTTCAAGATAAGTGTGCAACTAGGGTGTGAATGGTTTTGGCGGTAAGGTTATAAGGTACAAGGAAGTCTCGCGGAGACCTCAGAGCCATTTTCTACGTGGAGACTATCCGTCGATAAGTGTATATAGTAAATAGTATCTTTGAGTGGCGTTCTATTTCCTCGGCGTGGGCTGACAGTTGAACTCTCACACCATCCTATAGAATATAATGTTATGTGTCTAGATAGGGCTCAGCTGTATTAGTGAGCTTTAGTCTGATCACACGTCTCACCGCACTTGTAAGGGTGTTAGGAACGTGGTGTAAGGAAAAGGAAAAGGCGATAATCAGAATGACCGGTAGACGAACTTTGATGCGAACGTGTGGACTTTAACAAATATATATGGTACACTCCTGACTACACCGTTACCGTATGTTACATTG
This sequence comes from Agapostemon virescens, assembly GCA_028453745.1. Classification (NCBI taxonomy): domain Eukaryota; kingdom Metazoa; phylum Arthropoda; class Insecta; order Hymenoptera; family Halictidae; genus Agapostemon; species Agapostemon virescens. The sequence continues at coordinate 22,035,554 of CM052083.1, forward strand.
ATATTTTAGTTTAACCCTTTGCACACCGAGCCATCCTCGACGTTAAGTACCAGCTACTCGGCGCCACTTTGTCGCAAAAACGTCCTTGCTGACCCTTATATTATATAATATAGCTTTGGAAGCAAGTAAAATGTTATAATAATATTTGATTTCTATGAATTTGTAGACGCCGATGAACATATATTTGCAAAAATGTCAACATCTTTCTTATAATTTTGTACAGCATGATAAATTTTGAAGCATTCCCCAATATGTAATGGAAACTGATTAGTGCACGTTTCACGATAATAAGTCGTTTGACTTCATTCATTAAAAATATCTTTAAGACGATGTTTGCGTCTTAACATATATTGTTGTTAAATTTTCCAAAATGTGTTAGGCTGTCGCAAATCATAGAATTATGAGAGAAAAGGTATGCGAGTATAGCGAAAGATTTACTAATCGTATTAGACCTTCATTTTTGTATTCGTAAACATTACAAATGTTTCGAAGCATTGGGAATGCGAACAACGAAACACGAAATCGAGCCAAACGAGCAACTGCTGATGGAAACACGATAAACGTTTTAGAATGTATACAAGGTGCTTGCCCTATAATAGATACCAATGAAACTTGTTAGGCAGTGTCGTTAGTACCGAGGTAGTTATTTTGAACATTTACACTAGGGAGTGCGTAAATTGCACGTTACATATAAATCGCCGAAGAGTATTTTCAGATAATTTATTTTCTATTATAGTAGACCTTGAGTAATCTATCCTTTCATAACGAGTCATTGTATTCTTCTTGAAATGCTCTATCAGAATGTAAATGAAAAATTATAACGTTCCATTAATGAACAAAATATCTTCGTATTTCTTTGACGTCTCTAGTTATAAAAAGAAAATAGTAACAAATTATAAACCCCTCGACACCAAGTAAGTTTAGACCGATACATTTTCTTCCATTTTCAAAGGCAAGCGAGTTATTCGCGTGGCCCCTGTTTTAAATGCTCCACTCTGTATGATTCCATTAAAAAATAAATATGTTTATTTGCATAAGCTCTTCACAGGTTCAGTTACTAATAAACTAATTCGCATAAAATCACTCCCCGGCGATACAGAGAGTACAAGTGTGTCCGAACCACTTCTTCGACTAACAAATATTCGAGAAGATAATTACATTAATGGATTAGTACGAGTCATCCTATAATAGTAGAACTTAAAAGCTGGTCGAAATAAAGCACAAATCCGACGACAAGATCGCTACTGACGTATTCATATTTTTCGGATCATAATGATTTTGCCGGACGAACGTGTCACGGTTGACAGTGGATTGAAACAATCGGTAATCGAAATAATTTTCTGTCACGACACGGCAAGCTTAACTCGTATTATCACACCAATCAGCAAATTCGAACGAAACAGGGCTAAATTCCTCCGGCTGGAAGTTCTTAACTGACGTGTGACAAGGCTGATGGCCTGACACGTTAAAGTTGACAGAGTCCGGAAAAAATTCTGCGAGTTATTCAGTCGTGGAACGATTAATTAAAGAGCACTCTAAATTTTCCCAAGCCGGTGACTGATGGTATGAAATAACTACTACATTTAAAATCAATTAGAAACTATCGGCAATGAGAACTTGAGTTTAAAAAATGATGAAAACGGTGTCTCATTGTACGTCACAACATTTTAACCGAGAAACCACTTGCAGTGAGCCATGAAATTATTCGAACGCCCTTTAACGCTAGAACCTACCATCGCCTATCAAACGACCAGTTCCATATATTCCATTTAAGTATTATTTAAAATTAGAAGAAACTTAACACTTTTCCGATGTTTGTACAGGTAAACATATCGATGCAGAGCAACAATCAACGAACAGGGAACAGTGGTTTCTACTATTTCCCCCTTCCAATTTACCAAATCGTTTTTTATAGAAATCTTTTAAGCGGACGCTTGTTCTGTTAATTTCAAATTATCTTTCGCTGCCTTCGAATATCGAAAGTTTAGAGATCTATTATAAGTTATAAAATATCCTTGAAAACGTTCTCCAATAAAGAAATATATACCGATATGAATTTTTCAATAGGTCATTGTAGTCGTCTTGAAATACTCTATCAGAATGTAAGTGAAGAACATATAGGTTTATTAAAAAAAAAAGGCAAGGATGACCTTCATATCTCTTTGACACCTCGACCTAAAAAAAAATAGTAACATCGGATAATCAGCCCCTCGATACCAAATAATTTTGGTCTGATGCATTTTTCCTATCACCAATAGTTATTCAGGTGGCTGGTTTTAAATGCCTCACCCTGTATAAGGAGATCTTGCAGAGACCTCGAGGTCATTTTCTACATGGACACTGTGAGGGCCATTCTGCGTGAAGACCGTGAGTCGGCAAATAAGTATAGTAAGCAACATTTTGAGTGGCGTCCTGTTTCTTCGGCGTGGTCTCTTGCTCCCGCCCGTACAAATAAGCACGAACCAACACGGATAGTTTCGCCACAAATACGAAATTAAATACGTGCTAGAAGCAGAAGTAGCCTGGCTTATTCGATTCTACGGGGACGGACGTTCATGGTCAAATTGCAAACCACCGTGCCGCGTTTAATTTAGTCTTTGACCGTCCCTGTTTGCGACGGTGACCATAACTGTCTCGCCATCGTTGGGAATACAATTGCTTTCTTTGATGCTCTGGTACGTGGCAAGCCAAACTCTTTTATGAGAGTTCGTAGTCGGTTTCGAGCAATCTCTAGCGTTGCCAACTGTTCGCGCACGGTCATCGAATTCAATTGAACTTTGCTGTCGTTATCGAATGGAACGCTTCGCGGCGAAAACGGTATACGAATTTTCAAACGGACTCGTACGTTCACGTCTATTGTTGTGCATCGCTATTCGCTACGTAAATAAAATAACAGTCCGCCACTCGTTAGAATGTTTCAAATACTAAACGTTCCATGCAGTGTTTCTAAACTTACCATGTAGTCTCTGAACTAGTTTTCTCGATACATGTCACCGTCGCTCGACTTCGTTTCCGAAATATTTGTAAGAAGTTTGTAGATCTGGATTAGAAGGTTTATGCAAGATACATTGGGATGGCGTATAGGGAGCAGGGTAGAGTCCTTCTGCTGCCACGAAGGGCAAATTCGGCCATATGAGATAAGTCGGAGCTTGCTGTAGCTAGCCTATTACTTTCTTCTTGCGTACATCTAAAACATGTGTAGGAAAAAGTAGTTTGGAAAGATGACCTTGACAGCATATTTCAGTCATCGAAATCGGAGAGATCGTCCCTATTGTAAATCATTATTCTGAAAGATTGTACAGAGGTCGATCCTACACTGCATTCAAACGATCCTTTGTAAGGAGTCCTTGAAACCGTCTAAATGCTCAAGACTTCTAAAGAAGGATTCTTTGTTACAAGACCGTTGGGTTTACGGAATCTAAATATAAAATAACTGTACCTCTTAGTTTTAATCGATGCTTCATTTTAAGCTGAATTGAAAACAACGTCTTTACTGTTTGACTCCATCGCAAAGAACGAATCTGGAGAGAACGGATCTGCCTTCGAACATGTAAGAACGTTTCATCATTTCTCCGCAGCTCCGTAAAACGTTGATTCAATGCTGCGCGAAGGAAATATACAAAATATCTAATAAAGATTGTATTATAGCGTACTATATCCTATAAATTACTGTTATTTTCTAGGGAAGAGTTACGACCGGGCATCAAGAATATTAGATAATACGCCACCAAAATAAGCAGATCAACAAATGCACAGATTAAATGGGATCAAGAATAGCGTCGCGCCGACGTGATACGTCTCGGGACGCGAGATTTATCCGTCGACGGGGAAATGAAAAATGTTTCATTCAGATTCCCGGGGTGGCGGCCTTCGCCGCGAGAAGGCTATAATTCGCACATGGCGTTAATGGACACGGATCCAATTAAAGGCGACGGGGGAAACTTTTCCGGGCGTACATTCGACGGCGTTAAGTGCGTTTTAAAATTCGACGCACGTACCCGCTAGGACGTCCGTGGATCTTTATCGTCGGTGATGTAATAAAATAGGGCCCGTGTATTGTTCAATTCTTCGGACGAGTGGAAAGAAGAAAGAACTCGTATTTCTCGGTGGGACGGGTGTTAAACCCCTTGCACTCTTCGTAGGAGCTTGGATGATAGAGCAACTGCTTCGCCTGGCTTGGAATAATTAATTAAATACGAGATGGTGATTCGAGTGACATACAGCGAATCACAAAAGTATTCGAACGGTTTCAAGTTGAGTCTTTGAGGCTTTGAAAAATGTACCTACATTACCCATTCCATAATGCTCTTATTTCCGCGATAAATTGTAAGTGTCTTATAAGACGTTTATAAGACGATACATTAATGTTAACATTGGTATTCTCGTAAATTATGCTTACTATCTGGCGACAAACCAATTGAACCGTTCACTGGTTAACCCGATTAAGCAGCCTCTAAGCCTACACTTCTGTGCTAAAACATTGGTACTAATAATTTTCTCGTTGTCACATGCCACCGCATCACTTTCGTATTAATTAAATTTCCTTTTTCATTTTATTATTATTCTTAACGTTATAGCGTATATCTACGTCATTTCACGATCGTCATTTCATCGTCACATCAAACATCCCAAAATTCTTCACAAACTCAGGATTTTACCTTTGATACATCTTTAATTCTGTCTCATCATAAACCTTCGTCCTTGATGCATCATATTAAAACAATTATCTAACCATGTCGTCTTCAATAACTGATCTTAACATACTAGTATACTTCTTCCTAGCTCTTACAATTCCAAAACCCCCAACATACATATTATGTTACTTACCTTATTATTATTAATTACTTATTACTTGCCCGTACCTCGTTTTCTTCAAATCATAACTCAAGAAGAATTTTCTTTCGGTACGTGCGTTTTCAACGAGTTTTTCCTATCAGACAACGTGACTTCTACCGAACTATTCGCGTCATTCGCAGTCACAAAATTCATTTACGTAATTTAATAAAGGTAATTTAAAACAAAACGGGTATTGCAGAATTTTCCACTCGGGCCAGAAACTCTAACATGTTTGAGAAATTTTTCCGAGGTATTGTGACTGTT
>CM052083.1:22049112-22069826 GCA_028453745.1 Agapostemon virescens
GAGAGAGAGAGAGAGAGAGTGTCTTTAAAAACAAAAGAAATATAAAATCGATGTTCGCCATGATTCCGTAAACAAAGAATAGCTTACAATACTTTATTTGACCCGCCAGTATATTGGTACGGTGATTGGCTCTGAAGGGGTTGTTTACCCGAAAAATCGGACAATGCGGGAAGCAACCAGCATCGCGCATTGTGAAAATTGGCCGAGATTATAGTTGACCATTCGCTATGACGAACGTCCTGCACGTCAACCAAGAGTTTCCGATCTACATACATCGTCGAATTTATTGACCGACTGTAAACGCGACGAATGGTAATCGAAAATCGTGCGTAAAACGAGGGGGCGTGCGCAATCGATGATTCTGGATATCGGCGATAACTACCGGTTGACGATCGCGCGCAATTATATGGTACCGGTGTTACAGCCGTTTTCGCCCGGATGAGTGATAAATCGCGTACTCTCATCCCCCGATTTGGCATTCTCGATCTGCCTCTTCTCTCCGACAGCGTTCCCATTCTCGCCTATGAATCTGACCCGACATTATATCTGATTCACGCGAAACGGCGACTTGCCGTTTGTTTAATGCAACCCGATACTCCATCAAACTCTGTGATGTCGCTGGGTCTTGAAATTCGACGTGTGTGGAGTGCCGTATCAAAGGGATATATCAAAATTTAAATATTTGGCGAAGTCACAGCATTTTATATGCTAGAAAATTGCATTGGAAAATCGTCAAAACCTTTTTTGCCATTTTTCTCGAAATGATGCTTCTTTTAAATTATAATTGACTGATTTTCGTTGTACTTATAGAGATTATTGTGCACAGTAAATTCCACGATAGAATTTAATCGATATATTCTAATTGCTACAGGTTTTAGAAACGTTCTTAACGCAAGTGTCGCTTGGATTTTTATGGTCCAATTTGGAACTGGTGTCCTTGCGGGTTGTTTCCGATCATAGTTCGATCATTTCTTGCTAAGTTTTCGTTTTTTTTTATCTCCAAACCCTCGATGATAAACATATGTACCAGATACCCATAGTTTACAACAGATGCGCGCAGATCTGGTGAAACTGCGGACGTCCTGGTGATATCTGCAGGAAGTTCGCGTCTCATTGCTACCAAATGTACACTCTGACGAGCTTTGACTTTTCTTTCAAAAAAGCCTAGTAGTAGAGAAGAAGGAGGGAGGTACAAGATATATTTTGAGTTAGCGGCTTCCTCCACCCGAACGAGCACGAATAAATAGACTGGCGACAACGCCTTGTATCTTTCATTTGCCTACCATCTCCATATTGCTTTTGTTGTGTCTAATAAGATTGTTGGTTCGGCTCGATAGCTCGAACACTGTACGGTTATGCGTTGACGCTGCGTGTTATCGTTCTCGTTTATAAATGCGACTCGAAATTATATCTGATCCGTGCAACGCGGCGACTTGCCGTTTGTTTAACGCCATCCGATACTCCATCAAACTCGCCGTCCATTCCAGGCTACGATTAAACCGTGGATCCTTTCTGCGGTGGAATGTGTAGAACGGCCAGGACACTCGATACCGGCCTTACGCTGCCGATCCGTGGATATTCTAGACTCCAGACGTAGCTCTTCGCAGCGAACGGTCAGTGGATTTCTTTATTCTATATCCACGATCAACGATACTCCTCTGGAAACAAAGGGGACTCGATACTCGGCTACTTTCGCAGAGAAAAGGAGATCGCGAGCAGCTAAGCAATACAGTAGAGCTCGTTCAAATGTGCAAAGTTTGCGATCTGGAATAAAATTCTTGTGTTACAAGTTTCACATTTAATAACTGATTTCACCACAATCTGGTAAATTAAGATCATGGATTGGTGCGCTAGCCGTACCCAAAAACCGTATCAATACAGCACACTTTTTCACCTCGGACACATTCGAAACTCGTCACATCACGTCACACACTAAACTGGAACGTTATACCGTTCTAAACTCGACCGTCAACTCACTCTAAACGAAACCGCCAAGACATAAGCGCCAACGAGACTTTATACCACGAAACACCACAATTCAACAATAAAATAAAACGATCTATGCAGTTCAAGTAATGGTCAGCATCGATCCTCGGCAAATGGAAAATTTTCACTATTTCGTAATTTATGACGTTTAGGATTATTCACTGATTTATTAATCAATTTTTTAAAATATACTTTTGGTGGTATCTATTGCGGATACGTTGATATTTCTGTAAATCCTCATTAACCAATCATTCAATTAATTCATTTAATTTAATCGTGGAATCTGTGTAATTAACTCTTTGCATTCGAAGCATGTCCGTTCCAAAATCGAATCGATATTTTTACCTATAATAGCCCCATTGTATATAGTTTATTTTCTTTCGATCATATGAAATTAATCACTATTAATTGTATTTCGAACATTAAAATTTTTATCGATTTCTTCACTGCAAACCCATTGATATAAAAGTTGTTTAAATAATAGTATAACAGTTTTTAGCGACGCCCTGGACGCACCATTTGAGTGCTAGGGGTTAAGTGACGAGTTTGATACTCTGGGTCAAAATAGACTCCGGCACCGCACTCGGAAGGTTAATGGAATTTTTACGGCGGTTGAAATGGACGAGATAGCGAGAGGAGAAAAAAGGAAAGCCAGCGGTTTGACCTGGGCCTCTTGGAGGATTTGTCGGTAAAGCTACCTAGTAGGCCCTGCCGCAGATGTTGGGATATTGGAAGCCGATTAAGGACAGTTACAAGGTGTCCCGGTTAAGTGAGTACAGCAGGATATCTCGGAAGGAATTGTAGTTATTAAAAATGTGTTCGTACAAAAGTTGTTTGGTAGGACGGGCTACATCATGTAGTAATAATTGTTTTTTTGTGGGTGGAGTAGTAGAGGAGATCTGAAGGTCAATCTAATTTTCTTAAATAGAATGCTATATTTTTTTCTTCAGAAAGTAAAAGCTGGCACTAAGACAAATCCAAAGAGGTGCTATAATGTAGTATTCTGAGTTCGATAAAGGTCTGGCTTAGGTCTGGGTTAGGTCTGGCCGCTGTCTCAGCAGCAGTTGCTAACTGTCTGTCGTCAGCCTACGATGTACCTTTATCGAACTCAGAATACTACATTATAGCACCCACAAAAAAAACAATTATTACTACATGATGTAGCCCGTCCTACCAAACAACTTTTGTACGAACACATTTTTAATAACATAATAATTATTCTTTAATAACGCGATGGTGCCAGTTAGGAGTGACTACGAATAGCACTCGATGTGTTAAAGACTGTATACACAACACTGTATACCTCTGTTACGTACGAAGATTTTCCTGCGTAATTTTCCGTTCCTTCTTAAAGCCACAGGCTGCTCCAAAGAGTCTTGTTTATATAGTGTGAAACTCATTTGTATATTCTGAAAAATCAAGTTTTATACCGAGATGCAGCAGCCTGAAGCAACCCAAGAACTTATATGCAGACGTACATACTTCTCTCGCATGTTTCACCTGTTTCCGGCATTTTTCAATCAGAGGTACGCTCTGCCTTTATCCAAACGAATTTTGGGTATATAAAGAGGTATACGGGTATACGTATTCCATTTTAATAAACTATCGTTATATTTTCTGTGTACCAATTTTGACGTTCACTCAGCTATGCCCTGCGTAGTAATTTTTAGTTTAATGTAAAGAATCTTTTACTCGGAGAAAGAGAGTTCTTCTACCGGCTGGTATACATTAGATTATCTATGAAAATGGGGGTCTACATCGAAATCCGCAATCTATTCACGGAACATCCAGTTTTCATGAAAGTCGTCGGATTTATGAAAGATTTGCAGGAAATGTAAGTTGGAATTGGAAAATTGAAAAATTTTGCAGTAATTCTGAAAACTCGCTTGCTCGACGCAGTCTAATTTTTTCGAATAATGAAATACATTGTTTCGCTATGTGTTTAAACGAAATTTATTTCGTTGTAGTGCTGAAACTAAAGTTACGTTCCCTATTGTATAAGAATTATGTTTTATACATTTGTTGAAAGGTGGATTAAGAAATGGAATTCTACAAAGCCTAGTTGCACGGAGAAAATTCATTTGAAAATATAGCACGTTGGTTTTCAAGGAATTATGATACTCTCTTTCATTTCAGCGGTATTCAAATGAATATCACGCTAAACTATAGCATTCAAAGGTTTGGCTACTTCGGCTTGGGCAACGATTAATACTAAAAATGTACCACTAGCTACAAGTATGATTAGATACTTGGAATGCTCAGAAGTTTCAAATGAATACTGGAATTTATAAATAATGCAAGTTGGACGTTTTGCTATAATGTCAAGAAACTCTTTCAATGCCTTGGTTCGAATAATTTCGAAAAACTTTAAGGATTTTCAATACTTGATTCTAATTTCAAACTGATCTGTTTGATTTTCGCGTATATTTACCTCAAGTTGCTTAAAAATTTATAAATGTGAATCTGGATGCATATTCAATTAATACCAGCCGATTTTGATAAATTTATGCAAAGAATGGGGTGTGTGTTTCCGAAAAAATGATATTTCCAAATAAAAAACTTAGTCGTATAATAAATTCTTTAAATTCATCGATAATGCGGTACCCTTTAGCACGGGACTGCAATTATAGCGTTTCACAACTGTTCAAAACGGATTACTGAAATTGCATATGAGAATATACATTAGAACTTCGAATAATGGAACAGTTACTTAGCTATGGTGTTAGGTTACACCTCAACTGAGTTATACCTGTAGTAAATTCTGCTGTACATGGTTTGTTTGTAACTAAACTATTTCCATGTGACTCGTATCCAAACAATATAGAAGTCGTATGACTGTGAACCGTATCATCGAGGTCCTATCGAGATAATTGAATCGAAAACATACAACCGATATGTTGTTAAAACTACTGTAATAATTAAATACAGTACGTAATGTATGAATATCAAAACCGAAATAAATACCGGAATTTTTCGACATTTTTTTCGCCTCCAATTTATAGTGCAGTGAGGAGGAAAGGGTGATGCGTAAAATGGCAACGTCTACGAGTAGGTTTTCTCAACTCAAATTTACTTGACTAGTGTGCGGGGGCGACTTGCGGAGGGTCACGACTGTCTGATGGACGCGGTAGAAGTAATCTTTGAAACGGCTTGAGAAGCTCCTTAAAAACTCCCTTAGAAAAAAACGAAAAATGAAGGATAGATGCGAAACAGAATAGTGGGAGAAATGGGAAAGTCAGAAGTGGAAAACTGAGGAGAAATTTCGTAGCAGGCGTGTGTCATAAAAATAGAAAATAACGGAAAGAGGAACTAAGGAAAGGATCAGGCCTGCGACAAACCTGGGCGCCAAATGCGGACCCAGAACTGACCGGGCCTGTGAAAAACGTTGAACAATACAGCCAGAATGTAACGGAAGAAGTGAGAAATATATGTGACTGAAGAACAGCTTAGTGACTGCCGCGACTCTAACATCTTGCGATGCGAATCGCGTACCGCTACATGCAGAAACTACGGCAACAGGAAAGATTGATATTGATATCACATATTATATGATATGTCAATTGTTGCAAATTGTAATATCGTATTATTTTCTACTTGCAAACATAGTATATATACAAAGTGTGGGTTTCAACTTTTATTTTCTAACAACTTGTGTGTTTTGTAAAACCATTAGCACCACTCCTAAATATTCGATCATTATTAAGTTAACGTTCGAAGCGCACGAATAAATTCAATTCGATAGAAACACTTTTAACAAACTATTGGATGTCCTTTCTTATTATTACCTGATTCGTCATAGACTTCTAAATATATCCTTAATCGCCTTTTAATATCGTCTAAGGATTCGTCTAAGGCCGAACCAGCTAGATAACCTTACCGACGAGGCCTCCAGCAGGCCCAGTATGGTACGCTTCCTTTTCCTCTCTTTCCTGCCATTCCACACACTTTTCTGCTACCACCAAAAAGGGAAACAACAAAAGTCAACGCCGAAGGGAAATCGCACACTCCAATAGATGGCGTAACCATTCTTGAGGGCGCAGCTTCTGCCTAAATATAGTGTACGCTGTGGTAAAAGTGTTAATCTCGAGTCAGTTTTCGATAGTTCATTACTTTACGGCTCGGGACTGCTTGGAGCAAATCTCTGAATAAATAGAACAGAACGGAACTGTCGACCGTGAAAATAGAAAATAGAAAAACATCGAGAGTCGGTAACTCTCGACCCCGAACTGAAGAATATTATCAAATTTAATGGCAGACGTCGCAGAAATGTCGGGTAGTGGGAGAGTGCTTTGCAGAGTTTCCGTATGCGAATCAAAATTTCGCCGTTATGTTTAATAATTCTGGGCAAGCGAAACCCTTAAACTTTGCGCGGGTATATCGGGAACGTGGTCGAGAAAAGAAATAAGAAGATAAGATGCCGTAGTAAGAAAACTAAGACGCGGAGTTCAATATTGAAAATGCACGTCAGAAGAATGAGGAAAGGGTGGAGGAATTAAGAATACGAGCGGGCAATCCCGCTACTTTTCCCTTTCAGTTTTCAGTGCATTACGTAATTCAGTCCGACCGCCAACTTTCTCATTATTATTGTCTAAAGAATTTCTACCCTGGATACACGCTGTCCTACCGCGTGTAAATATACAATGTTGGAACTACGGAACAGCTAGCTATCCTTGAATCTCCATCACACCTGGATATACAGTGAGACACGAAAGTATACGAACGCTTTCGAATAAAAAGTTTGACGCCTAAAATTGTGAGACCCATTAACAATACTAAATATTTTTATTCCTGTAGTAATATACAACCATCACGATTGTACGTGTTGAAAGTGTCTTTGCAACATAAATAATACGTATGAATGATTTGTCGCCGACATTGGCTAAATAGACGCCACAAAAGTATTCGAACGACAACACTTATAAACAAAACAATCTTTGAATTCGACAAATTGTAAACATTGGTTCCTTCGGCTGATGTTACACGCTTTCCCTGTTCGGTACAACAAGAGCGTAAATTTGTGTTAATAATGTGTGCAAAAAAGTCCGAAACTAGCATCACCGATAGAAAACTGATAATGAAGTTGCACAATGAAGGCAAGAGCTATGGCGAAATAGTAAAGTTATTACGAAAAAATAAATTTACTATTCCCTACATGGTAAAAAAATTAAAAACAACTAAAGTTCTTCAAGATGTCCGTTGTGGTCGATTCAAGAAATTAACGAAAAGGGAAGAGAATGTAATTGTGCGTAAAATAAAAAAAATTCCCAACAATTTCGGCCTCAAAACTTGATTAGTCGCTGGTAGCTTTGGGAAACAAGTCCATTCCGAACTTTGTCGGAAAATCCTCCGTGAATATATTTTTTATGGTCGTATTCCCCGGAAGAAACCATTTATTAGCAAAATGAACGAGCAGAAGAGACTAGATTTCGCTAAAAAGTACGCGAGCAAGGACAAGCACTTTGGAAACGCATTATTTTTTCGGACCAAGTCATAAAATGTCGTAAAATTCTCATAAAATGTCATGAAATTTAGAGTAAACCAAACAGAGAGAGGGACCTTAAAAATCTACGTCCAACCGCGAAACATGCAGGTGGATCCGTAATGGTGTGGGGGTGTAAGGCGGCCGGCGGTGTTGGAAACCTTGTCATTATTGATAGAATATTAAATAAATATATGTATATGCAGATATTAAAAGATAATTTAAAGCAAAGTGCGGAAGAATTAAGGCTAGTTGGTGATTTTCATTTTCAGCAGGACAATGATCATGAAAATACCGGACATATTGTTAAACAATGAATCGTTTATAATATACCTCACACTTTAGAAACACCTCTACAAAGTCCGGATATCAACCCCATTTAACATCTATGGACAGAAATTAGCAGACAACTTAGTAAATATAATATTAATGCCAAAAAAGGATTAAAAACCAAAATTTTAGATGTTTGGAATAAAATACGGAAAGAAATTACTGAAAATTTAGTAGACAGCATGCAACGACGTTTGCAAGCCATAATAAGTGCTCATAGTGGATCGACAAGATATTGAAACACTATTTTTATGTTAACAATAAATTACTCGTTTAATCGTTCGAATAATTTTGTGGCGTCTGTTTAGCCGATATTGGCAACAAATCTTTCACAACTATTGGGTTGTTCGGAAAGTAATTTCGTTTTTTTTTTTGTGAAAATGAAAGACAATTTTCGTATAATGAACAAATATTTTATTAAACTATATATTGGCCATTCTGGTCCAATACCTTTTTCCATCTTTCTGGTAATAGCATGATTCCATGCTCATAAAATTTTTGGTCTTTGCTGGCAAAAAACTGATCGAGGTGGTTTTTGACCTCCTCATTTGAAGTGAAGGTTTTACCGTCTAAAAAATTTTGCAGTGACCGGAACAAATAATAATCCGAAGGTGCCAGATCTGGAGAATATGGTGGGTGTGGCATTGTATCCCATTCAAGCTGTAAAAGCTTTTGGCGAGTGGATAAACTTGTATGAGGTCTCGCATTATCTTGGTGGAACACTACACCTTTTCTGTTGATTAATTCTGGCTTTTTCTGTTGAAGTGCATCATTCAGTTTGTCCAGCCGATGACAGTACACTTCCGAATTAATTGTTGTATTATCCGGTAAAAGCTCAAAAAAAACGATTCCTTTATAATCCTACCAAACAGACAGCATCACCTTTTTTTGATGGATATTGGCTTTGGAAATGCTTTGAGCCGGTTCATCTTTTTTGCTCCATGATCTCTTGCGTTTGACATTGTTATATACAACCCATTTTTCATCCCCAGTAATGATGCGCTTCAAAAATGGATCATTTTCGTGATGTTTGAGAAGCGAATCACAGATGTCAACGCGACGACACAAATTTCTCGCCGTGAGAACATGGGGAACCCATATATCGAGCTTGGAGGTTAAACCCAGGCCTTTCAAGTGGTCATAAACAGTTGAATTTGATAAATTTAACCTCTCATCGATTTCACGTGTTATTATTCGCCGGTTTGCATCAACCAATATCTTTATCGTGTCTTTATCAGCTTCAACCGGCCTTCCAAAACGTGGTGCATCTTCGACGTCAAAATTGCCGGATCGAAATTTTGCAAACCAGTTCTGGCACTGGCGTACTGTCGACAAATCTTCTCCATCGGTTAATTTTTTTCTGGCTTGAACAGCATTTTTACCTTTTCTATAGTAAAAAAAGTAAAATATGACGAAAATGCTGCTTATTGCTCTCCATATTTAAAAGGGCACTAACCAAAAACTACTGCGTAGAATCAATTGGACTTTTTCACACACAAGCCTTGCTACATTAGCTCTCAAAACATATAATGATTATGCGGCTTAAGTGTGAAGTTGGGTGCAAAAAAATACAATTAAATCCTCTGTCGGGAAAAAACGAAATTACTTTCCGAACAACCAATATTATTAACGTTACCGAAGACACTTCCAATTCAACATATATAACCGTGCTACCCGTATGTTATTACATGAATAAATATATTTTGTAATTGTTCATGTGAGTCGCTTTTTTTATGCATCAAACTTTTCATTTGAGAGCATTCAAATACTTTCGTGACTCACTGTATTGTAGAAATTTATATTTCGACAATTTTGTTTCCTTTGCACACTATTGCCGACCTTGCACGGTTTTGTGGGAAACTCTTGGTACCGCTACAGCTGGTTTAGGAAATAAGAGATTTTTAAAATTTCTTGCGAATCGCAACAATGACGCAAGAACATCTGTTCGTACAACGAGACAGGCCTCGCAATTTACAAGCAGAGAACAAGCTAACTCAAGAATCATGCGGCTGGTTTCGAAATTCCAGTAATTTTTATGGCATCCGTGACGGGACAACACCGCCATTAGAACACCATGTGCGACATAATAACCATACGAAGACCAGCCAAACCTATAAATCATACATCGCTGAGATGAAACAAACTTCGCTGACCGGTTTCTACCATGGCACAGAAAATCGCACATTCAGGAACGATTAAATAAAGCGACGGTCCTCCACCTAAACCTATAAAGAACCATAAGAAAAAAACCGAGCTGTTCACGCGCTTATTAATAATGTGTTGATCTTAACTCTATCGTATTAAATTTATTCGTGCGCTTCGAGCGTTAAATTAATAATACTCGAATATTTAGGGGTGCTACGAATGAGTTTACAAAAACGCACAACTTGTATGAAAGTAAAGACTAGAGTTTAGTAACATCGCGTACGTTTAACACTTAAAATTACAGTGGGCATTTAACGTGCTGATGCCCGGAATGGCCTGCGACGAGGGTTTTTTTTCGACTAAGTGGAAAGTGTTATAAATTGTAGTCTCAACGAGTGATTCCTGGAAAGAAGGTAGCGGTTCTTGGACGACCATGAATCTCGTACCTGGAGTCGCTCGTCACGGTGCCAAATTTGACATACACTACGCGCGGAAAAGCGGAGATTTCTTAGTCGTGTGTTTTGTAACCGGATTGAATAAATCATTTTCAGACGTAAGTTTATAGAAACTTTTGCAGACGTAAGTTTAAGCGAGTTGTGAAAACTATCCGCGTCGCGTGTCGCGACATTGCGGTAATAAGAACTCTTTATTTACTAGTTTACAATTACAGACGGGAATCTACAATTCCTGTGAATATTGTAGCAAGGTCGAGAGGTTTAAAATTAAACTGTCGTCAGGTTAATCAAAAAGGAGAAAATATATATATACAGGGTAGAAATTATAAAGCGTTACAGTCGAATATTTCCGAAAATATTGATTATACGCAAAAATGCTTCAAACGAAAGTTGTTCAATACCGAGGGGGGCATCATGTGGTGGAACTTTGATTTTTCCTGGTGGACCATATACATTGGCTAACGAAAGTATTCGAACGGTCAAATTTCTTATCTTCAGTATATGAAATATGTATGTTAATCCGAAATGTTTATTGGAAACGTGCACCAGGCATGGGTAACAAAAGTATTCGAACGCCATAAATATTGTTACATTTTCATGTGTTAATATTTTGTAGGATCACCATTACTTCTCTTAAACCATGTTCCATACTATGTACTAGCGTTTTTGTGAAACTGGTTTCAATAGAATTCCATGCTTTCTACTATTATTTTATTCATTAACATTTGTTTTGATGCAGTATGATATTTATTTAGTCTTCTTCCGATTTCTGCCCACGTCGTGTATTATAAGTGATCCATTCTTTCACGATCCAAGCTGTGTGCTTGGGATCGTTATCTTGTTGGAAGTAAAAGTCTTCTAGTAATCCCAGTTTTCTGGCACTACCTTTTAAATTATTTTTCAAAGTATTTAGGTATTTATATTTATCGAGTGTACCATCGAAGAACGCCAATTCTTCAGTCCCATTGCAGCCATTGCCATGCAGCCCCATACCATGATATTGCCACCTCCATGTTTAACCGTTTGTTTTAAATGTTTTGCTTGCAACTCTGTATTTGGTTCTCGCCATACATAATTCTGATCATCTGAATCGAAGATACTAAATTTCAATTCGTTCGAGAATATGACTTTGTCCCAGAAGCAATTATTTTTAGTAATATAATTTATCGCAAATTGCAGTCTCTTTCGTTGATTCACTTTATTAATGTAAGGCTTTTGTCTTGGAACTCTGCCGTGATAATTATTGTCCCACAGTAATCGTCGACACAATCGAGGATGAACCTGTTTATCAAACGTTTCTTCAACCATATTTACCAACTTGGGAGCAGAATTATAGTTTTCTCTTCTCTGTTTGTCAATTTTTTCGGACGACCTGAACAAGCTTTATTGGCAACAGTTCCTTCATTTTCAAACTTCTTTATTATGTAGTGCACCGTAGATTTATTTCTGTTTACAATTTTTGCAATCTCGTTAGAAGATTTTCCATCTCTACGTAGTTTTAATATTATTTCAGGTTTACAATTTTGTGTTTCTGAATGTTTCCTATTCATATTCGTTAATACACCGCACAACTGTACTTTATTCTTAGTCAAACGATATCTTACGATCAATTAAGCGTTCCTTTGTTAACATTCGACGCTAATGTTTACATTCAGCATAGTGATATACATAAGTGGAAACACCAATAACTTTGAACCGCTCAAATACTTTTGTTATATAATATATATATTAGACGTGGTTACAGGATTTAGTTACAATCGGTTTGACACGCTGGCACTTGACTTGTAACGGGGTTCTTCGCAAACGTTATAACAACGTCAGATCACTAGGTCTGTTCCGCTGACACGCGCGTTGTCTTATAGGTATTGATCAGTGGGCGTTTTCTTTACGTCATCCAATCTCTAGATTTTCCGAAAAATACCAGCCCTTCAAAGTCAACGGGGTAAGGCAAGGTCAAGATCGAGGGTGTACGTCGTCTGAGGAACACGAGTTTTATGGTGCGACCATTATCATAAATTCGGAGGACTCTTGACCAAATTAGAAACTCGTCGCTGTTTCTTAAAGCCCCCAATTGACTAAGTGTCACGTCTGCACCATAAACTCGTCCCCTTTGCTCGGACCTTTCACCCTTACTACAGCCCTTCTACCTGAAAAATGCCAAATAATATATTAATATTCCGTCGGTTTCGCTTGGCGCTTGGATACGATTTCTTGATTATCTGCACAAACAGATCCATGGCAACTCCTATTTTCTACTATTTCTGTAACAGTTTTACATTATCTATTTTATTATACCGACGCGTGATCTAACGATTGAAACAATGAAATATATTGAAAACAGTGTAAAACTAATTTTGAGTTAGCAGCCAAGAGTAATCGAATCACTGTGAGACGTAACGATCGTCTCGGGTCTAGATAATTGCAATTTTAGACCGTGAAATCCGACCGGCCCTTAAAATTTAAATAAGACCAGCAGGAACCGAGCGAAAAACTCGAGAGCGGATGAAAATTAGAAAGTTCCTTGCCGACGTGCCGGCAAAGGGGTCACTGTTTTCAAGTCACTTTTCACCGGGCTGATTTCTGATTCAGAAAGGACTCGCGCGGCCTAGATAAGAGTTTCAACCCGGTTGACGCGATATATACTATACGTATATATATAAGTGTATATATAAGAGTATATACCTTAGCGCGAGTATCGAAGTGTCTCTGGAAGTTGTAGGAATAAATTAGCGAAAAATTCCAGTGACGGCGTCGGCCGCATTAATAACAGACTTTCGTCGGTGGTCTTCGGGTTGCAAAATGAAAGAGTACCGATGTCTCTCTGACCGAGGCCCAACTTCGTCCAGATCGGTGTTCTATAGCGACGCCATCTCTGGCTTTTCCACGGGTATCACCGGTAAAAAATCGCCGCATAAATCTCGAAGGAGATCGATCCCCTGGATCCACCTTTTTCCAGCCACCTCGAATGGCCGTCTCGCGCTGACACGCGTGAGATTTACTCGCGGCCAAGAACCAATTTCGAACCGGCATCACTCATATATCTACTTGATTAGGCGATTTGTTGCGCGCCCGAGGATTTCCTTTCGCGGTTCTGACACATCGATATCGAGTCTATCTTCCTATACGTGGTCAAATCCGTTAGAGGACCGAACGTGCTCCGGTACTCCGTGCCGAGTCTTTGCGGCCGCAATGATTGCCCCTGTCTATCAATCCGTTGACAGAGAATTTCCTAGATATTTCGGTGTAGCTTGCTCTTCGAGACGGAAGGATCGCTGGATCATCGGAACTGACGGATTCGGTAGGAATAAACGGTCGAGCCTTTTCTTTAATTTAATTCTCTTCTTGTTCCGTCGAGAGACCAATTAAAACTTTTTATCAGATTCTTTTTTCGAGTACAGAGTAATTTCTTTCTTTGGCAAGAATAAATGAAAAGCCTGAGATGAAATTCTGCAGGCCTGCGTTGTCTTCTGCAAAGGCGGAATACGTGAGCGGAGTTGCTTGGTCTTCAATGACTAGACCTTGCGTCTAATAAAAATTTAATTTTCTTTTTTCAACACCAAAAGACTATCCCTCACTCTTGAAACTTTTACGTTAGTTCGGAGCACGTAATACTTTACTTTAGCAAAAGTGAGTGAACGATCTAAGGAGAAATTCCATAGGTCTGCGATGTTATTTTGGAATTTGAATGCATCAATAACTTTATTGAGTCTTAAGGTTTTTCAATTCCTATAGTCTAGACTCTGTAATTAACTTTATCAGAGAGAAATGTTCCTTACAATGCTTGCAGCGAGAATTTTGTACACGCGATGTCGTACAATAAACAAGTCTTCTCTTTCAAAAGACGGATCGCTGACGAGTGTCTGGTGAGTGAAATATATTTGCCAATATCTGAGCTGACACAGCTACACCTTCTAATGATGATTATATTTAGTATAGTATTTATGAGTATATTTAGAAATATGTTTTAAAAAATCAATAAATAAAACCATGAATGGTCGTATTATCAATTAGATAATTATATATAATAGCCAATGTGACTGTATAATTATATAATTACAAAGGATTACTAAGAATTGAGAAATTTATTTAAAGACCAATCATTAGTGAAATAACTTTTTTTTTTATACAAAGAAGACAATCGAATTTCAGGCATTAAAACAAATAATCGACTGACAGTAAGTTCAAGAAATATATTTGCTTTATTAAAGTGGTCATTTAGGTATATCGCAATGAATTCTGTGGACATAGAGCGTCTGCTAGTCGCAAGAGAAATAATTCTGTTGCTCAAACACTTTCAGAAGGATTTTAACTGTGTGTTAATAAAAGAGATATATTGTTAGTAATATACAAGGCGAGTTTCATTTTCCTCGATTCCACAGGGTATTTGGGATCGCCACATCTGGCTCGTTCATCGCGTTACCTTGGTTGTCTTCGTTTCCCCTCTTCCTTTTCACTTATGCTTTGTTCTCTAGGGTCGATTCTCCATCTCCTTTTTCCTCATCTTTCTTGTATCTTCTCATTTTTTTTTTTTTATTAAACTTTATACATTTTCTCTATTTTATTATCTGTTTCATATCTCAGCCACACTTCTTCCATCGCTTATTACTTACTTCAGATTCGTAAGTGTTGTGGTTTTTATTATTTGGAGTTGCCTACGAAGAAAATAACGTTCCACAACATCGGCTTGGCCGACATAGCTACCGCAAACAAGATGAAATTGTTTGTAAACATGCACGGATGCAATATTCGAGAGTCAACATTGAAAAAAAGAAGGTAAAATATTAAAGAAAACGCGTAACACGTTGGTTCACAATATATATTAAAACGGCTGACACAGCTAAATTCTTTATTATTTCGGATTTGAAAAATCAGTAATTATTCTTTCGACATTCTGAAGTAAGAATGAACACCGCTTTTCTTAAAATTATTATCGTCGGGTAGTAAAAAAAATTCGGAAAGTTCGCGCTTTCTGACTTCTGCTTGCGCGCTTGGGCGGCGAACGGTCGAACGCGCTCGAGCGAGCACGTGCTAGTTCGCGCGCTTCTCTCTCATTGGCGTCATTTTTCGATCATAACCCGTTAACAAAGCCGGAGATTGAATTTTCGCTACGGAAAAAGTTGCTTCAAATTACCTCAGGAACCCGTCATTTCCCGCTGTTACGATACTTTTGGGACACCCTGTATGTTGAGTTTTATGACTTCGAAATCTTTGAACCGTCTCTATTTCTAGCTACACATATATAGATCAAGTAAATATAATATTGTGCATCGACAAGACAACATAATAGAAAGAAAAGATAATTCGAGATCGAACAAACAACAAAGATTCGAAGATCGACGTGTTCTACAGTCTCCTCTACTTGTTCTCAATTCTACAGTCGGTCCTTATAATATTCGCATATTTTTTGAATCGAAATAACTGTTTTAAAATTAGACCAGCTACTTGAACTCTTTTACTGGAAGATAATAAAACGACTAGTCTACTAGACAAAAAGGAAAGAAAACTTTTTATAAAAATTGTAGTTGGTTGATGTGATAAAATAAATAATGACATAATGCTTTCAAACTTTTTTATCCGAGCTTGCAACGAAAATTTAAACATTAAATATTATATCATCGCATATTTCAGTTCCGTCATCTAAAAAGTGTCCGACTATTTTCGTGAACGACTGGAAGTACAATGAGTGTCTTTGACTGTCATCCCCGTCGTTTTATTCTGCAGGGACTAAAAGCATGTCGTCTTCGTGTCACTCAAATTGTTCAATGCTTTCTTCGACATTGTTTATTTATCGGTCCCCGTAAGCTGACGTGACGACATCGACGATATCTATCGCACAGTCGCGCCTAATTTATTATACGTGCTCGGGAATTGTTGCTTTTTTTTACGATCATCGATCCGATGACTTTTATAAATACAGTGGTAAGCTCCTTAGAACGCGAGCTCACAGCCGCCGCTGTTCCGATAATATCGATTGACCTGACAAACGAGCGCATTATCGTTCCGCCGGCCTCTATAAAAAGGATATAAATGTCGGAAACAATTGATACTGCTGTACTCGGAGTCCCATGAAAGCGCAATGCGTTCTGGACCAGAAAATCTCACGAATTATTGAAGGCAACAGCGTTCTGTACCAAAATGTTTTACCCATCTTTTTATCACAATTTTTCTCTGCATAATGTGCAAGTTAGCGTATGGCAATGGTGGCCATTTGTTTTAAAACGTCGGTACACCGTGTATTTAATCAACCTTTACAAATAAAGATAAAGACGCTTAACCTGCTCCGATCCGTTGATACAAGACTCTTTGATATTAACCCTTTGCGCTCGAAGCTGTTTTAACTAGAAAACCAAAGCATTTCTCCGGACCTAGGAAACATTCATTCTACATGAATTATTTCACCTTGTGTATGTGAGGTTTTTTTTTACCGTTACTCGTCCTTATAACCGTTAAATTTTTACCAATTTGTTAGATACAAAGATAGCGATGTTAAAATTGTTTTAAAGAATGTCGTAGCAACCTTTCGTAGTACCTCAGAGTCGCCATTTGAATGATGAGGGTTAAAAGGCGTAAAATTAATATTAAATTTTTAGTGTGTGCACTAACAATTCAACAATGAATACACCTAAATAAATAATATTGTTCTAATGTGGTGGAATTCAGTGTTTCCATTACTTCAATATATTTTATTCAATAATGCACGCCCAACGAAAAATTTCGCCGTTCTCGGCGTAGGTCGCGACTCAAATCCTGCCGTGTGGTACGGCTGGTACCGTCTCGAAGTTTGCTGTAGTCAGAGGGTTAAGCGATTCACTGCAAGAAACATCTGTGCCATCAAATATTTGCGGCGGCGACAATCTGACGTCAGGTCTAGGCTAAGTGTTTATGTTAAAATTAAATTGAATCGAAAGGAACGAATTGAATTGAGGATGTTTAGAGAAGTGATCGTGTGTCACGTAGGAGTACATGCAGTGAGAATGAAACACTAATTTGACGAATGTGTCAGTATGCAAACGTAATTTGACGGTGGTTGAAATAATTAAAATGAAACGGTGAGCGTTTCGTCCTGGGCCTGCTAGAGGAGGAGGAGAGGAAGGCCACCTAATAGGCCATGCCTTAGAACCCCTAATATATTAAAAACAACCACTTGAATAACTTGGCTGCTATTGGTGATAGGAAAAACTGCATCAAGCCAAAATTATTTGGTATTGAGGAGCCGATCGTCCGATGTTACCACAATCCACTTCAAAATGTCCAAGACATTAGTTCGACCGAGCTATTACTCGTACTATTTTTCGACTAGGATGCACCAGAACGCGACCTGGTACGTTCACCGGTGCATTAGTTACCTGAGATATAAGTCGATGCAGTAAGCTTTGGTTAGGGAAATGTTCTCCCTCTCGGCTATTTGATTCCGGGACGTGGTTACCGCCGACCTTGTAGGACCACTGACCCAGGCCAACTAGGGATACACCACGCTAGCCGTTTTTCAAGACAAATTCCCCAAGACTAATCTGCTGCCACTGCAGCAGACTACATCCCCTGTCATCGCTAGGGCGCTCGAGAAACTGGCCCTACTGCGGCATGGAGCCCAGCAACCCCGCAGAGTGCACCAAGTCCAGTAGACCACCATTGTACCAACCGGGATCACATCGGGATACTTAATATACGGTAGCAATTTGGTTAGCCAATTTTCCTAACGTAAGAAAGTCATGCACATCTGTTTGGAATTCTACGCCAAATGTGGGAAAAATTCGATCGCCGGGAGTCGCGAAGTCCGAATTTCGACGTCTTAAGGGTTGCCTTGAGTCTCAGAAATCGTAGCCCCTGTAGCCTGACTCGGCCGGCAATGGTTGCCAGATGTGGCGGTGACAGGCCTACACAAAACGTCGCCAAATGCTAGCTGCTACAAAAAGAGTCACAATGTACAGTGACCGTGAAATCCGTATGCGAATAAGAGATTAGATAAATACGTGAGATGCAGATCGTGGAGGCGACTTATTGTTGAGACTGTAAATAACTATTTTCTTAGGGAGCTAAGAAAGATCAGAGAGACAGAGAGGTAGAGAGAGAGATTTGATAAATTAAATATTAATACATCCAATAGAACAAATATTGAAAAGTTAAGAACTCTCGACCTGCTAGTATGTCGCTAATCCCATCCAAAGGGGACAGTTAATTAATTTTGGAATCTGGGTAAATATTTTTCATCTGTAATTTTTGGGAACCACGTTACCCAGAGCGTTCATATGCAATATAGTAAATGTTTATATAAAGGCATTTTATGATCACAGTCCTCGAACTCTGATATGAAATTGGATTATTATATCACGCGTAAATTCCTGAAATGATGAATTCGCGAGCAATCAAATTACAATCGCCATAATAAACAACCAAGTTCAAGGATTAAAGTAAAAGTGTACGTCGCGTGGAGTAAATGCAAACGCACAGTCTGTGTTTTTGACGCGGTTATACGACGCTGACTGCGGTAGTCAAACAATTGTTATGAAAACATCGGGCGTCGACAGAAAGAGAAATAAACCAGGCAAAATTACGCAGCGTAGGACCCACATAGCGGAAAAATGGCGGACCGGCGTGTGAAAATGTGTTTACGATGAGGCGTACGCGACTACATATAGAAAAACCTGCGTAACGAATTCATTGTGCTCTTTGAAACAAAACATCTTAATGGAATTGCGATTTAGCGTTCCTAATTGCTCGCGACCGCTGAATAACATTATTCCGTGAAACTTTACGCACTAATTCACACATTATGAAGGCAACGAAATTATCTATTGTTTCTCCATTCTTTCAAAGCAATTTGCGGAGAATTAATTTTTCAGTGTGTTTTGTTCGATTAGCGATAAAATTATAGCGAAATAAGAAGAATTATTTTGTATACGATGGTACAAATATTAGTCAAGACTTTCGATATCTGTTTAGAAATAGATTAGGTGAACTGAAAGCGTCGTCTTGGTAACAATGTTTTAAAAGCAGCAGAGTGGAGTCGATCGACGGGCTTCGTTTAGAGTGGACGAGACACGAGAAATATAGATTGCAAGTTTTATTTATAGTACGGGATTGTTTATTTAACGATACTGCAATTACGCGTTCGTCCGTGCAACGATAATTAGGTTTTTGTAGGCATAAAGTATCAGAAAATATATTTGTAGAATATCAGAGAGTATGGAACAACATTTCTGATTGTTATTAATGGGAAAGAAAACGAAGAATCGCCGGGAGTTTTATTAAAGTTCAAATTATAAATGTATCTGGTCGGATCAAATTTTTGTAAATAAAACATTTTCCTTAATAACAATTTTATTTTTGAATTGTTAATAACAATTCATAATACGCAGTTACCATTGACACCGTTATTCACCGGGCTGCTCGCAAGCACAAAGCGCTCATTCACGACTCTGTCATTCCGAACTGAAAAACTTTTCCAATTTAGAAGGAGCATAAAAATGAATCCTCATTAGTTCTTCTATCAGTTTTGTTTCGACGAGCGCGCGAGTGAAAAACATTTGGCTCGAGATGCTCGTCTATCGGATTGTCTCTTACCCGAATCGTATCGATAGATCCAACGATAACGAGAAAACTTTTGGTCATTAGTTACGTTTCCTAATTTTATGAACATACAATAAATTACGGACCAATCATGATCCAATCCGGACCAATTATGATCATTGAAGTAATATAGACACAAAAAGAACAAATCCAAATAACCAGAAACGATGTACAGTATATGAAACTATAAGCCTTAGTGTCGAGTGTAGACATTAAGCAGAAAATCCTTTGTCATACACCCTTGCAATCTCATAGTTTTATTTCTTTTTTCTTTACAGTTTTCATGTTTTCACTTCACTACCATTTTCACCAGTTCCAACCATCATCCAACAATTATCCAAATTTTCTTCTTGAAGTTCCTCATTTTTCTCGCCGCTTTTCGAGCATAGGAGGAAGAGCCGCAACATTATTGTTTTCTATTGATTTGTTAAACATTTTTGTGCCGCTTAGGTATGCACTAAAAATATTATTTTTCATTTCCACAGAGATTTTCAAGATTACTGTGAGATGAAACAAAAACAATTACAGTAGAATTCTAATATACACGTCAACCGTAGTTAACTAGTAGATCGAGTGCGTACCGTTCGTTGGAATAATAGAAGCATTGTCTCGCTAAACCGAAAGGGATTCTTTGGAAATCTAAATATTTCCAGCTTGAAAAAGAAACAAAAATTGTTAAAACAAAAAAAAAAGAAAACAGAAAAAGGAAGAATAAAAATCCTATTGGAGAACGGATTGGGCCACGAGCTCGG
>CM052083.1:22070226-22113204 GCA_028453745.1 Agapostemon virescens
GACGGTCGAACGCTCTCGTTCGAGCGCGTGCTAGTTCGCGCGCTTCGCTCTCATTAGCCAGTCATTTTTCAACCATAACTTGTTAACAAAGCCGCAGATTGAATTTTCGCTATGGAAAAAAGTTGCTTCAAATGAGTTCAGGAACCCCTCATTTCCCGCTGTCGCGATACTTTTGGGACACCCTGTATGATCTCGCGACGTTCGATCATTTTATGGTTTGTACAACAGGTACGATAGGTGTTCGCTCCCTGAATAACAAATATTACACGTTTTGACTCAAAATGAATCTAGGCACCGAGTATTACTCAAGTTGAAGCGTTTACACATTTTTACCGGTATAAATCGCCAAAACCTCCTCCACGAGCAACACCTTTGGCCTAGGTGAGACGACAACTGTCGGCAGCTGGCTACGAAGGTAGCTAAGTTCGCAACCACTCTACGAAAGCACAAGCGTGCGTTAGCCGTACTCGAATATTGTATAAATACTGCACAGTTTCTGCACTCAAAACACTAAATTCAATCTAGTCAATTACCCTAAACTCGACCGTCTCTCGTTCTATAACTAATCGCGATCACTCTGTAAATAACCGCCAAGACACCTTGCTTATAAGTGCCAACGATACTTTACACCACGAAACTCTCTCAGTTCAACTATAAAATAAAGATATCGTTTCAACAGCAGCGCATCAGCTCATTCTACACGCATTCAAGTAATCCGTGGCAATCGCGTTCGCAGATTTAACGCAACAACAGGTATGTTGATGTAGTAAACTTAACGTGCAAGAAATATATTGCGAAGAAGCGAGCAACGTCTTTAGACGTTTTAAATGAATGGAGAGGTTTATGGTACGGACGCCTGTGCTCCGCTAGATTTTAGGAACCATTTGAAATGCTAGATATTCTAACAGTAGAACTACCAATTTAGAACTACTACATAGAACTACTCATTTTGACTGGTTCGTAAATTTTTCTTCCACAATTCTAGAAATTATAAAAGTATCTTCATTCGAAAGCTTCGAATGAATTTCTTCATTGAAGCAGACGTTGTAATAAAAGTAGGACAAGGTTTGAATAGATGCAGTCTTGTCATTATTAGCAGAGAATATTAATTAGTCGCGTTTATTACTCGGTAGTTCTAGTGTTAATTAGTATTTTTGCCAGAGCTTGGAACGTCGTTTTATTAGGGTTGTCCTTTGTAGACATGTGCGTCTCCGAGACTCTGACTTTTGCACTTAATAGTAATTGACGTGCCATAAACTGCCAGATGCGAACCGCCAAGTATTAGCGAGGGTGCGACCACCCTCGGGTCGGTACCTGAGACGCTACTTTCGGAAGTTATTCTCATCCCACCAGTGCGAGTTGGGCGGTGAATTAAATAGCCAGTAAGAATATACAAATATTATTGCAAGTGTTCATTGGAGGAAGACGTTTACACCCCATCAATGAGAACTGGTATATATATGGGGTCGTTGCAATGCTCGCGGCAGTTTTTAGTAAGACATTGCGTTAGTTGGCCCTTTTTTTAAATCATTACGTCGGTTTTCTTTATGTTATTACGTTAGTTTCCGTTTACATGTTTACGTTCATATTTATGTTCGTGTCTGTACGTTCATCCACTGTACCATTGTTTGTTCTGTGAGTAAGGATATTTATTCATGTTCGTTTCAATTCCGTTCCTGCACCAAACGCTTCATCCCTGACAAAGACTACACACAAACCCATTACAAATATATCTTGTTACGACGCGACAACGTCTTAAGAATACTTTAATTAACGAAGAGGTTTATGGTACGAGCGCCGACGTTCCGCTATTTTTGAGGACCTATTCAAGTGACTGCCAGATGTGCTAGGCAGTATTTACCAAAATTCGAAAGGCACATTTATTAGGGTTGTCCTCGACGGACACGTGCGCGGCCGAGTCGCCGACTTCATACTCAATAGCAATTGCCGTACCATAAACCTCCAGATGTGCATCACCGGACACAGCGAGCGCGCGGCCACCCTCGGGACGATACCTGGGACAGTACCGTCTTGATGAAAATCAGCGAGCGCGCGACCATCCTCGAGACGGTACCTGAGATGTACCGGCTTGTAGAAAATTCGGTGCTAGGCTCACCCCACCAGTGCAGGGTGGGCGGCATGCTAAGACCACGCGATAGATTTGTACGTGCTCATTGGTGGTGGATGTTTCCACCCCATCAAGAAATGAGTATAAATACTTGTGCGAGCCTCGCGCTGCACAAGTATTTATACTCATTTCTTGATGGGGTGGAAACGTTTTACGTTTACGCGGTAAGCGCTGTTTTGATTCAACCACGCGTTGCGACGCTGGTTATCCATAGTTTACAAGCAGTTTTACTAAGTTACAGGCAACATTAGAACATAGTGTATCGGTCTAGTCAGGAGTGTAAATATATTATTAAAGTCCATAAGTGTAACTCAAGCTGTATATCGGTTGTTTCTTTACGCCCCTCTTATTACTCACGACAATTTACAACTGTTGTGAGACGGACGTCAGACTACGGTTCGCTATCGCTGCCGAGCCCTGTCAAGACGCCGAACATATCTTAAGAAATATAAAAATAACAGTCAATTAATAAAATGATAAATATATAAAGGTATATGTATGTAATTCATTTTACATATAGAAACAAGAAGTATAAATTAAAAAATTTAACCAAAATTTAATTATTGTTATTACTTTCATAGACTATTAATCTTCTATTCCTGATTGGTATGATGACATTGTCATCGCTCGATAGTACTTGATGCGATTCACGTTCAATGTTAGATGAATTAGAAACGATTTCAGATCAGCGAGCCTTGATAATGAAATCCGTAATTAACAATTGTGTTTGGTTACTATCCCGGATATTCTCGAGCCGGGCCGGGGGCAAATTTAGGAACCGTGTAAAAGTGAAATCGTGTAAATAAAGTACCTTGTAAATCGGGGGATAGGTCTATTAAAAACATCTATTGACAAGAAACCTCACCAGTAATCGTTACGAAGTTGTTCTGTTTGTATTTAAAATATAGGATTACGTTTGTTGTAAAAACTCTCTAGTCATTTAAGAAAGTATCATCCCTGTCATCTGAAAGGATAGTAGGGAATCGTTTCGAACTGGCGTTGTCAAGAAATTTGAGTCGAAGATTTACGACCTTCGGCGGCGCCGAACCATTATCCGCGTCACAACGCGATACGAACGAACACCTTGAACCTCCTTCTACGGTAGAGGAGGAAGCTTCTCTCTCGAGTCGCCGGTGTCACAAAGAATGATGCCTCGGACACAGGCTATCGATGGTTGTTGCCGACTCGTAGGACAATGCGATCTTTCGAATGCGGTTCGAACAGGCATTGTTTCGTTTCCTGTTTATGCTCGTCGGAAACATTTGGCAGCCAAATAACTTTCGTATGAACTGGTCCTCGACACGAACGGAACACCAAGCGTGGTAAATTAATGACTGCGTTGAAAATCATGGTGAAAAGGCCATTCAACCCTTTCGATACGAGCACCGGATATATCTGGCAGAAAAATCTTCATACAAAAGAGACCACGCGTTATGTGTGCATGTTCGGAACGGCGCCTCGTACAACGAGAGTGTTATGACGGACGGAGCGTTCGTATCGAAAGGGTTAAATGAAAGTTTCTTTTTTTCAATAAACATCGTGAAAACAATTGTAGCGAGGCGTAAATGCGGCTGCTGCCGATCATTTTTGAGCACCATGCACATTTTTGGCGGCTCGTACGCGAGGGGAAGGGGCACGCGGCGGAGAAATTGCCCGTACCGAAAGGGTTTGTGGCGACTGTACCTCCTGAGCTCACCGACAGAGGGGCAGTGGAACGAGACTTAATCGCCTTCCAATATCCCAACATCTGCGACAGGGCCTACTAGGTAACTTTACCGACGAATCCTCCAACAGGTCCAAGTCAAACCGCTCGCTTTTCTTTTTTCTCCTCTTGATTCTTCTTCTTCTATCTTGATTTATATATTATATCGTTTAACCGCCTTCCAGTATCCCAGCATGTAAGGCTGGGTCCTCCAGCGGACCCAGGACGTAACGCTCCCCTTTTTTATCGCCTTCTCATTCTCTCTCTCTCTCTCTCTCTCTCTCTCTCTCTCTCTCTCTCTCTCTCCCCGCTTCACTCCATTTCCACCAGCCGCCAAAGGTTAAAGAAGCCTGACGAAATCGCATTCGGACGATACGATCGCGGGACCGTTCCCCTTCGGGGTCAGGGATGCCTCGGATAGCCGTGAAGCGGAATGGTGAAAGGGTTGTCAACGCGGTTCCCCTATCGGGGTACAGAGGAGGTAAGCGTCTAGCCTGTTTTCGCGACCCGTGGCAAAGGAGAGCCGTGAAGAACCGGGCGAAAGTAACACAAAGCCGCATGCCACCAGGGGGAAAAGTCAAAGATTGAGCGATTCGAGATCACTGAGCACATCGAGTCCTCAGAGAGCCGATCGGTCGTGAAACTCGCTAGCGGCCGGCCGTTTAAATATCCGCACGGTGTGCTGGAGCGATAGGATATCGATCGTTTGCAAGTAGACTGTTGGCAACGCAGAGAATCCAGGAAACAGGTCGAGCGAAGAGAAGGAAAGAGTGTCAGAGGATGCGAAGGCAGAGAGGAAAGTCTGAAGAGAAGAGTCCCCGTAGGTGTGGATTTAGTTTCGAGTATTCGAAGGGGAGTCGCGGGGCCGAGATATCCCCAGGATTCGCGGCCGTGGGCAACGGAATTCTAACTCGACCGTATAATCTGAGAAACGAACTTGGCTCCTAGAGACCGTCTGTAAATTGTATGAATGAACCCGCGAGAGCCGCGATATCGTCGTCCTGAAATTCGATAAGATTACCGAGAAAACTAATTACTCGTGTCTCAGAATCATCTACCTTTGATCTATTGTAAGAGTGTTACGCAGCGACGAGCAAAGCGTATGTACATTATAGTAATTTAAACGATTAGAATTTCGTCAGTTCCACACTTAACCTCTTCGAAAACCCTTGAAGGTCAGGACGAGCGTATATTTTCTTGCAGACAGGCTGAGCGAAGCGAATTGAGAAGACGCGGTTTGGACACGTCCACTTCGGACTTTCTCCATTTTTCCCGATGATGATATAGATACACATATGATGTAGCATTTGTAGTGTCTAGTTGTACAAATATATAAAAGATACGTCATAGACATGTATGAACGGCCAAAGCATGTATAGGAAAACGTCGTTCTGAATGATAATTTTGACAACGCATTTCAAGGTCGTTGAAATTGAAGAACGTCGTTCCTATTGCAACAAATTACTTTTTCCTGTGTAATCGTACGTAACGAGTTTTGCAAATACCGCTTATTTCGCTGCGCTTTTCATTTCACGTGCAAACACGAGTTAACCGGTGTGATCGGTCGGTATTGTTCGGATATGAAAGCACGAGTTAACTCGTGAACGATCAACAGTGCGCAAAATAGAAGGAAGAAAGTCGAAGATAATTTTTGTGTAACTATCGGATGAAGCCAATAGGAAACAACATACGATCAACTGAAAATATTAGCGAAAAAGCTAATGATTAAACGTTAGAGATTAAACGTTAGCGATTCGGGTAAAGAACGATGAGCCGTTAAGTATCGTGGAAAAAGTATGACACTCCTATAAGTAATGGAATACGGAATCCCATCTATACAGAGGAACTGGGTTCCTTTTGCAGCCCGGTTCGAAACACTTGGCTCGGAGAAGATCTCCGTCGCCACCGCCGCCAATATCGATTATCTCTTGCAACGGTGCGGCGACAAATCGCGCGGTACGTGACACATTGTAGGAACTGTCGGCGGGTCGCGTCGCGGGTCGTTTAAAATTCTACGGCCGACTCGTCGCGCGTCACTAAATTCAAACGGCGTTGTTATAAATTGCGCGACGGTCCGGTCGTCGAACCGCACGGCCGTTACTGGACCATGGTCCGTGCAGGCCATCGAAAAATACCGTCCGAAATATTTCGGGGGTCTGATGCGAGGGACGCTAAAAGAGATGAGAGAGAGAGAGAGAGAGAGAGAGAGAGGGGGGGGGGGGGATAAAAGAAGACCAATCTTTCGTCTGGAGCGCGGGCTAACCCCGTTTCGAATTGGCTCACAGAATTCGATTAGCATCCGGTGCTATACAGGTGCGCCGTGGCCTCGATTGGAAGACTCTCGTCGCAGTCGAGAGACGAGGCGAGTTCCTCTGACGTTCGGGGGAGGGTAATTACCGCGGCGTGCTCGCACCTCGAAACACAGCAGCGTAGCGAGACGGACCCTGCATTCTAATAAATGCTTTGTACGTGGCCGCATACCCCATATTAGCCACCGGAGGGTTATCATCATCGCGATAGAATCCCCGCTTCCTTCTCCGCTTCCCATTCCTCTGTTCCCGTGTACCTCAACTCCCCCTTACGGAAATTCCACGCGTAATCATCGATCCCTTCAAATGGATCGGTTCGCTAATACTCGATGTAGCACCCACCTCCCCTTTACCCGTCCGTGGCTGTCTTGCCAGAATCCTCGACTCCGACACGATAATGGCGACTGTGTATAATGATGATGAATTTGCGGCCGCACCACCCACGTTTCCCACTAGAGGGCTTTTCCATCAATCCCTATTCCCGAGACCGCCGTACCACACCGGTTCAACCATCGATCCCGTCGTATAGATCAAGACCTGTCTTTGGACGAAGCCCCATGCGATGTCTCGTCCCGCATCACGTGTCATTGTTATTGAGGGACGCGATGAATCGACGGGAGGCCGGTTTAACGAGTGTGCCGACTCCGAACCGATGAACAGGGATTTTATCGTACGTACTAGTATAATTGAACCTTATGTAGGCATTTTTTTGGAGGAAAAGGCAAAAGAATGAACCTTTACGGTCGGTGAAGGGCCGACGCCGACGGCGAGCGACCAACAATTCATGGGTTTACGATTAACAGATGCGAAAGGAGTCACCGAGAACGAATTTCCGAACTCGAGAAAAGTGGCGGGGGTCAGAGACGGAGAAAACCGAGGATGACTCGGAACAGGTATCCTCTACATTCATCTGCAAGACATAAACATCACCCCAAAGAAAAAACCTGGGCGGCTTCACGACCACCATCAGCATCGCCTTCACCAATCATAGAAAAATAATAAATAGGGAAAAGATGAAAAATGTGGGAGAACGAGGCTGCTCCAATCCGCGAAGCAGCTAGTTGCAATTTTGTAGTCAGTCGCATTAGAACGTAGAAAACAACATCACTTTTCTTTCTCGTCACCATATATATGGGACCTAGATCCACATATCAACTTGTCGCCTCCATCTATGAAAAAACTAGTAACATCGGATGATCAACCTTTCGATACCAAATAATTTTAGCCGGATGCATTTTTTCCTATTACCAATAGCAGCCAAGTTATTCGGATGGCCAATTTTAAGTTCCTCACCCTGTACATTTATGACCTATGTGTACCTATATGTATAAATTTTGTAAGTCATTAAATCGACCATAGCGTAAACCTAGACTAAAATCGGAACCGGCGACGGAACGGAGACGTTCGATCGACTCGACTAAGCTGCGGTAAAAGGAGACGCGTAACGGGGGCCGGCGAAGGATTAATTACTCGCGCACCGCGCCCGGAAACGAAAAAGACAATTCCTCGATCGGCAATTATCCCGCAATATGAAAACCGCGGTAAGTTTCCATGGCCCGACTGAGTTATTTACTTACAGGGCTAGCTTTAATCCGATCTTCGACTTTTAATCCAATGCAAATAGTCGGTCACTGGTCTAACGAGGAACGTTCGAAACTAACGACAAATCGAAAAATCGGCCTTCGAATCGAGTTTACGGAGTTCGGCCGACGCCTTTTTTCCCGTATTTTAGCCGAAGCCAGTCCCGGTGCCGGTGTCGCGTCCGCTCCTTTTTCTCCACTTTCCGAGACTCGGCTGCTTTATTCGCGAACGTCTAATGACGCTCTCGTTCAGTGGTCTGTTCCACGCTCGTTTTTCTCTCTTTTCTCCGCTTTTCATCTCCCTCTCCACCGGTTCTCCGTTCCTCCAACGCGGCGGACCTTGTCCTCTCTCATCTCTCTGTTTCTCGATTTTCTTTATTTCGTCGGCCGGCGTGTACGCCGTGTGTTCTTTAACCTTTTGAATCTGTCCTTCCAATTAATCTCTGTAAGCAGGATAAAACGACTACGCGCTGGGACTGCGCAACACACGGAAGAAAGCGCTTCCCTTTTTTATCCTCTCCTCTTTTCCTTTTTCTCTGGCTCTCTCCCTCTCTTTCGCTTGGCTGCTCGTTTTCTTCGTGGCCCGTGACTCGAGAAACGTTCGTTGCCGCGTTTAAGATTCGGTTTACGAGCTCGAGCTCCCAGGGTTTTTCTTGGTCCAGGGGCCCGTGTAACATGTGCAATCCTAGCCGAGGAATTTCGACGCGGCCGGGAGACCGCGATTGCTCTCCTCGCCTGCTCGCCTTTTAATTTTTAATGTTTTCGCGCGGCCACAGCTCGCGAACGCCCTTTCTCTCTCGTCGCTTGCATTATAAATTACGCGATTCCCAGCGCGATGAAAACGAACCCTCCGGATGAGTGGGACGAGTCGGCACTGACACCCACGCGATCCCGAATTGCTTAGAGACTGGCTGAATGAAAGGGAACGCCCGTAAATACGCGCTCGTTAAACGCACAACCCCGCGTTGCATTCTGTTTCCTATCAATCCGCGTGGTTAAAGAGTAAATGCCCAACCCGTAAGTTTAAACGGAAGCGAATCCGTGCCGCGCATATGTGTGTGTGTGTGTGTGTGTGTGTGTGTGCTCCCTGATACTAACAGAGGTTTTCTTTCAACTTCTGTACAATCTCAAGACTTACCCGATGATCCTGAAAAACATTTCGTCGAGCACCGCGCGCAGGGATCACGAATCCCCGGTGTACACAGTGGCGGCCAGTTACATAAGTAAATCCTTACAAAACGTATAACTTTCTAAAAAATGGTTAAAATCGCAAGTTTCTTTATTTGATACATTGAAAAGATTAGTTCATCAGACAATGCGTAAAAATCTTCTGTTTTGTTAAGTTGCTATCGATCGAACTTATATAGAAAGTGAAGGTAACGGTTTTGAAATTTGTTACCTGTGACTATAACGAACATTTAATACTAAACCTACCGAGCATTGAAATTAACTCGTGTATATTGACTTATAAAAATGTAAAGATTGTGTCAAGATTTAATAGACGAATTAACTCTTACATCATACCAAATACTTTTATTCAAAACAAACTATATCTGAATTCTGTGTCCTTCAACGAATTAATAAATATCTCATTTGTTGCAAAAATGTAAAATACAACTTAACTATATGCTTAAAATGTAAATAGATCTTCGCAATAAAATTATTAAAGGCGCACGATTACACGGACGAATTCTGGATTATCCTGTATTATAACATTTTTTTCAGTATGATGTATGCTACGTTCAAAAACACCGTTTGATCTCCTATAAAAAGAGACCTAACCCTGCCTTCCGAAATTTAGAACGGATAAACGAAAATCAGGCAAAACACTACTTAATAAGTCGACTCCCAATGAGCTGACCATTCGACACGCGCCGTACACGGACAGTTTTACCCCAACGGACAGACACCACGTGCAACGTACTCGAAAAAACGAAAACCAGACAACGCTGTAATAAATCATAGTAATTCCTCATTGACGGTTTCCTACTACTTCGGGTACACTCCTTCCATCGCTCCTACAAACAATTAAAAAACCAATTCCTCCGCCTCAAACTACCCTTAACCAATCACGACAAAACCGAGGTGAAGACGGACAGAACGCAAGAAAACTCCGACAGAAACGAACTCGCACCGCAGAAATCGCGAACAGACAGAAATGCTGAAGTTACAACACAGAAATCTCGAACAGTGAGAAGCTGAAAATAAAGAAATCGCGAACATTGTAATTCGTGTAGTTATTGCGCGACCCACGTGCCCAGTGGCATTCCATACACACTGAGAAGAAGGTATCATCAACGCGACACCTTCGCATACAAACAGAAATGTTTGGAAAGCATTATTCAGTTTTTTCAATAATTTCATTATTAACACAAGGCTTAATATTAATGAAACTGTAAATTGGTGTCTAATCACTAAGATATTTACTTACCTCTACACAATTCTCACAAGTTACATTTGCTTTTACCGCGTTCATACATTTTTTGCATTTTTGCTCGGCGAGTAAGATGCAAAAGTATCCACGGACCATGGAACCGTGGAAATTTTGCTGAAACAAGGGCATAAAAAATCGTTAAGGGCGAGACCCAGGGAATGGACACATAACAGCATAGCAAGCAACGTAAGGGTTAATTTGCGGAGCAGCAGCTCTCGTTGCGAAGAGAATCGCGTATACGCATCCGGATGAATCCGTTCTTCACGGAACGACATTCGAAAGCCGGGGAATTTTCCATTTAGCCCAGCGGATCGCGAAACTTCGAGACCTGTGGATTACAGGAATCCTGAACGACGAACCAGAGTCGGGGTTGCTCTCATCGCGTTAAGTAATATCGCGTGGATTTCCTTCAGGAACTGTCGGCAAAACGGAAATTCACAGACTCGCGAAAAACGCGCGGCCAGATAATGCTCGCGCAGCGGTTTCACGTAACTATACTTATAAAATTTCGTACGTACGGTTGTGGGCAATAGTTTCATTCGGAAAGGAAACAAGAAAGTAATTATTTCAATTTATATTTATTAAAACATTTAAACTTCACACTTTCGGATCGCATTGAAGAAATAAACCATCACTTAACAATACACATACCATATACACGCACGCGCGCTTGTCATTCGCATCGTTCGATAGATTTACATACTGTTTCTGAACGTGTTACATATAATGTACAAAAGGAAATAAAAATTTGATCATACTGGTTGAGTTGATAAAAATTATTGCCTAAAATAATTTAGTAACTATTGTTCGCTTAAAAAAAATTTAACGCATTATGTACGGATTTAAGGGTGCGGTCGAAAAAATACTGTGGCGGTTGTATGCCCTGTGCTCACCGACAGACACGAGTCTTTCTCGTAACCTTCTTCCAATATTCCACCGTCTAAGGGAGAATCCTGTAGCAGACCCAGGACCAAATTCTCTCCCTTCCTTTCCTCGCACTCTTCTCCTGTCTACGGAAGGAGGGAGTGGGGGGGGGGGGAGAGAGAGAGAGAGAAATTTTTTTCATTTCATTGCTTTTAATTGTCGCGTAAAATAAATAATGCAAAATATATTTTCGAAAACAACTGTACGACATAAGAGTCACATACGAGTACGTATCTTCTTCTAAACGTTGGAGGTTTAATGAAAATATAATAGCATCCTCAAATTCTTTTGAAATTATTTGTTCGCAATTCACGCGCTCAGTTTTCTCATCGATGCATAAAATCCACAGTTTACTACAATGCGACAGATCGATAAGTAACGTATCTCTCTGTAACAAGCAAAAAATGGAAATTGATCTTTTGGAATTTTTGTATGCAACTGTATGCTTGAACAGAGGAACGGAAAGTTCGCCATAGGGATGGTCAAAGGAAAAGCGAGAACACGGCGGTCGAACTTTTAGCTTGCGGTGCCCGTTGAAATCACAAGAATGATCTTCGTTGCCGGCTGGCGTAGCTCATATTCCTAAAAGGGTTGAAATAAAGAAGCTGCGGATGCGTCGCGACCCCGGATCGAACTCGGAACGAAATCTCGTGTATCTTGAATCAGCTACTCTGCGGGATCGCAATAGAAACCCGCGAACTCGGTGGAACAGAACCTAGGAAATGCTCGCGAGAATCTCTGTCAGCTGCGGTTCGGATATTCTGAATTTTCTCGTGACAAGTAATATGCTACGCCCTGCTGTCAGCGAGGAAAAAATGCACAGGGAACTTTCAGTTAGCGAAATGAGACGTCTGGTGTAGTTGTGGGACTGACGTGAACCTGGTGTGGTTCAGCTGACTTCAACCTTGCGATATCGAATAGACGACATACAGCGTACAGCAGGCCAGGAACCTAATTTCTGTGACCAAAAACCAATTTCTCGAGTTTAATATTCTCACGAACATTGGTCGAGACTATCGATATCGATTTAGATAATTGAAATTGTCTTGGTTACAGCGTCATTTTAATAATGACGTCGTTTCAGTCTTTCAGCTTATTATAGGCCGTCGCAACAGTAAACTTTTCTCTTGTTCTAAGAAATATTTGGCCATAATTAAATCCTAATCACGGTAAAATATAAAATAAATCGTACTGCAAAGTATTAATGAACAGTAGGTTTACGGAACGCACCCTGATATTTTTTAGTTACGATTGTTGAGGCGCCCGTCCCGCGGTTCGAGGAGGCGGTCACGCAAGTACGATGCCTTGTAAAAGCACGTACTCGCTCCAGCGCAAATTAATGAGAAGGAGCGCAAAATTGAAATCTGAAACCCGACCAGAAGCTTATGGTTTTGGATAGAAGTTTATTCTGCGTATTTGCAATGTACAAGCGTCAGCGTGAGCCGACCGATCGGATCTGATGTGTATGAATACATTGGCTGCTGATATACTACTTTCGGTGACCAAGTATTGGCCAATGATGGTGCTTCATTTTTGTCCTTTGTTTGGAGCGTTAAGGGTAGTGAGAGCGCGGGTTTTCCCGACCAGCGGTGACGTATTCTCGGCGGTGGGCGTCGGCAGGTAAAAACTATACGTTTGTACTTTGTAAATGTTTGAAGCTATGCTAGATTCAAGAGGCGAGCTTCATCAACGACTATTGAGACCGTAAAGACATGAGATCTTATTATTGAGACTTTAAAGCATCCATGAGGTATGGATCAATAAATTTATCGATTTGGGTTACACAAGGTGTCCCAAAATGTTTCCTGTTTCTTGAAAGGAATCATTTGGGTTATTTTCGGAAATTTTTTCGTTTGCGCAAATAACGTCCGCAACTTCGTTTTTATGTAATTAACGAAAAACACGGGCGAATCGGAGCGCGGCTATAGCAAATTCATTCCGACACGGCAATAGATTCCGCAGAGCGTGACGTTTCAGATGACGTCTCAGAACCGAGATACGTGTGCTGTAGCCACGCTCTGATTGATTCGTGTTTTTCGTTGTTAACTTGAAAACGAAGCGGCGAACCAAGTATTCGCCGAAGGAGAAGTTTCTTAACATAATCCCGGCAATCACCGATTTCAAGGAACTTGAACATTTTAGGGACGCCTTGAATAATATAATAATCATAAACAAGACGGTTGAACATTTGAATACACGCATTCTCATTGTTTTTATAAAGTGTTATAGTTTTTAAAAACTATATCTCAATTAACTTCCCACTGTTTGAGTACCGTTGGCCAACCATAAATATTACTATTCGGGGTTCGTTACAAATTCCCACAAGTTCGAATTCAACTGCTTCGCGAAACCATTCAAATCGTGCAGAAGCATTTCTTGTAGCAACAAACAATAATGACTAAAATCAAGACGGTAATTCCGATGAAGTTGTTAGTTGCAGGTAGCATCGCGAGCCACTTCAAGATGTCTTACCCGGCCGTGCCGGTTCTCCCGAGCGAAGTTACCGACAGCGCCGTGTTTTAATTGGCCTAAATCCAACGATCGCAGATTCTGCATATTCGTCCCTGTTGCGCGCGGCCGGAGAATCGAATCTTTGTTAAATCCGATGGGCCTCTGGAACATATTCCAGCCGGCTCGAACTGGAATATAAAGCCATTACCGGCGCCGGTTGATCGAGTGTTGGAGTAGTTTCTCTGGTACCGCGCACGCTGCCGCGTGCCGATGCGGTGCGGAATTTTAGCGGCCGCGCCGCGCTTGTAAGCGAAAACCTCCGTGATAGACGGCGCGCCGGTTGTTTATCAATGTTACTCGATATTGGGCTCCGTGTTTTCCCGTTTCCGCCACGGACGATGACGCACAATGTAATATACAGCCGCGTCGGCGTGTACGAAACGCCGAGAATTATTGCACGCCGCGCCCCGTCTAATTCCGCAACGGAAACGCAATACGTCCCCCGTCGAACAACAATGCCCGCCATCGCGTTTCTCGCGAACTGTAAGGCGATGCTGATCTCTCGATCTCGAGTAGGCGGAAAAGACTATTGCTGAGCTGTCTTCCGAGTGTTCGACAGTTCCGCGTGTCAGAGTCAGCCAACAATCGAGTAACAATAATAACCTTTATTCGTTCGACTTAACGATCAAGTATCGATCTTGATTCTAGAAGCTGGGTGAACAGATATTTCCACCTAAATTTACGTAATCATTATTATGCATAGTGAAAAATGTTTAAAATGCAGTTGAATGATTTCGAAAGGAGTACCACGAGTCTGTACATTTGAAACCGGAAATTGCTCATACGTGGCGTTAGTTGTCAACGTAATTACCGTCAAGTCGCGTCATTGACAACAACATTTTCTTGTTTTGACATTTGATAAAGGTTTTCAACTCACAACCATACACGTTTTATACAAAAGCATTGTTTTCAATAGTGTTGAACCCGTCGATTTTTCTACCTGGAAATTACGATTCGCGGACAGCACTGACTTTATCTAAAACGTCTAAAGACGTTGTTCGCCTTTTCACTATTAACCCATTCACTCCTATTAACCATTGCATAGCAGTAATCAAGAAAACTTAGTCTGATCCGTTTCAATTTTGATCACTTTAATATAGACGATGATGTATCTGCTCTGAAGCGACGGGGATAGCGAATATGTCAGTTTAAAAAAACTGTTAACAAGTTATCTGAAGTGGTATTTAATTTTTCATAATTGAAATGAAATGATGTTTACAATTGACTAATCATGAAAATGCTGTAAGTCCATTTACGGCCCATAAATATATATTATTTTAGTCAAATTCGCCTAAAATAAACTTATATAATCAAATTACATGTTGATAAATAAGTAGAAACATTGCTAGATTTGACACAATTAACCTATATCTTTTAATCGTTTAATATGTTAACCTTTAATTTTCTCGAAACAACAAACAATGGACTTGCTCCACTTTTAAAATAAATGCTCCATATGATTTGTTACGGTTGCCTGCTATGCTCAGCAACAGATGGATTAAGACTATTTGACACCCTGTCCTGCTATTATCTGATCCGTCACCGATTCATATATGTAGGACTAGTGTGTTTTTATTTCAAAAGTAGCGAGTCAAAAATTATAACTGGCGTAAATAAAACTGATTGTGAATTATTGTGATAAAAAATACATTGGAATGTCTTCATG
Organism: Agapostemon virescens; assembly: GCA_028453745.1. NCBI lineage: Eukaryota > Metazoa > Arthropoda > Insecta > Hymenoptera > Halictidae > Agapostemon > Agapostemon virescens. The sequence goes on from CM052083.1 coordinate 22,085,481, forward strand.
ACGCTATAAAAGGTGTGCAATGTTAAAGAGTCACGCTTAGCAATTATAAATCAATATTGTTCGCGGTGTAAGCTCTAGTACTTAGGAGCCACACCTACCCTGCCTCCGTTAGTTCCCTCACTTTGTCTTGATTAAAGCCTACATTGTGTGTGTCGCTATATTAGTAGAAGCTTGAGAGGAGAGCAAAGTTCGGACTTGATGTAGGTCTAAACGAATTTATAGTTAGTAACATGTAATAATAAGTAAAAGTATACTAGCAGTATCTTGCAGTAATTCATAAAGCGACCGCAACGTCGTTTTAATGAAATAATGTTATAATAATTGCTGTGCAGACAATAATTATTGTGCAGAATGTCCTATTTGTACTACTCATTTTTCAAGAACATGTTTTTAATCGAACATAAGTTAATCAGAATTGTCTGAAAAGCTTCAAGCTAATCAGAGATTTATTTATGTATAGTATACTTTGTAGCATTAACTGCGAAGCCGTTAGCGACTGCATGGGTTTCTATTAAATACAATATAGCTAACATATAATTTGCATAATAGAATATAATTAACATTAATATTGACACGACTAACGATAACTTCAAATTATATTGAATCATACTATTACGATGGACGCTGTCGATTGCAGAGATAGAGATGAAACGATCTTGATGGAACATCAAGTCGATTGCTGTCGATTGCGGAGATCGAGAGAAGTTGGCCGTCGGATCGATATTGTGGTATCCGGCCAGCGGGGTTGTTATTAACAAGAAGAGAGACGATGGAATCTCTCGAATCGTTGAAGCAAGAGCATGTGCCGTTTATCATTCTTCAAGACATTGTTCGAGAATAAAGAGTTGTTTAAATATTAGAGTTTTAATATGTGTTCACCGGCGAAGCGGAGCCGAAGCCTTCGCAACATTGGTGTCAGAAGTGGGATTTTCATCAATGAATTTAAAGAAGAGAACATTCTCGATGCTGTCTTCATTTAGTTTCGAAATGTTCGACAAAGAAATTAAATGTGACGAGTTTACGATTGAATGGAAAAAATTTGTCAAGAAGAATTGTGTACGCAATTTTTCAAACAGATCTCCACCGATCCCATGGTACGTAATCCATCTGTTGTAGGCTTTATACATAATTTTGGTACATTTTGTACAGCAGGTTCTTACTCGTTACACTTACGATCAAATCTCAGTTCTCTACCTGGATTTCATTGCATTTAGTTCGTGCAGGTGGAGGAATGTAGCTGAATTGGCATTCAGTGTATTCTAAAATGTTGTACTTCCTTGCAAGAGGCGATTCTTGAAATTATTCGAAACATCTCGTTCTTTCACGAAAATGTTCTCTGCAGCTTCCTTGCTGAGTGATTAACGAAAAACATAGGCCAATCGAGGGCGTGCTTACAGTTGAGCGTGGCGTTGCAACGCGGTAGCAACTTAGCCAAGCCAACATTCGTCGGCTGCAGTTGCGCACTGATTAATCCGTACTTTTCGCGAATAATTCGCTAACAAAGCTGTAGAGAGTAATTTCGGGAAGGGAAAAGATACCTTAAATGATGTCAGGAATCACTTTCTCAACGAAGTGAAACGGACACTCTGTATGTACACATTGGCAGGTGAGTAGATTCAATAACGGGAAAATTACAGTTGCAAATGTTATGCGATTAGTTGGAAACCTTGTGCATTACAAAAATCTCGGTTCTTCGAAATTCCGCTTCCGTTGTAGAGAAACGAATGAGTAAGTAAACCTACAGCGATACACGATCAGAAATATTCACAAAAAACTGCATTGTCTGAAACAAATATCGCTAAGAATCCGTTTCTAGTGAAATTCCTGACACAATAAAAAAAAAATCAATGCGATGCGTCTGGAAGTAAGAATATCCAAACCCGATACAATTTGGCTAAATTTAGAAGCAATATTCGTCACGAAAAGAGTGACAGCTTTTCGCTGAGGCGAGATTCTCGTCTCGCAGATATTTTCATAATCCGGCGACGAAATTCTCTGAGCGATTTCGTTTTGTTTTTGCAGAGAGGATGATCCCGGCAGCACGGAGCGCCATTTCTACGGGTCGGGATCGAGTGTATCGGTACACCCAGGGATCGAGAACCCTATAAACCTGTGAGAGGATGGTTTCAGGGGCACGGCGGCGCGGAGATAGAGAGGCTTCGAGTGAATGGAGGTGTCAGGTGGAAAGGTGACAACCAGTGACGTCGGGAGGTTGGATCACGACGCTCCTCCGGCATCTGTCGACATTGCGGGATAGGGGATCGGAAATTCGATTCGGCGATCGTGTAAGTTTCCACGCGAACAACCAACCCGTGCATTCACTTCTATCTTCGCGTGTGGGAGGCTCGGCTTCGGGTGCTTTACGCAGGGCCGCGAATCTTATTGAAACTTTCCACTCGGCGTGGCATTCGGCTGCCACGGGATACGTTCAACAGCCTCTCGAAAAGTTCGCAAGTTCCGCGGCCACGGCCCGGGTAAAACTCGGAAGCGAAAATCTCGGCGACGATCCGATCGCGACAGGCTCAGAACAAATTGTTCCAAGTAGTTTCATTCCATTCCCGGGTCCCTTGGAAATTTGGCAAGCGTGTGCACTATTCATTCGACCGTCTTGCAGAATTTATCGGCGAACGACCCAACAGAATCACAAATGGAGGGCTCTTTTCCTATAGTCACGGTCCGCTGACCCGATTATGAACCCGCCATTCCTCCCACTTGATCCAGACTTCGTTGTAACTATTGACGTCGATTCTAATGCTTCTCCAACGGTTTCTCCGGAAGCTCTGGCTATCCTAAAAAATCGAGGTAACTTGTTTAACGTTAGACCTATCGAGCTCTGAAAGCGACCGATCTGTTATGTTTTGTAAATGAAGAAGATTAAGATTGTTTGAACTTATTTCCCGTGGAATCGTCTTTATAACTTGTAAACTGTAAATATCTTTGTAAACTGGAAACCGGTAGACTTTAACATTATTATATTTTGCTCATCTTAATTAATTTTGGTATACTAAATATGTTAATATAAAAATTCATTTTAATATTGGGACAAGTAAACTCTGACCCTGAGCGTGGCGGCTCTACCTCCTACGCTCGTCAACGGATGGACAATAGGACGATTTTCCCGATAGTACCTGATCCGCCTCTGATTCGTATACATGGTGAACCAGGGTTTAAAGGTCAAAGTTTGTCAGTATATTCTATGGCACTAAATAAGAAAAAATGTTATGTAAACATAGGTCACATAAAGTTTTATTATCAAAAAGTTATAACAAAATTACGGAATTTAAGTAATATAAGAATACTAACCGATTTGCTGTTACTGCTAGCATTGGCTCGAACAGATCAATGTATTTACTACTCGACATCGTTATTTCCAGAGTTAGTTAACACTCCATTTCAAAATGCCTACCGTTCTTGGGAATACCCGATTGATAACGATCAAAGATCAAATTTATAACTGTGCGAATTTCATTTCTAGTCTCTTTTGTTTCATTGAATGCATTATTAATCTTTTCTATTAATTCATTATGTGAATTTATTCGTGTTTGATACACTTCGTCTTTCGAAGATCGCCACAGATAAAAGTCGCGTGACGTAAATCGGACGTAAAATCGTGGCAACCAAGAGAACTATTCCTATATTACTTGAATTTCGCAATTTTGTTATAACTTTTTAATTAAGCTCCATGTGACCTATGTTTACATAAAATTTTTTTCTTATTCAGTGCCACAGAATATACTGACAAAGTTTAATCCTTAAATCCTGGGACACCCTGTATATACCGCCTTTAACCGACTTCCGATATCCCAGCGTCTAAAGCTAGCTAAGTAGCCTCCTTCTGCTCCTTCTCTAGCAGGCCTAGAAAGAAATGCTCCCTTCCCTCCTTCTCCACCATCACGCTTAACAAAGATGTTGGTTCTTATATACATCGTTTGTGAATAGTTTTGGATAGTGCATAGTTTTTGGCATGAAGCAGAAGAAGCTTTTAAGAAGATTACACGATCCAATATGAGCTTGAAACAGAAAGGGTGTCTTGGGTAGTAAAACCCGCTTACAACAACCGACAGAGTTTACAAACCAACCCAATAGACGCATAAATGAACAAAGATGTTAAATGTAAAAAGGAAGAAGCAACGAAAGACGCGCAAGTGCCAGCTCTTCGGCGGCAGATATCGCCAGGATAAATATAAATAAATAAATAGATAAATAAAACATTACAGTACTAATGTGACCTAGTTGAACTTTCAGCACGCTGCTCTCTGCTTCGGTGGTTAATGCATAACGGATTATGACTAGTTTAGCTTGCAATCTATAAATTTTGTACTATTAAAAAATCGCGTCTATCTCTGTATATAACCTCGCTGCTACTTCTGGATGCCTCATCCATAAGAGACGAGTGCTCTGTATCCGGGACTGACAAACAGAAAGAGAAACTGCTAGTCAAATGGTAATTCATTTTTCCTCCTATTAACCATTGCATAGCAGTAATCAAGAAAACTTAGTCTGATCCGTTTCAATTTTGATCACTTTAATATAGACGATGATGTATCTGCTCTGAAGCGACGGGGATAGCGAATATGTCAGTTTAAAAAAACTGTTAACAAGTTATCTGAAGTGGTATTTAATTTTTCATAATTGAAATGAAATGATGTTTACAATTGACTAATCATGAAAATGCTGTAAGTCCATTTACGGCCCATAAATATATATTATTTTAGTCAAATTCGCCTAAAATAAACTTATATAATCAAATTACATGTTGATAAATAAGTAGAAACATTGCTAGATTTGACACAATTAACCTATATCTTTTAATCGTTTAATATGTTAACCTTTAATTTTCTCGAAACAACAAACAATGGACTTGCTCCACTTTTAAAATAAATGCTCCATATGATTTGTTACGGTTGCCTGCTATGCTCAGCAACAGATGGATTAAGACTATTTGACACCCTGTCCTGCTATTATCTGATCCGTCACCGATTCATATATGTAGGACTAGTGTGTTTTTATTTCAAAAGTAGCGAGTCAAAAATTATAACTGGCGTAAATAAAACTGATTGAAAAGAACTGTGTACTTTCTGTACTTTCTGCACTCACCGACAGAGGGACAGTAGGACGAGACTTTCCCGTTAATACTTGATCCACTTTCGACTCATATATATATATATATATTAATATTAATATGTGGCGACCCGTGCACGTGCACGTCGTCAGGGCGTCGCCGATCGTTTATATGAGGAGCATTCGAAAGACGCGTCAGTCGCCGTCAACGATGAGCGGCGTCTGATATTCGTCGAAACAAAACGAACGACAATCGGCAACGAACCGCGAAAAGATCGATTTTCGGACAGTCGACGACGAACGCCCTGGCAACGCAGACACACATCGATAAATAAATTCCTTTTCACGGCAAAACTCGAGCGTTTTGATTTTCTAGCGTATCTACAAATATACACCCAGGACGAAACGCGCTTCACCTTCCTTTTCTCCTTTTTCTTTCTTTTTCTCCACTACATTTACAGACGCCAAAACAGTAATTGGTAGTAATAAAACTGTAATTAATAGTTCTATCGTAATCTATGTTCATTATTTTACGACGAGTTCATACCATCATTTCGTTGAGAAATTTTCCGTAGCAAAGCGACGCATTTTACACGTTTCAACGGAATCAGGGAGGAGTAGAGAGTTTGAGGGTGGGGAGAAATCTTTGCGAATACAATTATAGGGAACAGTCTGAATGCCGGATAGAAGAATCTCGGGCCGTGACATTTATTTCAGGGATTGTGACGCGTGCTAGATCCTTGCAAAAGACGCCGTGACAGGAAGTAATGTATATCCGGCTGAAATCTGGCTGCAGTAAAGGAGAAGTATGCCAACATTGCAGTAGCGAGAAGAAAATGTGCGGGTTTATAGATGAGATCAATGATATTGGAAATTGACGGAACCTAACATTCGGTAGAATTTCTACGTTCGAACGAGTTCCTTGACGCCGTGCGAGTCGTTTCGTTCGATAGGAGCAGCCCCCGAGACTTGCTTCTGCACGTAAAAGGCGACCGTTAAGAAGAACGACGCATGAATAGCCACGTGTTACGACAATGCGAGCCACCCTGTTGAAAAATCAACCCCGATCCACGCTTTTCGACTATTCCTATAACGTCCTGGGGTTCAACCTCTGCCCTATAATTCTATTAAATCCCGCGAAACGAATGCTCTCTACGCGAGCCAGCGGGTTCTCCTACGTTTGTCGAATAATATTATCAAACCGTCGTTCTTTATCTCTTGGCTACATTAGTAACGAATAACAGCGAATGGAACAAGTATGTATTCGTACCGCAACGATAACAATCGCGATCACGCTCCGATGTATAATTGCAACATCATCTATATTCTTAAGATTTCTCGGCATTTATCTAGCGTATGATGCAATTCTCACGGATACTGAATCAGACCCTTATTTAGGGTTGTAATTCTTAAATTCGACGAGTACCAAACGCTTCGACTCCTAAGATTGTCGATGTAATGGCGTTAAATTAATATTGGGCAATCGGATTATGTGGTAGAACTAAGTAATGCGTAGTTCTTCGTGTTGAGTTTGTCGAAACTGTTTGTGCGAGACTTTATTAGATTATAATTATGTGGAGGGTGTGGTAGGTCGCGAAATAATTGCGAAGACACTTTGCAGGATACCGACTTTGTTTGGGCCGAGAATATAGAATCTTCGCGTTGCCCGCGGGATCATTCGCGGTGTGGTTTCGAAGTGGAATAGTCTACAACTCGATAACGATTAAAAATTCATCCGCTCGCACATCCACTCTCGCGACATTGTTTCTTTCATTCTCGCGCGGTCCTTTCGCTCTAAACTAAAGCCAAAGGCTCGCACCCTTCGCGACATTCGAACAGTCACTCTACACATTCGGTTAGCCACTTTAAAAATTCTCACGAATCAAACATGCAGCATGCAATCGGAACCATTCGGTCGGACGCACTTGTTACGGTGAATCGAGTAGTTTCAGTGGGAATCGCTGTATTTCAACTTTCACAATAAACTCTCAACTTATTACGAACACTAAGTCACTATATTTGAAGTCAGTGCAACGTGCCGTAACAGGGGTTTTATACAAATGAACTATTGCTATGGGATTTCGGAAATCTTATATACTACTATGCGTTTAGATATTGGGAGTGCAGAGTTTTGCGGAAAGTTCGAGTTTTACGGGTGACACAGTGTTTTGGAGTTAACACTTTGACTGCCAAACTAGCAGCCACAAAATTTCTAAAAAACCGAAATGAGATATTGACTGGAATAAAAATGCGAAAAATAAAATGTATGCCGTAAAGTGCTCGCTCTACCTTCTTGCATTTTTTATATAACCACCAACTTTGTTACAAATGAATATATTAACGTAAACATTTATTTAGAAACCGTACAAATAATTCCGTCACCCATATATGGGTGACATGGCAGTCAAAGTGTTAATTGAGTCATACGGATGACACCGTGTCTTGAGACTACTGATGAAAAAGTATCGGCAAAACTTAGCTTTAACATATGGCAAGATTCGGCGCCATTTTGTCGCACCACACGTATAAGACCTAAACTAATAAACCGATGAAAAAGAAGCTTGGAAGCTTGTATCCAAAACATACGAGTAAAAATTGTGTCAGTTGTACAAAATGTCTTCTTCACCATCTATTTTGCGATTATTGTAAAGGAATATTTTGTTTTCGAAAATTTCATTTATAGCGCTTATTTAGATACATATGCACTATGAGATAATTACTTCTGATCTTAATGAAAAACGTAACCGTGTGGCCATAATTCTTCCGACATATCCAATTATATTACGAAAATCCTTTCGAGCAGAGGTTAACCTTTGCAAAATAAAAAATTCGTTTTTTCACCAATAAAATATCAAATTTATAGATCGGTGCAATTATCGCGAGAAACGCGCGATCTGGAATAAAACCTAAATTTTGCGTTAAACAAGCGATATTAGTCTCGTCAAATTAATATTGGGTAATTGAATCACATGGTAGAATTAAGTGGTAGATACTTACTCGCGTCGAATTTATTGAGTCAATTTTCATTAGACTTGTGTGAATATGTTCAAGCAATGTACGAGGCGTTTTCCACCTTTGTCGACTTTGGCCGACAATTCTTAACGAATTTGTCGCGCTGTAGAACGGGGGGCGGGGGGTGCACGCGCTGAGTGGTTCCTAATTTTCCAGTGCTCCGGAAATTTTACCAACCCCGTGGCACTTCCCTTTTCAATGCGTCCTAAATGCGCGCTGGGCCATGGCGGGGGTGTCGAGGTTGGTCGTTTGGCAGGTCGGACTCGTTGACAAGAACCACGGTTAAAACATGAGCGACCCTTCGGCCTTAAAAGTTCATGGTGGGGTTTCTCGACATTGCGAGACTAAGGTATATCATGAATAAGATCTCGTACTTTCTAATTCACTTTATTACTAAGTGTCACATGTTGGCTACAGACGGACTGAGAAGATACGAACTCGAACCTGTTTGACTGTACCATAAAGTGATTTCCGATGTGCTCGTTCAAGCATATTGTTCGGCGGCGAAACATTTAACCCTTAGCACTCGAATGATGGCTCTAAGGCACCACTAAAAGTAGTCATACTATTATTTAAAATAATTTTTACATCGCTATGTCTGCGTCTAAGAAATTGATACAAATTTCGCTGTTGTAAGAACAGTAGTAAGTAGTAGTTACAAAATGTGTGTGCATAAGAGGAAACAAATCATGTGGAATGAAAATTTTCTAAATCGGATGAAAAGCTTTAATTTTTGAGGAAAAAATATGTTTGAGTGCAAAGGGTTAATCCTTGCATCCGACACCTTTTCGGACGTTGCTTACCAGTAACTCGAAGCCACTTCGAAGCGAAAATGTGCAACTAGGAATTGTTCTATTATATAGCATAATTTCGGAATCAAGTAAGGGATTGCAACGGTGATTGATTTATATGAATTTGTACACGTTGAGGAACATATATTTGTAAAGAAAAGCAATATTTATTTGTCATAATTTTCTACAGGTATGACAAATGTTGAAGCGATTCTTAATGCGCATTGTAAATTGATTTCTACAAAATAATAATAAGTTATTTGACATCTTTCACTTCGTGTTTGCCTGTTAGAAGAAACAATACAGTCCCATTTTCTTCCCAATTAATACTTATGTTTTTCAGAAAACTAAATACATAATGTCTGCGTGACCATCGAGGGTCACTTTATTAGTTTTGCAACAGAATTGTCCGTCTCGCACATTTGGCGAACAAATGTGCCGAGAACGGGATTTTGCTATTTACAACCGGGAACGTAAAAATCCTCGCCTCGGGGATTAGGACTCGGGAAGTGGTTTATTGTTAACAAGCTGTTTTACACGTGCATCTCCAGAGTTACCTCCGAAATTGCCGTCTCCTCGCCCGCTTCAAGAGTCTCTTTGTCATGCGTTACCGGACGGGCCTTACCTGCGCTGCGCGGCCTGTCCCTTGTTTTCCGTCAACGCGGCTTGCCGAAAGTTACGTCTCTCTCTTTCACCATCAATTTCACCATTTTCTTCGACCAGCGTGGGCGGCGACTGCCCTTCAAAATTTTCACGACCTTCCCGAAAATATCTGTTGTTCATTGGTCAAGTCTAGTCACACCCATTTGACGATTGAACTTAAATACCGGTGTTCGGCAAGCGCGCGTCAGATTAGCAAGATTAGCAAACGTTACCGAAGTCATACACTTCCCTAACGGCACTGAATCACGGTTCAGATCTTACGGTTTTTTAGACAAGAATACTCTTGTAATATTTCAAATCGCGCTAAGTCTCACCTATTCATTATACAGTCCACTAAAGTTCACATATTGTAAATAAAGTTTTGTTCCACTCGTTTTCTACAAAGTTAATCCTGGTGATCAGATCCATTTCACTAGTAACCCATCCCGAACAAGTCTCGCATCATTCACCATTCGGCGCGATCACATAATATGAGAAATTATCATAAACAGACCACTGATCTGTATGGACAATAAAATTTATAATAATAAACTATTAAACTTAAGGCATTCAAATTCAGGTTTAATTTATTTTGATTTTAAGCGGTTTTTTTATTACAATATGCGATAAATAAAGAAATCTATTAAATTGATACCAATGAAAACAATTTAATAACTTGAATAATTGAACAATACAAATGTGAATCTGGTCATCCGACTAGTTACGGTAGGTTTAATGTTATCCATCGATTGCAGGATACTAATTTTTTTCATTAATAATTTTATTATGTTAAAAACAGTATATTGGTATTTTTTAATTATTTTAACCATTAGCACTCGAGTGGTGACTCTGAGGCACCACGGAAAGTTGCCACATAATTATTTAAAACAATTTCTACATCACTATGCTTGTATCTAAAAAATTTGTAAAAATTTAATCATTGCAAGGACGGGTAATATTACAAAACCTCATATGCATCAAATGAAGTAAATCGTATAAAATGAAAATGGCATAGGTCTGAAGAACCGGCTTGGTTTTCGAGTTAATAAAGCTTCGAGAGCAAAGAGTTAATACCTTTGCAGTTTTAAATTGCATCTAACTCAATTTCTGTCGAAAATACATAAAATTCGCAGTCCCACCGTAAATAACAAACTTCGCGTATAGAAAATATTAATGTTGTTTTTATGTACAGGGTGTGCCGAAAGTCGTAGTACAACCGTGGCCGTTTAGTAATTCTATATACAAAGAAATGTTGAAAATAATACTTTTTTGTTTGACGCTTCGTTTTTTAAAAAATCGAGTTTACAAATTATATGAATATATGCAGGAAATAGAATTATTTGGTCGTGATCAGGCATCTCGGCAACTTTGATTTTCTCGAAAATGACTCGTCAAACTAAAAAATATATTATTCCTTTTGACGACTTATTTCTCAAGTAAATTCACCGCACGAATGATTGTACCTCGGTTTTTGGTACACCCTGTACATCGAGGTGAAACTGAGAAATATTTTAGAATCGATGTAAAACTACAGCGTAAATATATCACGCGCAGTAATTATATGCAACTATTTTTGGTGGCAGTTTCGAAGAACAGTAATTAGAAAATATTCATGGTTTTGATTTACCCTTCACTGGTCGGGTTTCTTCGTGATCGAGAATGAAATAGAACTTTTTCGTCTTCGATCCTTACCTGAAAAAAAAAGAAAATTTTGCTTTATTATTTGTTTTCGTTTCGCGAACAACTAGATACTGGTAACAGAAGAACAGAATACTATTTCGATGTATTTCGAGCGAGCTGGCGATCTTTATGCAAAGTATTCCCATCATAAATTGTTTTAACTTTTAGCAATTAAAGTATTGATTTGTGTAAATAATTTTTGCTTTCACTGTTTTCGTGGTGTGCATTCGACACAGTTGAAACGAGATTGCGAAAATGCAAGTTCAAGTCACTTCGTTAAATGAGTCCGTAATCAAACGCAAACTCGCATAAATTGCTTCGCTCATTAGTCTAAGTCTTTCGGCAGGTTCTCGTAAAAGAAAAAGAAAAATTAAGTAAAAGCGTCACATTATGAAAAATAAATCCGAAATAAACAGTCATTACATTGCATTCGACGCGCATTATTCTTCTAAACACATTCTTGTCTTTGCTTGTAAATATGATCTCGTTCTGTTGAATGTTTTTCTAAGTTGAATTTAATAAAAGAGAACACACGTCTTCACGCTGCTGATTATCCTTTGATCCTACGTCATACCAATACCTAGTTTACCCATATCTTCTTCCTGTGTGTTCTTCGTTCCTCTGTAAACTTTTTTTAGTATTGTAATATGTAAGCATAACAGAGTTACATTATTACGATAGAAGCTCGACGTGTTCAGCAATGGCATCAGGCATTAATTTCAGTTAATGTACCTGTCTGGTTTTACCGGGCCAGAATATTAGGTGTATCTCGGGCTAGGATTTGTGGCAGCAGTAATTAGAGAAGAGATGGGATGACAGGGGTAGGTCGGGAAGGGAGGGGTGAGGGCAGATAAAGGATCAGATACCGAATATTAGTTTCCAACTAGATATGTCAAGGCTCGGCTTCTTACGCCTCGCAGGGAACAACCGTGAAGGAAGTTTGCGCCGCTTACACAATTTAACCGTGACGCGGAAGGAACGAAGTTTCCACTGCTCTAATACCTAATTTTCAGCTGGAAAACAACATGTTGCTGATAATCCCGAAAAGTACGCGAAGCGGCATCACGAGACCGCGCCCTGTTGGCTATAATCGTAAAAGCTTGGACAAAATTCATGTCTTTATCAATCGTACATTATGAGCCTCTTAAGCAGAGTTAGGAAATTTTTATCGGAATATTGAACAATTGATACCAGGTATTTAAGTATGAAATCGGCAGTTTTCTTTATAAAATACACGTTTTTTGTATGAAAATGACACAAAATATTTTATTACCTATCATAATAACAATATAATTAGTATTTATCATAAGTATAGAATAATATCACAAGTATTGCCTATCGGTAGCTATACATTTTTCCCATTTCTCTGACGATTTGTGGATGCTAGGCCAAAAAAAAACTGTTCCTCTTTTCAGCCAAACCAGTCATCGAGCCATTTTCATACATTTTCGTAAAATTGTGAAGTGCTGCTCAGAAAACGCGTGTCATATCGATGCAAATAAGTAATAATCGAATGGAGCCAAGTCTGGTGAGTAAGTCGCATGCGTAAGTTGCATGCGTAAGTTGCATGCGTAAGTCGCATGCGTAAGTCGCATGCGTAAGTATTTCCCTAAACCCCTCAATCGTTCCCTTGACCGGTTTTGATATATGCGATGGTGCATTATCATGAAGTAAAATCACTTTGTGTTGAGTCTTTTGATACTCTGCTCGTCTTCTGGATCCTTCCCACGGCTTTCAAACGTATGAAGACGGCTTCTCGCGTCGCATTTAATTAATCCGCGAATTGTAGTTGCGTCTGAGCGTCAACCTCACCCAACAATGCTTGCAATTCGCCGTCTTCAAACCTTTTCGGTGGTCTTCCACGTTCTTCGTTTCTCACGTGAAAATCACCACTTTTGAATTTTTTAAACCACTCAAAGCACCGTAATTTACCAAGAGCATGTGCGCCGTAAGCTCCGACAAACATTCGATGCGTTACCGTCGCAACACTCTGTAAGAAATATGTTATGAAGAGACAAACAACGTCTTTAGACGTTTTAGATAAAATCAATGCTGTCCGCAAATTATAGTTTCCAGACAAAAAATCCGATATGTTGAACGCTATTAAAAACTATACTGTTGCATGAAACTTGTTTGGTTGCGAGTTTAAAATCTTTATCAAATGTCAAAACATGGAAATGGCGTCAATGACGCCGATTGAAGGTAACTACATTAACATTCAGCTCCATGTATGGGCAAATTCCAGTTTCATATTTACAGACCCAACATATCCTTTAGAGTTGTTCGTAAATGTTTGTTGGGGATCTCATTGGAGGAATGTTTTTCTATGAACTTTACTATTATTTCTTTTACAATTCAGATGGGATATAAGTCTGTGGTTTTTTCGATGTATCTCGCACGGGAATATATCAGATGCAAAAATCCGATTTTGATGAAACTTATGGGAGCTCATAGTTATTTAAAAAATATTTGACATGTGTTTTTTTTATCGGCAACTATCCACTTTGAAGGGGTGAAAACAGCCCTCAAAGTTGGGGTATTTTTGAGATATCTCGGAAACCAGAGGTCGAAAAGTTTTTTGTTTAAATAATAAAGCTATAAGCTCCCATAAGTTTCATCTAAATCGGATTTTTGCATCTGAATATGTTCCCTTGTCACTCAAGTGTCAGCTTACAAGAGGGTCTAAGGGTCTATTTCGTGAAGTCAACATATTTGAACTAATTGCACCTATTGAAATTTTTGCACGGAACGATTAATACAGTGTGACAAGAGCACTGATCGGTTTTTGTTTTTCTTCGTATTCGAGTTAGAACATTGTAGGCGACACGTTTTTGAAAACGAGAAGGCAGGGGAAAACAGGAAACAGGCTAGACTTAAATTCATTAAACTGCGAATGTTTTACCGTATCGCGAATTCCCTATGTAAGCGTCAATCAAACTTCCGTTTCAGGACGCCGTCCAAGTTCCTGTGCGCCATTTTGTGACAAACTTGGATAGCACTTCGGAACACGTTGCAACGAGTGGCGAGCTCGAGCCACGAAATCCTCTCTGCTTTGAAATATTTTTTCCGAACGCACGTTTGAAACGTTGAAACGGGACTTTTCTGTTTTAGACGCTATTTTCAATACCAGTTTTGATGTTTTTATCGGGTTACGGTACAAGGATTTTAATATTTGTTCATGTATTTCCATTTATATTTAATGTTCAAGTTTTGATAGGACATTTTTTTTTTGTATGAAAAACGTATTGGTTTAAATTTTTTGACAAATTTAAAATGTGACTGTCGGGATTTTCTATAAAATGCAAATATCTTGTTATTCTTAATTATTCTGATTATAATTCAAATTAAACGTATTTATTACGTTATACGAAACCCCTGATCTTTCTGCAGAATACAAAATTCTGAAAACTTCTAATTTAATACACATGATTTTATCTTATATTGATCTTAGTACGACAAGAAATATTAGTAAGTTATCGAGTTATGTTACACGTAAAAATTCGAAACAATTGTTTGTTTGGCGCTTTGTTTTCGAGTAAATCGAGTTTGAAAATTCAGTGAATACGTGCAGTATTAGATAGTGATCGGTTGACGTGTCCGTCCATGACCAACCAATTCTACTTGCTGCATATGCTAAACTGACATGTACAACTTGAACGAACCTTTAAACGCAATTATCTCGAAAAAGGAGCTTCAAATGAAAAATATTATTCTTTTCTGTTTTGTTCACTTTTGCGTGCAAAATTACTTTCCAATCGATTGTATACGTATGCCAAACACCCTGTGTATCGCAATTATCTCGCTCATTATATGATCAATGTATCATATTTACGATTGAATCGTAAATTCGACTACGTCAGAAAATAGTACAACATTAACTCAAGCAATATAATTTTCACTCTACAAGGTATCCTAAAAATGTTGTATTTCTTTGTCAGTGGTGATTCTTGAGGTTATTTGAAGTAAAAATTTTTTTGCGAAAATGTTCTCTGTGGCTTCTTTAACGATTTATTAACGAACAACATGGACCAATTAGAGCGCGGATACAGGTAAGTGTGAAGTTACAACTCTTTGGCGTTGGTTGAGCCGGAATCAGTTCATAGTAACTGCTCTCTGATTCGACCATGTTTCCCGTTAATAACTCGTTAACGAATCCATAAAAAACATTTTCGCAATGGAAAGAGTTACTTCAAATGACTCAAGAATTATTCCTCTCGAGAGAGTTCTATATTTATGGGATATCCTTTAAATACAGTAGAGTTCTTACCGAACATGCGCATAAAATTTAAATAACATCTGCTGCGTTCGCTTTTAACGATGAATGTCAGTTTTACAACCTGCACTGCGTTTCAAAGAGTTAACCTTTAAATACATTCAACCTAATGGCTGTAACAAATACGTTTAATGTAATTAATCCGAAGTTTCTAATGAGTACAACATGCAGAGCAATCATGAACACAGTTATACTCAGAGAGAAATATTGCTTGCAGCTTATCGTTTTTTTTTTACTATTATTATTATTACGTGTTAGATATTCCCTCTTACTTCGGGAAACATTAATTTAAATAATTCGGTAGAAATAGAATTTTTAATGAAATTTTTCTCCGTCAGGGATTAAATACGAATTTAACGGTGTTTTCTTGCTTTATTCGTAAATTGAAAAATTTTCATTATTCCTCGATTCCCTCACAAGGTAGATCAGAAACGAATGCTAATTCGAGTACATTTATTACTAATAAAAGTTTACCGGCCATTTAATCGTAACCATGAAATTATTTAGTATGTTCAGTTCCGAAAAAGACGTAAAAATTTTATTATGTAACGAAAGGAAACGAAATGCATTAAGACTCTCATTTTAAGAGTTAATCGTGATCGAATGCAATACCACCGCGATAAAAAGCGGCGGACCATTTTCTTTTCGCTTTTATAAAAATGATAACTCTCTTTCAAATCCGTTAGCCGCATATTTCTAGCCTTGAGGGGTTCAGCGTGGAGTAGTTAGTACTCGAGAAGAAATAAATTTCGAACTTGAAGCTCTAGAAGAGGAAGTGCACTTGGAACGGGAAAACGTTCCGTCTGGGAATATTATCGAAGTCCTTAAATTTTGAAAATGTTAATCGACGGAGCTGCGTCCTCGAGAGAGGTCGAACGACCGGCCAAAATAAATCCAAGACAATAACCAAAACTTGGTCTAATCTATCAAGCTGTCTTGCATGCAGATTGCAGAAACAACGTAATTGTCTTGCTTAACAACGCCTCGGCTTTAAAACTACTGAAGAGAGCGCCGCTTTGCGGAAGGTTGTAATTAATTATAAGATATTGTGAAGGTAAACGGACTCTGGGTCAGGTACGAGAGAACAGTGGAGAAAGGAAAGTTTTCTGAAAAAGCGACTAGAATGCTGAACTATTAATTGCGCCTGTTCAAAATTATCATCGGATCGATCGTGCAGCCGGGGATACAAAGACAGGCCAATCTTTCCTTGCGTTCTCGTACGATATCGACTGAAAACTACTAGTCGTACACCATTTGAAAGTGAATAACTGTTGTTTCTAATGTAGACTAATGCGGTTTGTAGTTTTTGTGAGATGTTGGTAAAAACAGTTTATCAAACGAAGCGTGAATAATTTAAAAATAGAAATCGTTATTGATCGCAACGGCGAAGAAAACAATAGTGGCCACTATTAAATATTATTCGCGCGTTGCCCGGGTAATTAGTACTCCTAACATCCGAAAAAAATCTCAGTTCATTAATTTCTATTAAAAATTCATATTTATCTACATAAATTCATGCGGAGTAATAGCATTTTTATTTTATCAACTGAACCAAATAATCGAAAACGATGCAGAGTACATACAACACGTGCATATAAGAAATTTCGTACATGTTATTCACAGAACAAAAATTAACAAACTATTCCGGCGTCCTGTATTTTTTCCCCTGTCCGTTTACCTTTGTGCCTCGCATTCGGTAAACAAATCCGTCTTCGTTTTATCGTCGCGATTCTTCGGCCGTTTTCAACCGGCGCAGAAGACACATAGAACGAGAATACATTTAATCTGGGATTTCCATGGTTCAAAAAGGAGCAGGAAGATCAACTGACCCAGTCTCTATATTTGACAAGAGAACGAACCCCCGGACCGCACCGACCGAAACTAAACAAGAACCCAGCGAACGAAGCGGCGACGGCGAGCGGGCAATCAGGAATTAATTAAAGCGGTTCGGGTGATGGATCTAAACGGCACGAAAGAATTTTGAAACCGCGATTTGTCTCGTACCGCGGGCTCGAACAGTTCGAGAGTCTTCTTCTCCCCGAAATTTACCCGAGCGACAAATTCCGATCCCAGCCCCGTGGAACTTAATTAAAGTAAGCGAAAGAAAGGAATTTCTGGCACAGTTGTTCACGTGTCCGTTATATACAGTGTGATCCGCTCGTATCAGAGCCGAATCGTTTTTTTAAGTTTGAGCAGAGCTTTTGGACAGAACAATCGGAATCATTGAAAAAGTTAATTATAGCGAGCGCATTCGAGAGTAGCATTAGCATATTTTAACGAATTTAACCTCCAACCAAAGTCAACACCTAACCCTTTGTCGTACCTTTTAAGTCGGAAGAATGGTGCCCGCAAATAGACTAGGTAGCCTTACTGACGAGTCCTCTAGCAGACGAAACGCTTCCCCCCCCCTCACTCTCCCTCTCTCTTTAACACGATTTAACTCGTGGCCGATCAACAATGTGTTAAGTGCTATTTACTTTTACCTGTTGCTATTTGCAGTGGTCCCAGAATTTACTGATACGCAAAATATGATATTTAAAAAAAAATGTTGTCGGTATTCCGGAAACGAGCTTCGAGAAATGATACCGTACGAAATTTTGACAAGACTTTTCCAATTAAGTGGTGTTCCGTCGCACGAAAGGTGGATGGTATGGGTCCGATCATCGACAACCTGGTTTATGGCGCGTACGTGCACCGAAGGTTATTTTTGAGATTAAAGAATTTCAGGTTGCGATTAACATGGGTTTGGGGTAAGTACGACTTATACCTCAGGCTCGATGAGCATCAGAGGTATAATCTTTTTTCGCCTCTCAATAGCCATGGCTGTACCATAAACCGGGAAATTCCGAAGAGTGGTTCGCCATGTGTTTGTAACAGTGAAGATCCCGAACGGTCAACCACCAGGCAACTTCGGCAACGGTGACAAATGTCGGCACCCCCACAAGCACCACGACACCCCTCTCCAAGCGAGCGCGCGGAGGACGCAAAGAGGTGTTTCAGGGCTCTTATTAGGCTCGCTGATCGATAACTGTCAAAAAGCGAAAGAACCAATCAACGAGCAATTAGAAAAATCGGAAGTTTCGCGATCGTCTTCAGCGATTGCGACAGTCAGTCTTATTCAGCAGCCTTCAGCAAACAGTTAAAAAAAAAACACATCTACTAAAAGTGGACTACCTTCAGCAAATATCCCACCATCTATTCGAACGTTGTAGTTCTGCATACGATGACCGCCGCGACACGAAACGCTTGAAATACTTTTAAAGGTCCAGTTTCGGCTCCTATTTCACGAAGATTACCGAGAGCATATGGGACACGTGTCAAAAAAGAACTGCGGAAAGTCTCCGGCCGGGTTGAGTCAAAAATATGTTAACGGAGGCTGCAGGCCACGGAAACATGACAGGAGTTCTTTGAAGTTGCCACCCTCTCGCCGAGCTACCCCCGTCGACCGTCTTTCTCACCCTCTAACCCCCCCTCCCCCCCACCTTTCTCTCTATCCCGGTCCCACTCTTTGCTCCCACGTGCTCATAGCCCTTAAATCTTGCCTGGTACACGCCAGTATGCCGAGTATGCGGAATAATACAGAGACGAAACAATTCGGGTAATTTGTCAACTGGGTTATAAATGTAGAAAATACTGTTTACGTAGGTGGAAGAGTATGGAACTTCTTGCGCAGTATTGTGCACGGATGCTTATAGTTTCTCGGCGTTTTCCGCGACTTTACGGTACGTTTATATAGTAGTACGTTGTTATATTCATCGCGATAATAGGTAGCCGCTTACTTATATCAAACTGTTCTGTATTTTTCGACGAATCTTATGTATTGTTTATTACTCCGCGTTAAATCGAATGTATTAATTCACACTGTGATCGAATTCTTCTGTTTTAGTTGTTCGCGATTTCGGATGATTGAATTTTGTTTGTGCTTTACTATGATATTAAACCTTCAGTCGTTCGAGCTGTCGCATGATCTTTCATCTTTGTCTGGTTATTCGCGATTTCTGTGATATTCAACTTCTTGTTGGTTGCACTTTGGCATGATTTGAAACATTTGTCTAAGTCTTGTCGTGTTTTGTCCGTCGTCATCTCAATGTGATCGTGACTGCTAGAGGGTAGTTTATGGTGGAGGAATATAGAGTTTTGTAATTGGTTGTAGGAGTCGTGAAAGAAGTGTCAATGAAGTAATATCGTGATTTATTGTTGGTTGTCTGTTTGTCTAAAAGCTCCCCGTGTACGGTGCATGTGCAATGAAATGGTCAGCTCCTTCGGAACCGATTTAAATGATTTATTACATCCCTTTCGGGTATGTTGACTAATTTGTTGGGGGGCGCAGCGGGACCTTAGGTGTTGCCGTCGCAACACACTGCTTATTACGTAAAAAATGGAAGCATCATATGTTTTCGACGTAGTAGATAAGAGGCACCCAAAGGATTTAGCTGACCAGTAGAAAAGAGTGATAAATAACCAGTAGGAAAAGAGAGAGGACGAAACCACTGCCAAGGGTAGTCGAGTTAGGTAAATTGCAGTATTGCCTTGTAATCAGATCATTCAGCTAGGGTATTATCAAGCTCCCCTAACCGCAAGGAATGTTTCCCAGAGACACTCTCTAGTTGAATCGATGACGAGTCCCTATAAGCGGAACTCGAGCTCGTTCGGTTATTTTGTAATGGCGACGGTAATTTATAAAACACCTGTCGACAGAGTCCATCGTAAAAATAGTCGCTTTATGTCGTGTTAAATATGTCCGCTCCCTACAGAGGATGACAGTGAGTTTGTACGAAGCAGCGGGGTCGTGAGACTGAATTCCCGAGTCATCGTTGACGTTGCATGACACGAGTGTGCTAGCATAGCGAATCAATCTTTCGGAAGGCGGCATTAATTTGTTGACAAGCCGCAGCTAGCGTGCAGCATGCTAATGAGTTTTCACGGAACGCGAAGGAGTCCGTGTTACTAACCTCTAATAGACCGTTCCGGGTCGTTTGTGACCCGCATCTCGAACGTCACACATGGGTTCACTTATTTTTAGTATTCGAAACTTCTTGAACGAGTAACCTTCCTCTTTGTATTGCAAGCTTTACTCGATTGTAAGTCAAGCTCGTATATCGCAGTACTTTTTTACGCAAATTTTAAGTATTCGGTAATGCTACATTTGCGTTTAATCATGTCGCAGCAACCATTGTTCTCAATGAGATGGGAAAACTGTCGGTGTATCGTTTCCGATTCTGTCTTTATGTTTACAGGTTTGGACGAAAAAACTACCGCCTCGATTAAAACTTTTACCAATGTCGGACTTTGGTTTAGCTTTTACCGTCATTCCCCAATAATTTCACTGTTTTCTCGTTTCGTTTTTGGAGAAGTTTACGTTTCTGGTACTAGGAAAGTATTTTAATCCGCTTTTGACGCCCGGTTGATTATCGAATTTCTGATTTTGTGTAAGACTTACTAGCTTAATAAACGTTAGTTAAATTCCCCGTTAAAGAAGCTTTCTATGAAACGTACATGAGCCCAAGGCACAAAAGCTCGCTTTAAATTAATGCGACGACGTGCCTCGTAATTTCATAATGGTAAAATCGAGAAGCAGCACGAACTTACTCGGTTGCCTGAATGATAATGCGAGTTACACGACGAGGCGACTTATTGCAGATTCTTCCTTATGCAACGAGCATGTGTTAACACATTGGTAAAAGTAGATCGATATTCACAAATAAACGTACCGTTATATATCCGTTCGTTTGGACCAACCGTGCCGTCAGCAACACGCGCTGGAACAAATATGGCAACCGCTGATAGCAATAACGATATTCCCGTTGTTCGGCATTCAGACTTTGCCGGGATGCGTTTCGTAAATTGCGATTCGCGAAAGGCACCTAAGACGCGCCAATATTAACTCGGTATGCGACATTCCAAGGCCAGACCAGCAACGGTCGAAGATCCCGGCGGCGTAGGGGAACCAATATCTCAGCCGCACGGCGCAGCGTACAGAAACTCCTTTTCTCATACGCCATGCCATTTTCGACTGGAAATGCTAAAATGAATTTTCCTCTCACCCGTTTCAAAGGATTTTTCCGTCTATCCCCCCCCCCCTCCTCCTCCTCCTCGTCTTTCTCCTTCAAGTGCGCGACACGGACGCCACGTCGTGCGACGCACACACATGTTAACAGCCACTCGGTTTCTACAGAACAACTTCAAATTGCCCGCGCGTCTGTGCACCGCAGATGTGTGCAACGGTGCATCGGTGCATCGTCCGTAACCGTCGCCGCGGACCGTTCGGTCTTTATTTCCGGTTCAAAGGTCAAAGGACCAGCCCCCGAACGAACCGCTTGCCACACACGAGAAAAACTTCTCGATACCCTTTTCTTGGATCCCCGCCCCCTTCTCTCTCTGTTTTCTTCGCCGGCGCACTCGGTGTTATCCGAATAGGCTGGCGATTTTTTCCCTTCTGTTCGGTTTGTCGACTCGTTTTCTGTTGCGAAACGCTTGGCGATAACAGAAACGGGGAGTTTCTCAGGCTGGAGAAAGTCGGCAACGAGCGTCGTTGACTGCTCGAATAAGTTTGCTAGTGGAGGGAGGGGGGGGGCGATTATTCAGTCGAAGGGCGGCCGAGACGAACGGGGAAACGTTTGCGAAGCATCATCGTGAAGCGCCGTGCATCGACGTTGTCGATTCGCTCTCTCTCTCTCTCTCTTTCTCTTTTTCACTCTGCCTACCCCCATGCACTCTAGTTTATTACTTCGCCGGCGTAATTTACTTGCGGCCCTGCCGCATCCACCGGTGCCAAGCGAAATCGAATCCCCAGTGTTCCGGCGACGAGCGGGCGAAACGAGACTGACAGTGTCAAGTGCCAGCCGGGTAAATAACGCGAGTCCCGCCGTTCAGTCCTTTTTTTGTTTACAATTTTCCCTTCGTTCATCCCCATTCCTACATGCCCACACAGTTCACTGCTGCCCGAGCTTCCCGGACGGAAATGTAAATAACGGTGTCCGAATGCCGACGTGCGGGAACCGTGTATCCGATGGTTCTATTCGGGGGACGATTATTTCGAGTGATTGTACACAACGATTTTCCTCCAACTGATTTCGATATTTTTAAGCGGACTTCATTGTCCGTAACGAGCAAACGATGTTTCGCTATATGAACCTTCGATTTCTCGGCTTTCCGAACATTCTCGCTTCTCCTATTCTGATTCCAACAATTTCCCGATAGTGTACTTACTCGACCAATTAAATGTTCAGCGCGTTTTCTTTTTGTTGGAAAGTGTACAAACATAATATTAAAAAATTGTAACAGTAGGCATTTTGAGGCAGTGGGCAATTTACTGTTTAAAAAAATTTT
This sequence comes from Agapostemon virescens, assembly GCA_028453745.1. Taxonomy (NCBI): domain Eukaryota; kingdom Metazoa; phylum Arthropoda; class Insecta; order Hymenoptera; family Halictidae; genus Agapostemon; species Agapostemon virescens. The sequence goes on from CM052083.1 coordinate 22,108,269, forward strand.
AACGGTAGGCTCACGTAATAATGAAAGACGTCACGACACACTCCTGGATCTAAAAATAAATTCTTGCACTCCGTTGAAAAATATGGTTACATTTTCTTATTTTGGAAGTTGCGTCTATTGCAAGATAATTTATTTGCTGCAAAATAAACTATTGGAATATGGGATTTCGTATACACCCTCTTTTAGACTGCTCATCGAATTCGAGTTAGTAATATGGACGGTATATCCTTTATACTTTCTCTCTCGACTATGACGCGCAAACTGACAAAACTGTACTAGAACTGATATCGATGTATACAGGGTGTGCGACATATGTGAGATTTGATATATATTTTCAATTAATCGACCCAAAGATCATTTAGTAAAAAAAAAATTTATTATTAACACTACTATAAATAAGAAACATAACACAGAAATACATGTTCGAACTGCACCGTGTATGTCGGAAGAGTGAGAGAGTCGTGTCTAATAAATCAATATACTTATATCGCAAAGGAACGAATATCGCCTTCCTTCTTATAAGCAACTTACAGTATATACTGGGTGATTAAACCCAAATGCAGCAAATCAATCCACACGGTACAAAGTAATCCTTACGATTTTTCAGCCCCTTCGGGTGGTCGGATAAGAAAGTATCTCGTAGCAAAGTTAGTCAGTATTTAACGGACAAGAAATTGAAATTTTTTTAATTAAAAAATTAGTATTTTTTTAACGTCATAATATTGTAGGCGACATCAAAACAAATTCACCTTAAGACCTTAAAAGAAAATGTCGCCATGAATCAATTGCCAGAATATTTGGAATAATTTGACGATACGTTATCACGCACGTTATCGCATTTAGAGGTAAACCAATGAACGTAAACATTGTTGTAAGAGATCCCGGAAAACATAGAAAAGATAGGCATTTCCAATAGGATGGCTGCCCATCATAATTTTACAAATGTAAAAACATACTTAATTACAGTTTTTGAGGATCGGTGGATCGTAACATTAATTAAAAGTCTTCAGTGCCATGAACCAAGGTCTGGGGACGTATCCACGAAAGGGTCCTCGACATTGTAAAACTGCCGTCCACCTCGGCGCACGTTGTTGCCTCGGTCCCAGGAGGAAATGCGCTGAAAGTGCACTGTGATGGTGGGAAGCAAGACTCCACCGTGAAGGCGTCTTTAGCTTATAGATTTAAGAATTAGAATTCTTCTGAAGTCCACCGAAGATGCATCGCGTCCATCGAGAACGGATCGACAAGTTACAAGTTACGAGTGACGGTTAGAACTCCACCGAGGACAGCTGCAATGAGAATTCTCGCCAGTTGTAGCATTGCAGTAAGGAACCGTCCCTTAAATAGTCAGTAACCGTGTTATACAGTGCACTTAAATACAAGGTTCTCATCTAATTCCAACGCGGGTCGATAAGCGGTGTAGGTCGTTTCGCGTCCGCCATAATCCTCTGCGATCCTCGAAAACATCCAGCCCTCCGGTTACAAAACAAAGTCTGCGTGTGTCCTTTCGGTCTATCAAGTATGAGCTTACGAAAACAATTAATTACAGTTAAAAACATTACAAATCCTAACATTATAGGAATTCTACTCAGATTTAATCTAGGCATCGGGTGTAACGCGAGCCGAAACATTTACGCATTTCTACCGCTATAAACCGCCGAAACCTCCCTCACGACAACACATTGAGACCAGACGCGACGGTAACCCTTCAGCGACTACTTGCGACCGCGCTACTCCGAACGCATTATCAACGCTGATGGGTGCGCTAACCGTACCTCCAAACAGTATAAATACAGTCCATTTCTTCACCTCAAACATACGTCATACCGTTTCAAACTCGACTAACAAACAAGCAACCGCCGAGTTTCTGACTGACGAGCGTGCCCGATACCTTATACCACGAAACACGTACTATTCAATAATAAAGTAATCGTTGGAAACACCAGCGCATCATTTTTACCTACAAGTCGAGACAATCGCAGCAATCACGTTCGCAAACTCGACGCAACAACCTATTTCATGAAGTGCAAAATTTGTTTAATCAGTGCCAGCTATTTCATAGAATCCAGGAGTGACAGTTAAGCGTAAAGAGAGCAAAGGTCGGAAGACCAAGATCCGTTATGTCAGCGTGATCGCGGTATAGCAGAGTCCATCGAAGTGTGAATGAAGCCTCAGGCACGGCTCGTCGAAACGCGTTGAACGAAGTGTCGAGCGAACGAACTTCGCCGCGATCCGACCGACGAAAATTTCATTTCCGAGATGATTCGACTGAATCAGTTTGAAAGCGGGTTCCATATTAGCAGTCGCCGGACCGCTGACATTTATCGGATCAGACGAAACATCGGTTGAGAGTTCGGTCTCGCATGAACGGTCGCGGCGCATCCAAATCAACCTTTCATGTCTAACAATAAGTTTATCTGAACGGCATTGTGCATGGGCATTACGTTTATGAACCGAGACACGGATATCCTTCAAGTCTGGCTTGCTGTTACCAGGGACATATCCGCGAGAAGTTATTCGAAATACCGAATACATACAGACTTTACATGTAGCATCGCGGCGTAGGTGAACGGGAAATATGAAGTCGCGTCACGGAAATCCGATTCAATAGATCTTTATGGACGGTGATACGCGTAGTATTCGATTTCCCGGCATAAAACAACGGTTATTGCGCAATCCGCGCTGAGTTACTCGAATTTCCAACAAAACAAATTAAATAATACCGGGCGTCGATATGAATCAACGAATAGAACGTCCGTGAAAAACTCGATCGATCAACGATAGCTACGCGATCTAAATGTACAGGATGGATGAAAATTATATGTCGTGACTGGTTGCGAATGATAACAACGACGAAAAACGTACCGATCCGTTCGTTCAGCGACGTAGGTCGCGTAATTTATAAGTAAGTGGCAAGCGTAGGAATCATGCGGCTGGTTCCGAAATTCCAGTTATTTTTACCACACAAGATGACACCGCCATAAAATGCTCGAACACCGCGCGCGACATACCAACTAGACGATGCACACTGAGGTATTTGCACCGGAAAAAAAGTAGATTTCAAAAAGTTTTCATAAGATGTAAAATTTTTGCTGCCGAAGGTAATGTTTCGGGAACAATATATCGATATCACATTTTTTTAATTTGGAAACTTATAAAACTATAAGTATTATAGAAGCTGTCCGTGAAGGCATATAGAGCAGTTTTGAACAGGTTCCGCTCCTTTATCATTTATATTGTGGGAAGCTCGAGAGGTTTAAAATTAAACTGTAGTCGAGTTAAAAAAACACAAGAGAAAATAGATATATATTAGGGGTGGTTACAGGATTCAGTTATGATCGGTTTGCCATGTTGGGACTTGATTTGTAAACGGGTTTCTTCGCAAACGTTATAACATCAGATCACTCTCTAGCTCACTAGCTTCTCTTTAACTTACTAACACTCTTCCGCTGACACGCGCGTTGTCTTATAGGTATTCTTCAGTGGGCGTTTTCTCTACGTCACCCAATCGCTAGATTTTCCGAAAAATACCTGCCCTCCGAAGTCAGCGGAGTAAGGAAAGGTTAAGACCGAGGGAGTGCATCGTCCGAGGTGCACGAATTTTATGGTACCATTATCATAAATTCGGAGGACTCTTGACCAAATTAGAAACTCGTCGTTGTTTCTTTAAGCTCCCCAATTGACGAAATGTCTCGTCTGTATCATAAACTCGCACCCTTTGCTCGGACTTTTCACCCCTACTACGGCCTTTCGACCTGAAAAAAGTCTACAATATTAATATAATTACTAACATTTGAATATAATCAACAATTTAATAACTTTCCTTTTGATTATTAAGCTTCGCTGACGATTTGGTTATACTTCCGAGCAAGTCAAAGTGCTGTTTCCGGTGTCGTTAGATTGGATAAAGGTTTCCGATCACTATGCAAAAAGAATTGGTTCCGGATTCGTCCGGATTTAAGTTTTGTAGCTAATTTAGTATTTTCCGATGAAAATTAGTATTTATTAATTAAATTTATTAAAAAATGTATGTTTACTTTTTAATCCTTTGCAGTCGTATGTTTACTCTCAACCACCAAAGCTTTCTTAGCGTTCCAGTCGTATGTCTGCTCTCAGTCACCATAGCGGAGAACCATATTGATCTTGAATTACAATATATTAAGTCGACAGGCATCAGAGATACGTAGAATTTATTGTGTTACATATATCTAAAGTTGAAAGAAGAGTTAATAAATTTGTTTTTCTTCATAATCCCGCATATTATATATTATCGTTCGTTCAATGAAAATTAATTTCAACCATCATGACACCTATACATAAACTTAATACGACCGCAAAGGGTTAAAATGTTTCGTGATTTATGTATTTCGCATTAAAATAATAATTTACATAACTGTCACATAATTTACGTATAAAAATACTTTCTTCCGGCTTTTTGGATCACGTACACCAGAATCGTCATGATTTTTCAAGGGTTTTTGATAATCTGAGGAAAAAAGGTTCATTAAAAGTTAAATAGTATTCGGACATCAAGTTACTTTTGCTTTTTTACATGATAAAATATATTTTTGTTTCCGTAATGTTGTAGCTAACGTTAAAACAAATTCAATGTCCTATTATATTATGACTTTGAGTCTATAAATTACGCTGAAATAGTTTTTTCCGGCTTTTTCAGGCCATATACCGCAATATGCGTCGACCAACCAAACGTACAAATCACGACATCGATAAGACCAGGCAAACTTTGTTGACAGTTTCCCTCTCCAGTACACATGCGGACTCATCTATTACCAATCACAAAACGCAATTTTGTGCAGCACTATATCTGCTAATCCTAGCTGTGTGCCGCCAAGTAACAGTTGAACACTATAAGATTACATCGGTGCTAACACTGTCCAACAAATCCAAACTTTTTTTCTGCCTTTTAATACCCACT
>CM052083.1:22129051-22168265 GCA_028453745.1 Agapostemon virescens
TTACAGATGAGATATGGGCCTGAAACTTGGCATACGGGGGTCTTTTTAGGTAGGCTATCACACATTCCAAGCTCGATCAAAATACTGTCGGGGGCGAAAATCACCTACAAACCCGGCCATAGCCTTTACGAAGACAGGGTTAGGCACGTATAACCTTCTGTGTTGCCGTCGCAACAGTAGTCTCAAATGTACAAACGTTGTTCTACATTTTCGATTTATTCGTTTACATAGAATTAGACCATGTAACCGGATGTAGTTGCAGTTACATGACACTTGGAAACACTTAATTGGAAAGTTATATCCCACCCGCCGTATTCGCCAGACATTGCTCCTTCTGATTACTACTTTTTTCGATCGACGACGCATGGCCTGTCTGAGTAGTACTTCACATCGCATGAAGATACTAAGAATTGGGCCGATTTATGGATGGCGTCAAAAGATGAAGCGTTCTTCCAACGCGGTATCCGGATACTTCCAGAAAGATGTGAAACAGTAGTGGACATCGGTGGATAATACTTGAACTATAAAACATAAGATACCGTTCTTTCCCAATAAGTGCCCAATTTAAGATCCAAAACCGCGGACACTTGTTTTTATTCCCAATAGATTTTGCATGTATTTGTCAGATCGACCGCAACCTTCGAAAGGTTGAACGGAATGAACGTTCAGCGTTGAAGGAAGTTTCGTCTCCGCGTTGAAAGTCGTTAGCTCTCCCTTTATTTTTCGCCGGCCGTCCTCAGCCGCATTGGCGAACCAGTTTCGCACTAGAACATCTCGTCGGTGTCTTCCACGGCTGCGGAATTATATCCAACGCATTATAGTTCCCCTGGACGTAATGCTTCTGCCGCGGAACTTTCACATGAGTCCCGGCGTTCTGTATATTTTATATTGTTGGAAGTACGACGGACGCTTAAGGCGGCTCGGGAGTTACTCCCCACTTTATGGTGAATTACGTACAGCGAATGGCGCCATTACTGGACTCGAGAAGGCGATAGTCCACGATCCAAGAGTTTTTTAATGGCATTTGTAACGGCTACCTCTTACGCTCGCCAGCAGATGGACAATTGCGCCCTTTCCCGCTGCTACTCGAACCGTTACGATTCCTATTTGCAATTCGCTGTGTTCAAACTTTTTCGGTGGTCTTGCACGTTCTTCGTTTCTCACGTAAAAATCGCCACTTTTGAATTTTTTAAACCACTCAAAACACTATGATTTACGAAAAGCATGCTCACCGTAAGCTCCGACAAACATTCGATGCGATTCCGCAGCAGTTTTCTCCAAATGGTAACAGAAAATCAATGCTATTCGCAAATTGTAGTTCCTAGCCAGAAAATTTAACATGTTCAACGCTATTAAAAACTATGCTATTGTACAAAACTTGTATGGTTGTGAGTTGAAAATCTGTATCAGATATCGAAACAAGAAAAAAGCGTCAATAATGTTGTTTTGTTGGTAACTATTATAAATTGACATCTAGCGCCACGTATGGAGAAATTCCGATTCCATATTAACAGAACTGGTATGCACTATCCAATTTTTATACTCGGTAGGTTTAGTGTTACACAGCATTTTAAATACCTTCATCCTCCATGATGGGTAAACAAAGTATTTGTAAAAAGTATTGATCGTGCCTAGTAAGGACTTCAAGATCCTTTTTGATTTTATTTATACTTATTGGGATATGGGTATAAAATAAAACTCCTCTCTATTGTAAAATATGAAATAAAATTTATATATTTTAATAGCTTCTCTAGAAGCACGTTGTGAGACACGTCTTTACTCTACGAAAGAAACGTTGCTACAGACAGACACAAAAGATCGATACTGAGGAGGAACGGTCGAATATAAACAGTTGAAGATCGAGGGTCCAATGCTGGGAAAACATACAATGTATGCATATATAGGTTCAACAGCCGGTTTAATCGATCCTTCCTAGTACAGAAATAATAGATTTATTTTGTTGTAAATTTATGAAATAAATTCCAACAATACTTTTAAAAGTTATCGGTCAGTCGATATTGGTCGTCAGCTCGGAACTTTCGTTTGATCACGTTCAACGTGAATATATTCCGGTGTCTAAAAATATTAAATTAAATGCATTGTTGGAACGCTAGTACAGAATGTTCATATCTGACCCGTTGACAAAGAACGCGTTGTTTTCATATTATCAGGCATCGTATGAATTGAAACGCGCTGTATTGTAAATTTGGTCGTTTTACAGACTTTTAATAATGCACCCTGTTGCTGTATTTATTATATATACATATATGAACATACTGTATATACTGTAATGTATGTACATACACACTTGTGTTTCTGTGCAAGCAGATTGTAGTTCGTTGCTTACCCATCATATATTGGAGCTTTCGATTTCGAACGGGAAACACTACCCACTTAATAAACTTATTCAATGAACCACACCACCGTTTCTACCCACGGAATAATTATTCAGCCGGAATTATGCATTATCTTTGAACCGCGCTGCGTTGCAATTATGCACCATCATACTCACCATCAGATCCTTTGTGTTTGTTAATATCACGGATTTTATGCGTTTGAGGAAAAAAGGCAAACGATATACAGAGCAGTAATGACGTCAGGAGAGTTTGAAAATATTGATAGATTATTTTTAATTCACCAGGACAATTAAAAGAAAGACACATCCTATTCCTTAGAATTAATACACGGACTTATCAGTTTGTACTTTTGCAATGTTTTAGTTTTACAATATTTCTGTAACAACGTTTTTTTAAATAAAAGATTCGTTTCGTTTTTCCCGAGAATAGAAAACAAAGTAATGAATAATCGAAACTACTCATTTAGCAGAGAATCTGTGTAACAGGATATCGAAACAAATTATTTAGCAGTTTTCAAAAAAACTTTTTAACCCTTAGCACTGGAACAACGCTTCTAAGGCGCCACTAAAAGTTGCCATACTATTATTTAAATAACTTTTACATCGTTATGTTTGTAGTTACGTAATCGATAAAAATTATAATATTCCAAGTACGAGTAATAGTAATTAATTTGATATTTACGAAAGGAACTAAACTATGTACAATGGAGCTGTTATAGATAAAAATATTGTTTTGATTTTGTAATGAAATTGCTTCGCGTGCAAAGGGTTAATCAAAGACGTAACACCGAACGAATTTACAGCCAAAAATTGAAAAATTACATTTATTTTTCAATAAGAGTGTCTGCAAACTTCGTCTTATTTTCAGTTGTTAACACTGAGTTTACGTGATCCGTCATACCGAGCGATTCCAATATATTTATTCTATGACTATTAAGAATGTAAAGATATATCACGGAGAAAATATTCAACAAATTTATATCTGCGGGCATTTATTATAATCGAAATGGCTAAAAGTTTAGACAGACATACTATTGTTATTTTTATAAAATACTTTTACAAGTCCGTAAATGTAATGTTAAATGAAGATATGTTGACTATGTTTTAACTTTTCAGTGATCTTCGCAAAGAACGGAGAAGTATTGACAGGTTAATTGAAGAGACAGTAAGTCGCAGCTGCAATAAAGGAGCTCCGGCATTGATCGGTCGAAGAAAGTTTCGATTGTACTTACCGTGACTCGACGAAGTTATATCAAATTTACACATTACCGGTTATCATCTAACTAAACTTCGAGAACGGTTCGTCAACTCCGCTCATGACCCCGAAATTCTAATTGCCGTGCGCGACACTTCTAATTGAAAGAGTCCGATGAAGAACCGTACCGATATTGCACGTTACAGATACACTGGCTGGCGTGACGTCACGTCCGGCCGGGCGGATTTCATTACGCGGTCAAAGAGGTTCGCTCCGCGTCTATTCTGGGTAATTAGAAGTCGCCGATAATGAAACGTCTGGGACCGGTGGCAGCGGAGCCAGGACGAAAATAAAAAGGAACGAGCCACGCCACGTGGAAAAATGGCGATGTGCGTGATGACATTACTCCGTTCCTGGTAATTAATTGTCATCTCTGACGGCAAAAACAAAGATTGCGACACTTATCGCGATGCAACGTCGAGGAGGTTTTATATTCCAATATTATCTGGCATCGTAATTTCTTACAACGGTATTGCGCGATAATCTTTCCGGGGACGTTGATCGCGTTTCCGAAACCGATAAATAACAGTAAACCTACCGCTAGTGATCAAACAACCGCTTCCAGATTGTTTGTTTTATAGTTACACGAATTAGTAAGAGGTTTTCACGAAGAGTAATTGAATCGATATCTGTTTGTCGTCCGCGGTAGATTTATAAAATCTGTCGGACTTTGCAGTGTTTGCACGACGTGTGCAGACTAGGTAACTAATGTTTGAAGGACCAATGTTTCAATAAATTGTATTTTGCACCACTTCTACATCGGAACATCAATAATAATGTAACTAAGTATGAACAATTGAATAACGACCAGAATGAGTGAGCAAAGACTGAGGTACCATAGGAACACTAACAAGAATTAAGGTTCAAATGTATAAGATGCTATAGAAGCTGTTATGACGGCATCACCGAAGTTTGCACTGCTTTACCTTGTCCTCGGCATATTAGCAATTAAAAATCGTTATTTTCCTCTATCTCAAACTACCCTTAATCAATCACGACCAAACTGACGGTGACGACGGACAAAACGCAACAAGACTCTGACAGAAATTGCGCATCACTAAAATCGCGACCATGCAAGAATTCCATCATACTATAGCGCGAACACACAATCATTTAAAAATCACTTAAAAATCGCAAACATTGTAAGTAGTGTAATAAAGTAAGGTGGTCAGGTGTTCAGTGTCATTTTATGCACACTGAGAAGAAGGTACGATCACCGTGCTACCTTCGTATACAGGAGCAATGAAAATGAATAAGTTACTTGTCTAAGATGCCCTGGGAGCAGAATGAGAATGACAAAGACTACGATTTCCCGCGATTTCTCCCTTCTCTGTTAAACGCGGGTGAACCAACAGAAAGCTACGACTCTAAAACGGGCCCTATGATTTGCTGGGGGCCGTACAAGTCTAAACGATCGGAGATAGATAGTGGGGATGCTCTCGACATTTAGGTATTCGATAAAATTTATTTTCTAATCCCAATTTTGAGAGCTTTTTCACCTCTTCGACATGGACAATGGTCGGTCAAACAGAACATGTATCAAATATTTTCCAAATACTTATCTCTTACGAAAGTTTAAGTAAAATTGGATTGTGTTATTGAAACATGTTCCCACATTACACGACAAAGATAGATAATTCATATATACTAAAAGCCATTACCCTTCAAATTGATTCCGTTCAATTCATTTCAGTCGGTCAATTAAATGGAGTTACTGGAACGACGTCGTGGACCACTGTGTGACGGTCTCGCCCGGAAATAATAGGCAAGTTAGCGGCCTATTCGTCAGGTGTAACTGATTTTATTGACCTGATCGATTCGGTCGGCGCATACATCGGCGAATCTGTAAATAGAATTCGCTGCGGTGACCGTCATTCCCGGCGCTCCTTCGAATAATGATCGTAAAAGCATCGGTTTGTCACCCCTACTGTTCTCTTCGGCTCTCGTTTACTCCATCGTCAACCCCCATCTCTCTGTCACTGGTGTTCGGATCCCTCGACGACGCGTGTACTCGACGGTGCACAGGAGTCGTCACACGCGACGCCATCGTAATTTTACACCGACCGGTTAACGGGACGACGGAGCACTGGGCGTATCCTACGGCTTTATGGCAGGAGCTAGGCGCGCGCGTGCAACATTCATCAAAATAGAGAGAGAGAGAGAGAGAGAGAGAGAGAGAGCTGGGTTATAAACCAGCACCTGGAAACTAACTTTATTCCCCGGTGGAGGTGTTTACTGCGATCTGCCATTTAAATCAGAAATTGGCCCTCCAAGTGACGAACTTACAAGAAAATCGCACTACTTCCTCGTTTACTGTTAAGTCTGTTTGCGTCGTTCATGATCGAATTGTGTTAAACAGTGACGGAGCTACCTTCTACGCGCTCACCAACAGATAAACCGATGGACAATTTGACAGACAAGGCAGAGCCTACTAGATAACTGTTCAGTCCCGTATGGCTGCTGTACCTCCCACCCTTGCAGACAGAGGGACAGTAGAACGATACTTTCCCGCTAGTACCTGATCCGCCTTCAGTTCATATATTTATACTGACCTTAATCGCCTTCTAGTACCCAGCGTCTAAGGCAAGGTCTGCTAGTCAGCCCTACCGACGTGTTCTCTAGCGGACCCAGGACGAAATGCTCCCCCTTCCTTCTTTCCTTTTCTTTCTTTCTCCACCACGCTTTCAGCAGCCGCTAAACCCTGAACAACAAATATTACAGGCTTTCACTCTGACAGCGAGTATGACTCGAGCCAAGGCGTTTATACATTTTTACCGCTACAAACCGCCGAAAACTCCCCCACGAACAACACCTTGAGACCAAGCGTGCGACAACTTTCGGCAGCTACCTACGACCGCGCCACTCAACGAAGGCACAATCAACGTTGATCGATACGCTAGTCGTACCCAAAAACTGTATAAAAAACTGCGCATTCTTTGTACTCAAATCATTCTAAACTCTAAACTCAACTGTCAACGATTCTAAATAAAACCGTCAAGAATTCCATAACTGATCGCCGTCACTCAGTAAATAACCACCGAGATACCTTGCTCATAAGTGCCAATAATACAATAAAGTAAAATTGTGGCGGACGTATCTCATAAATACAGGGTGGTCCATTCAATGTGTGTACCGTTATAATTTCAAAAATATGCGTCGCAACGAAAGAATGTTATATACAAAAGTTACATAGTTGAAGAGGGTACACTATGTAGTGCGTTAATTTTTTGTATTGGTAGAGGAGTTTCGGAGATTTGAAGGTTAACTTTGTTTTTTAAACAGAATACTATATTTTGTATACCAAAATATGGTAAGGTATCAAATTGTAAGTAAAAAAGTATTGACCATTATTGGCCCTAAACCTAATAACTAATGAATAATTTCACGTTATTACTTGAACATTTTCTTCACATAATATCAAGTTGGAGATGCAACATTATATTAGTTTTCCGCAGGACAGCGATGTTTACGTGGCAGTGTTTATCAACACAACATCTATCATAATTCGTAATCTTCTACATTTTTGATCTGGAATTAGCAAAACAAGTGTACTACGAATTCTTAAAAAAAAAAACATCATCCCTATCACCTAGTATTTCATCAGGAGCTCTATGGAACGGATTAAGAGAACCGCGTTCAGTTCTGCCAGTGGTTCCTGCATCAAATTAACAGTGATAATTTTGTTTACAAAAAGTTTTGTTCACTGATGAAGCAATGGTTACTAGTCACAGGCAGATTAATTTGAAAAATATGCATTATTGGGCACCAGAAGATCCTCACTAGATGAGAGAAATCTACTATCAACATCAATGGAGCGTTCGACTAATTTGTTCTGATCGACTAACAGGACAAAAATATGCTAACTTTTTGAATGACATTTTACCATCTTTATTGGAAAATGTACCTCTAAATATCCGTACACAAATCTGATATCAACATGAAGGTTGTTCTGCACATTACGCAGGTAATATAAGGCAAGTACTGGATAAAAAAATTTCGCAATCGATGGATTGGTCGTGGTTGACAATTTCTGTGGCCTTCACGCTCACCAGACCTTAGTCCTTTACTTTTCTGTGGGGTACATTAAAAGACCAAGTGTATTGTGAACCGCCAACAACACCTGAGAATATGAAACATCGTATTTGTGAAGCATGCATTACATTCAGTGCGGATACGATTCAGAACGCAGTTTCTTCATTAGTTAATAGATTGCGTTATTGTATTAATATGAATGAATAAAACTTTGAACACTTACATTAGTTGCGTTAAGCCACTAGGTCACCCATATTAGTCAACACTGTCACGTAAACATCGCTGTCTTGCGGAAATCTGTGTTATAAAGTGGAATCTCCAACTTGATACTACGTGAAGAAAATTTTCAAGTAATAACGTGAAATTATTCGTTAGCTATATGGTCAATACTTTTTCACTTATAATTCGATACTCTACCATATTTTGATATAACAAATATAGTATTCTGTTTAAAAAAACCAAAGTTGATCTTCAAATCTCCTAAACACCACCACCTATAAAAAATTGACACACTACATAGTGTACTCTCTTAAACCATGTAATTTTTGTATATAACGTTCTTTCGTGCAAGGCATATTTTGGAAGTTATAACGGTGCACACGTTGCGTGGACCACCCTGTATATACAAATGAATCAAAGGCGGAACAGGTACTAGCGAGAAAGTCTCGTCCTATTGTCTCTCTGTCGGTGAGCACAGGAGGTACAGTCACCGCAATACCCCCTGCCTTTCGCTCTCGATCTGCTAGAGAACTAGTCGGTAAGGCTACCTAACAGACTCTACCTTAGACGCTGGGATGTCGACAGGTGGTTATAGACGATATATACAGGATGAGGCACTTGAAACGAGCCACCTGAATGACTCGACTGCTATTGACGATAGCGAAACATGCATCAGTTTAAAATTAGTTGGTATCGAGGGTATTTCGAGTATTTTCTAAAATGGAACGATATGTTTCTTTATTTACATTCGGATAGAGTATTTCAAGACGGATACGATGACCTATTGGAAAGGTCATTCGTGGTCTGGATTAAGCCGATTGTGATAGAAAATAATTTAATTTTAGGAAATAACCCGGCACCATTAACTCTTTAAACTCGAAGTTATTTTAACTCCAACCCCAAGGCATTTGTCTAGAATATTTCAATTCTACACGATACATTTCATCTTATGCATGCGAAATTTCTTTACTATTACTCGTCCTTGCAACGATAAAAATTTTTACGAATTTCTTTGACACAAGCACAGCGATGTAAAGATTGTTTTCAACAGCGATGCAGCTATTTTCAGTGGTGCCTGAGAGTCGCCGTTCGAGTGCAAAGGGTTAACACACGACTAATACAAGTGTACAAAATGGTGACCTTTGAACATTGATACATGCTCTGAAACGTTGTTTGGCGAATAATATGGCATGTTTAATTTCGGTTATGTTTATCGCGGCACAAGCACTTCTTATACCCTCTTCCATATCTTCTTTAGTTGTTGGTATTTCATTATACACTTGCTACTTTAATTTTCCCCACAAATAGAAATCCAGAGGTGTTAAATCTGGAAAACGTACAAACCATTTATGATTTGCTGCATAACCAATCCAACGATCTCCGAATGTCACATTGTGGAATTGAATAATTCGTGCAGAATGAGTAGGGTGTTTGGCTTAACACGGACCACGAATGACCTTTTCAATAGGTCATTGTACTCGTCTTGAAATACTCTATTAGAATGAAAGTAAAAAAACATATCGTTCTATTTTTCCTATCGCCAGTAGCAGACAAGTTATTCAGGTGACCGGTTTTAAGTGCTTCACCCTGTATATGAATCGAAGGCGGATCAGATACTAACGGGAAAGTCTTGTCCTATTGTCCCTCTGTCGGTGTGCGCAGGAGGTACAGCCGCCACAAAGTAATCATTACAATAGCAGCGCATCGATTCTTTTTACACGTATTTAAAACTTGACGCAACAGTAACCTTACCGACGAATCTTACCGATCTACAACAAAACGGCCCGCTTCGTTTTCTCTCTGTCCACTCTACATCGCAGATCAGCCACTACCAAACTGGTGACCCAGCGATGAATACAATGCAATGCGACGATCGCATTAATAGGAGACGACAGCGGCAACTACAACCTGGAGCCAACAGCAACAACCTAGGGATCAACATCAGGAAGATGGATGTCTTTCGCTAGTTGCCGAAAGTTACGTAATACCTCCTGTAGTGTGGCTCGCCGTCGATATGCTGTAGACGCTAGGCATCCAGAAAGTACGAAACCCTAAACCTACGACGATGTCAACGGATCGGCGGACTCACGGAAATTCATGAGTGACGATTCCCGCGTCCTCTTCAAACAGCCATACTACGATAGTAGCATCCACGGCTCGCCAGACTCGAGAACTGCTCGCTGCTTCGTCATGACAGCTTCCCAAGTTACGTGCTCAAAAACGACGAACAACACTTCAGAAATGAACGAAAGCATGAGGCACAAAAACAAGCTCCTTATTATTGCAGTTTTCAACGGTAACATCTAAGGTTGCAGTGCCTCGCCGTGACCCCAACAAATTAGCTGGCGTGCCCCCGAAAGGGATGCGATAAGTCGTTTAACCCCATGTCATATGATTTGTTTTACAGTTGCAGTGATCAGAACTTCTTGGACGTTTATAATGAGGCGGCTATAAATGGCGAAGTTGGGGCGGAAAAATGGAAAGGGCAGCGTTTCGTCCTGAGTTTGCTAGAGGACTCGTCGGTAAGGCTACCTAGCAGACCCTGCTTTAGACGATGGGATACTGGAATGCGATTAACGACGGTATATGAATCGGAGGCGAATCAGGTACTTACGGGAAAGTCTTGTTCTATCGTCCCTCTATCGGCGAGCGCATAACACAGAAACCACGATCAACCAAACCGGATGTTGAAAATCACAGATGTCGGGAATAGCCAAGAAAGAATTCAATCATCCAAAATCCCATACATTGTAACTGATAAAGTATACGTGGATTAATTCCGTGTAGTTACTACGCGACCCAGGTGCTCAGTATCATTTTATGCATACTGCGAGGAAGGTACCACCACTGTGCTACCTTCGCAGACAATAGTAATTGTAATAATCATTTCAAATGTAATAATTACAGGAAGGTATCTAGTGGGGTAGGATATGACGCATATGTCAGAGCACATCAGTACGAATAGGTACTTTCATGCCGCGGCTATACACCGTAAACCGCTCGCCTGCTCCGAAACTAACAAGTAGAGAGCGGAATGTTGGGAACACGAACTTTTATTGGTCTCAAACATGTTGCAGTATACGTTTAGTACAACACCACATTTTCCAATGTTGGAGCCAACACTCAACGTTTCCGAAATATTAATAGAAAAAGAGCTAAGGACTTATGTTTTGCACGGGACGGATTTAAAAATTGCCTGCATCGTAGAAAGAATGAAAAAACTCTGTGTTCACGTTAACGTATATAATTTAAATTCGGACGAATCAAATACGAGTAGACTCAGTAATATATGCACCACATCGACCACTCGAAAAACAATAAAACGACGAAACTCAACCGTGAACATTTTTCAAGTGTCAGTTCTATGTAATAGAACTAAAATATATCCAGAATATAAAATTATCATTTGGAAAATAGTATACGGTATAAAGACAATTTCTAACACCCAGGTTTTCTAATCCCCAACTAAAGAGCTCCCAAAATGTTTTGAATGAAAGGAAAATTCCCCTCTTGCAAAGTTAAAAAAAAGTTCTTTCTGGGAGAATCATCTCGAGAAATCCTGTTATCAAAAACTACGCAAAGACTGGGCCCCGGGTCTGGACAGTGTCGCGTTAATGGTTGAGGCCCGGCCACTTACGGCACGTACTTACAAAGGGCACAGTTTTCGCGTCCGAAAACCCTCATGCACCGAGGCCGCTGCAATACACGTCAAAGTTTTTAGCAATAAATAAAAACTTTCGAAAATAACCATTTCAAACTGGTATTTGCCGATTCTGAATGAAACAGTATCGGAAAATCGAAAAAGGAAAAAACCATACGGCGCGGCCGATCGAATTCCGTTATTTTTGAGGAATTTTTACAAGTGGGGATTTCTGCTGCCTTTTAATTTATTCTAGGGATACTTCAAGCGAAGATATTAGGCTACAGTTTATCCGCGAGAAATGTGAAGGTTTCCGACTCGTTGCTCAATTACGATAAACGCGTCATAAACATCCAGCTGTGACAAACGCTAAGCGCGCGACCACACTTAGGTCCGTTTTCCGTCGGCCATTGCTCGAGACAGTTCGGCCCCACTTGAGCAAATAGGCAGATATCTTAAACGGAAAGAAACTGCCTCTGAATTTCCCAAGATTCCTTATTGGGCGATGATGGCGACCGTCCACGAAGTGGTCCACGTGTATATTCAGCGGACTCTGCGACGGGGTCGTTCTTTTTATTTTATACTTCGTCTGTTTTATTTTGTATGCTGTCTTTTCCATTTGTATTTAGTCTTTTTTGTATTTAGTACCGTATTCCTCTAGTATTGTTCGGTACCGAGAGACGCTACAAAATCCATGACACGACATATGTCAGAAACACATATGAACCACTGAAAGTCTCATCATCGCTCACAGAAGACGTTATTTTCGGACTACCACTTTGTAAATGGTACCGTCGTAGAATATTTGCAGAACGTACCGAGGGGGCGTATATACATAAGATGCCTTTTTGCTATTTGGGAAAATCATTTGAAAGTACAATTCAGGTCTCCAATATTCGCTCAGTGATCTCACCGTCAAGAGAAAGCGTACTCCGTCTCGTATCACTGTTAAAAATCACGGTGAAAGCATTAGGCGAGAGACAAGAGGCGGATAAAGAATCACGCTTCGAGGCTGGCCGGCCACCCCTGCAGCCTCGCAGCCCCACTGCCATACGGAGTGAACTATGCTCCAAGTATTTAAACGTCGAGCACATCGTCGAAAGAGATAAAGAGGGAGCGCCAGCTTCCGCTGAAAGAATCTTCGTGGAGGTTGAATGGAGCGCGAACAGAAAGAGGGTGAAGGATTAGGGAGCATGGAGGAGAAAAGGAGCTTACCAGCCTGGTTGAAAGTGCTGATCGTTTGGTGCCCTATTACCTGCAGAATAGAAAATTATCGCCGCCACTGGGACGCAACCGAATACTTTCACGGGAAAGTATTCCGTACCATAACCCTTCTATGCGTCTATTTAAAATAATTTCGCACGAAACTCTACACACGCGGCCGGCTCTGTACTCTTTCAAACGCTTTATTATTACCCATTTTTAACGTCTGAAATTTTATCACCGACCGTCACGCGCCACGTTCGACGGTCACTTGCGCACCAATAGCCAGAAACAGGATTTTTATCTCTCCTCTCTTCTCCCATTTTTTTCTGCAAATGAACTACTGAGCGGCAAGACTGATCGTAACAAAATCGAACAACCATGCGAGTATGAACACTTACTGGCAAGACAGTAAAACGACTGACTGGATCGTGAGACACTACATTTAGAGCTACCAAAGAATAAATATACGATGTATGTAATTACTAATGTTAAAAGAGAAAATAATACATTTCCGAAATTAATTTAACAAGTTTCTTATGTCAGTTATAAGGAAAAATCAATTCCCGAATCACGACTATCGTTGAATAACTACGTTACTATACTCTCTGACGAAGGTAACACCTACCGCAGCATGGGCCAATGTCTGTCTACCAGACGCGATGCAAAATACAAGACACCGACGATGGTAATGAAAAGTGCCGCGAAAATGAAGCGTCATTGTGTTCGTCTGCGTTCTGCGTTGTACTACAACTTGCAACTGCACGATAAAAACGACCAGCATGAACAAACGCGCACGACAGTATTTAGCGCAGGGGGAGCTAGTCGCAGCTGTGAATGAATAACCAAAGAATAGCGGACTTTGAAAGCTAATCAATTCCCAGTTATCAGACGCTCGGAAATGGAAACAGCGTTGCTGTGACCGTCTAAAGGCCATTCGTTCGATGTTGGAGTGATGGCAGAGCTTCGATACACCTCCTCATGAGTGAATTTGATCGCAAGTATGCAGAATTGTACCTCAACATTTTTAGTATATTCACAACTGTACACTTGATGACACTTCACACCGATATATGAATTTATTTAACAATTGTGGAACTATATCTTTGAACGTGCGTCTAAGGCAGAATGTCGATACACGTCCTCGTGAGTGAACTTGATCGCAAGTATGCAGAATTGTATCTGCACATTTTTCTGATTGTTCACGCTCCAGACCGACATATGAATTTATTTAGCAATTATAGAAGTACATCTTTGAACATGTGTCTAAGGCAAGGCGTGCTCGGTACCCTTATTAATGCCGAGTCCTCTAGCCGATCCAGAACGAAACACACCTGTTGTATGCGAAGGTGTCACGGCGGTGATACCTTCTTCTCAGTGTACGGTATCGTCACTGAGCACCTTTGTTCGCGTAATAATTACACGATAGTCTTGGGTTGCGGTTTTCTTTATTTTTACTTTGTACAGTGTCGCGATTTCTGTTCTGTTCGTGATGTCTGTATTCGTCTGTTTGCGATTTCTTGTTCGTGTTGTCTCTGAGATCTAGTTTGTATCTTCGTGTTATCTCTGTGTTCTCTTTGGTATCTGTCGATTCTTGTCGCGTTCTGTCCGTTGTCACCTCGGTTTTGTCGTCATTGGTCGAGGGTAGGTTTTGGTGGAGGAATTTAGCGTTTTTCAATTGGTTGTAGGAATGATGGAAAGAGCGTGCTTGTGGGGGTATATCTGAAGGAGTGGGAAATTGTTGGTGCTTGACGGAGTGTCTCGGAAGGACTAGGAAATGGTGTCGATAAGGGATTAACGTCGTTTATTGCAGGGTTTGTCCACTGGTCTTCACGTGCGTTGCACGTGAGTCTGTTCACGTGCGTCGCACGTGGGGTCCGTTCGTCGTAGTCAAAATTGTCCGTGTTCGGCGCGGTCGTAAGTCGCGCCTTCTACCTGCCCTTTTATTGTATGTCTTTACAAAATTCTGACTGCGGGGTTAGGCACGGACAACCTTCGGTGTTGCCGTCGCAACAACACCCTTTCCTTCTTGTTCCTTCTCTTTCCTTATCACACGCATTTCAGTCTCGCCCTTGTTTTTAATATAACAGCTATTTGTATGATATAATTGCTAGAAGACTGGACGCAGGTAAATTCGCCCGAACGCATACCGACGAAAAGACCAGGCACATTTTCCTGGCCGCGAGCAAGGCTAGTAAAACAATAAAGTAACAGATTTTCTGCGGATCAGAGGGTCGAGAAGCCGAGGAAAACCCAGCCGATCGCAAAATGTTTTGGCACATTGTTTAGCATTTGGCGACGGAATCTGCTTGACCACCTTCACCGACCGGTACTTTATTCCTGCCACACCTCGACTATCGCTCCAATTTTTAGCACACTTCCACCACCTATGTAGACACAGTTTTTGACCAATAATAGAAAATTTTCCTAACAGCACTCCCTACCCTTCCTAAGGAACCGAGCTTTCTTAAACGATAACACGATAACAGTTCCACTATACGGTAACCGATTCGACGCCACAATTGGCATGAACATTTTTTAATCGTGGCGGTGGTTAAAAAGGAGAGGTGGAAGGAAAAAAGAAGGAAGCGTTTCGTCTTGGGCCTGCTACAGGTCTCGGCGGTGAGGCTACCCAGCAGGCCCTGCTTTAGATGCTGGGATAACGGAAAGTGGTTAGGGATGGTATATACAGGGCGAAACACTTAAAACAGGCCACTTGAATAACTTGGCTGCTATTGGTTATAGGAAAAAATGTATCAGGCATCCCGAGTTTGGAAGAGGACTTGTCGGTCAAGCTACCTAACAGGCCCTTAAACGGTTAAGGACGATACATATATGAATCGAAGGCGGATCAAGTACTAACGGGAAAGTCGTCCTATTGTCCATCTGTTGGCGAGTTTAGGAGCTACAACAAACCACACAGCCACCGCCAAAACGGCGTGTGCTTCGAGGGCCCATAGGAAATTTCTTTGCGGTGTTAAATCTCCATCGTCACACTATTCTCGAAAACCACGCTGTGGTCGCGAGGAATAGCGAAGGTGCATGAACCCAAGAAAATAACCGAATTTCCAGACGAAGAATTACTTTGCGAATTAGTTGTTAGTGATAGTAGACATGCAAAGACGGCAAACAACCTCAAGAATCAATCTTTGACTTATAATCTTATCTTTAAGAATCAACCGCTTCGCTGGCAGATCCAACGCGTTACAATAAGAGAAAAAGTTAGTGTAAACGTTTGTTATAATCAATTTTGTTTCTCCATCACGGTTCGTTATTTGTGCTTCAATCATTCTTTCGGAAAACTAAGTTGTTCACTTGGACAGTTATCGAAGGGATAAGTTGAAAATATTGTTTCAGAGGTGTGGGAATGAAAGAAACGACGTTTTGAAAAGAAAGCTATGAATATACAGATATGAATCGCACATTCGCAATATATTGCATTTTTATAACAGCTTGCTTCTCAGAAAATAATAACGCGCCCGAATTGGCTAATGCCGCTTTTGCATTAAAGTCAATCAGGCGTTTTCCAAGTGAAACTTTTCACAAGTCGATAGTCGCCACATTGTTAAGAACCGGACATTTCGTACATCTTTTTACAATCACTGTTAGAAAACGAACGTCTTATATCTCTGTTTAATGGTGTAGCAGCCAGTGTTGGGCGACGTTTTGGCCTACCACATCCGTAAACCATTGACTATACACTATACGATAATAAATTCCATTACTTTGTGGCTGCTATATTTCCTGCGCCTACCGACAGAGGAACAATAGGACGAGTTTCTCGAGTCTCTCGTCAGCCTTACTGACAAGTCCTCTAGCGGACCCAGGACTCTCTCTTTCTCTCTCTCTCTCTCTCTCTCTCTCTCTCTCTCTCTCTCGCTCGCTCTCTCTCTCCACTGCACCTATTTCAGCAGCCAACAAAACTTAAAACATTATGGATTATTGTGTTTACTTAAAACTTGGATATGATTTTCAGACGCTCTTTATAATCCGACAAAAAGAAACGGTTTGAACGAAAGTTAATCGAAATTCGGTGGTCTACAAATTTCAATACAAAAAATGAAAAACAAAAGTTTGCATTACAAAAATGACAAGAGTTAATTTATTTAGATTTTGTGCGATTTTTATTGCAAGATACGATTGATAATAGAAATCTGCTACATTAACTTCAATGAAATCAATTTCACAACTTCGATAAATGTAAAGTCAAAACTCTGCGAATGGTGTTGAAACCGTAATGAACAGTTACGATGAGAGCCGTAGTCCATTGCGTGGATCATGAACACAAGCACACGATGCGATATGCGTTCGAGTGTCAATTGTTGATCGGCAATGTGTGTCCGGCAGAAATCAGCGGCCGCCTGGTCTAGTCGTTTCGTTATACCATGGTGCCTGTCTTTGAATCCGGCCGACGATGTGCCCAATTGAATCGGCCGCGGCGCTCTGGCATCGTAATCCAGCTTTATTGGCAAGCTGCGACAAAGCGGGACTTGGCTTCGGCGCTTTCCTTAATCCTTTGGGAGAAGGGGGGGGGGCAATGGGAGAGGAGCACCGAAGGAGTGGTGGAGAGACGACGTGAATGGCGTGAGAACTTCAATAGTTCACCAGTCGCTGTTATCGCTGAATGCGCCGCCGAAGAAAAAAAGCGACGACACACTATCGGCGGCGAAGTCTTTCCCCCCACCGCTCACCCTTCGTCGAAATAATCCGAAGCATCGCAAAGCGAATAGTTCACCACGAGAAGCATTGATAGCGATCTGACAAATGTAACATGTGTAGAAACATTTTTTGTACAAATTTTGTACTAATTTAGAAATTATTCGAGGTGATCAAGTTGGGTGCTTTACCCTGTGGCTATACCTGTTAAGATTTATTCCTCATTGTAACGCGTCTCTGGTAGTGCAATCAAAAAATGCCCTACAGTCGATTTAAATGGTTGCTGTACCATTTGATAGGGTATAATTAGAAACCGCTGCGTGTAAAAGGCTCTATAGTGATCAGGGGTGAAGCTATAGAGTAAATTCGTTTTAATAGGTTTCGACCGAGTTTTTATCCTATTTAATTGCATAGAAAAGTTGTGAAACAGTTTTGTCTCGTCAAGGTTGTCGATGTGCATTTTTGACAATTTTTTCCGAGTTTTAAGTTGAAAATCTTGGTTATAAAGAATGAAAATTACCAAAAATTCAGATTTCGTAAAGAAGTAGTTTTGGCAGCACCATGAAATTTTTATAGTAGCACCGTATTATCGAAATAATGACTTCAGAATCTGTTCAGATTTTTTGGTTTGGTGCGCCATAGTTAAAAATAAGAAAAACCAATTGTTCGACGTTTTTTACTGAAAAAAACAACTTGTGCTGCAAAATACGCACAAATGTACACCGACAGTTTTGACATGTCAGAACTTTTTCATAATTTGTGTATGCGAGTAAATAGGAGAAATTCGGTCGAAACCTATTAAACCGAATTTACCCCATAATTTCACCCCTAGTTACTGGATAAAGTGTTAAAATTTTCCATGAGTAGTGATTTCTCGTTATACCCTATCGAATGACACAGGAGCCAATAAAACCGGCTGAGGGGTATTTTCGATCAGCTTACCCGGCTACACCTTTTCATCTGTACTTCATAGGTTACGTGTTCGCATGTTCTGAAATTTCAAAAATGCATTCTACATAATGTTCGGCGTCTTGATAGGGCTCGGCAGCGATAACGAACCGTATTCTGACGTCCGTCTCACAACAGTTGTAAGTTGTTGTGAAGTAAGAGAAAAGGAAGGCGTTGAAGGAATAACCGGTACACACTTTAGTTACACTTGTGGACTTTATTAATAAATATATGTACACTCCCGACTAAACGTTACACTTTGTTCTAATGTTGCCTGTAATTTAGTTAAAATGAATTGAAAACTATCGATAGCCAGCGTCGCAACGCGTGATTGAATCAGTACAGCGCTTATCGCGTAAACGTAAAACAGCAGCGCGAGCGTCGTGCTGCACAAGTATTTATACTAATTTCTGGATGGGGTGGAAACATCCACCACCAATGAGCGCGTACAAAAATATATGGTGTGGTCTTAGTTTGCCGCCCACCCTGCACTGGTGAGCCTCGCACCGAATTTTCTTTAAGACGGTACGCCTCAAGTACCGTCCTGAGGCTGGTCGCGCGCTCGCTAGTTTTCACCAAGACGGTACCGTCCCGAGGATGGCCGCGCGCTCGCCGATGTCCGGTGTTACACATCTGGAGGTTTATGGTACGGCAATTGCTATTGAGTATGAAATCGGCGTCTCGGCCGCGCACGTGTCCGCCGAGGACAACCCTAATAAATGGATATTCGAAATTTGCTAAATTTTGACTGGCAGTCAAAAGTCTCAAAAATAGCGGAACGTCGCTTCCGTACCATAAACCTCTTCGTTAATTAAAAGGTATTCTCAAGGCGCTGTCGAGTCTTAACACATAAAAACTAGGTAACAAGGTAACCCTAACTTTATTAAACGGCACACATGTTTCTGATATCATAGGATTGTTGTTGACGTCGAGACGAATTTAACACGGCGTACTATGATCCTGAATGACCTTGAACTTAAAAATTTTATGCAAATGCAATTTTTATGAAAAATTTATAGATAACATATCGCATTTTTCTGTATTTGAACATGTTGCGACGGCAACACCGAAGGTTGTCCGTGCCTAACCCCGCAGTCAGAATTTTGTAAAGACATACAATAAAAGGGCAGGTAGAAGGCGCGACTTACGACCGCGCCGAACACGGACAATTTTGACTCCGACGAACGGACCCCACGTGCGACGCACGTGAACAGACCCACGTGCAACGCACGTGAAGACCAGTGGACAAACCCTGCAATAAACGACGTTAATCCCTTATCGACACCATTTCCTAGTTCTTCCGAGACACTCCGTCAAGCACCAACAATTTCCCACTCCTTCAGATATACCCCCACAAGCACGCTCTTTCCATCATTCCTACAACCAATTGAAAAACGCTAAATTCCTCCACCAAAAACTATCCTCAACCAATGACGACAAAACCGAGGTGACAACGGACAGAACGCGACAAGAATCGACAGATACCAAAGAGATACAAAAGAGAACACAGAGATAACACGAAGATACAAACTAGATCTCAGAGACAACACGAACAAGAAATCGCAAACAGACGAATACAGACATCACGAACAGAACAGAAATCGCGACACTGTACAAAGTAAAAATAAAGAAAACCGCAACCAAATACTATCGTGTAATTATTACGCGAACAAAGGTGCTCAGTGACGATATCGTACACTGAGAAGAAGGTATCACCGACGTGACACCTTCGCATACAACAGAACACTTACTCATTCTGAACGATCAAATTGTGATACGCCAAACTATGAGCGAAATAATACTGCCTATAAGCTGATTAGGTAGATGTTGCCTCCGTAACATTAACTTCAGGGTCCTTATACGTTAGCCTTCGGAACATAAGCCGATTGCTTTATTACGAGCACCATAGTTCAGCCGAAACAAATTGTTTCAGGCTAGGACCCTGGAAGGTGCTTGTCGACTTGCAGTTGCCAAACGCGTGTAATTTTAGCGTTCCAGCCTTCAATTAGCAAAACCGTAAAAACATAAAGAGTCATCAGCAACACCTGGTGGCATCCGTCCGCGAACTTCCTAACCGCATTCGGCCATTTTCTACCTCCACGAACCTTATGGTGGGCGGCGGTGGCATCGCCAAAAGGGGCACTTACCCTTCGAATAGTTAATTCTAATTGGACAAGTACGATCCTATCGCATAAACAATTTGTATATAAGCGCGAAACCGAACATGCCCAGAGTTGATTTTCATTTGGTACAACTACACACTCCACCGACACAGTTAGAGATATACAGTCTTTAATTAGTACTTCAATGTAATAGTCTTCTACAACTACCAGATCTGTAAATGAATCGATTCGGAGGAATCATTAGAGTTTCAAGGGTTAAGTTTCAAAAGCGAGAGATTTGAACTCATCTTTAAAATACTTTATATTATTTACATGTATCGGGTTTGTAAATATGAAACCGAAAATTGCCCATACGTCGCGCTAGCTGTCAATACAGTTACAGTCAAATCGCGTCATTGTTCGCATTTCGCAACATGTTCAATTGTCTGGCTGGAAACTATGATTTGCGAACAGCATTGATTTTCAGTAACCATTTCAAGAAAACTGTTGGGTAATCGCGTCGAATGCTTGTCGAAGCTGACGGTCAGTATGATCTTGGTAAATCACAGTGTCTTAAATGATTTAAAAACTTCAAAAGTGGCGATTTTCACGTAAGAAACGGAGTACGTGGAAAACCACCGAAAAAGTTTGAAGGCAGTGAATTGCAAGCGTTGTTGGATGAGAATGGTGCTCAAACGCAACAGCAACTCGCGGATCAATTAACTGTCGCGCGAAAAGCCGTCGCTATACGTTAAAAAGTCATGGGAAAGATCCAGAAGATAGGAAAATGGGTTCAAAAGCAACGCAAAGTGATTTTGCTTCATGATAATGCACCATCGCACACAGCAAAACCGATTATCACTTACTATATATTATTATTACTTATTTGCATCGATGAGACACGTAGGTGCTGAGCAGCGCTTCGAATTTTACGAAAATGTACGAAAATGGATCGATGACTGGTTCGCCTAACAAAAGGAGCAGTTCTTTTGGAGTGGTATCCACAAATTGTCGGAGAGATGGGGATTCCGGTTTCATATTTACATACCTGATAACTACGCAAGATCAATTCGGCCTTGCACAGATTACGATGTCCAAAGTGGCTTTACCAAAGATATACACGATTACTTCCTGACTAATTTGTAACGAACGTGATATATACACGCATACTGTGGGAAACAACGAAATTAAACATAAACAACGAGGCACTGTAATTATAACGAAAACGAAAAATCTGATACAAAAAGCGACACTCTGCATCACA
Source organism: Agapostemon virescens (assembly GCA_028453745.1). Taxonomy (NCBI): domain Eukaryota; kingdom Metazoa; phylum Arthropoda; class Insecta; order Hymenoptera; family Halictidae; genus Agapostemon; species Agapostemon virescens. The sequence goes on from CM052083.1 coordinate 22,150,727, forward strand.
GAAGACGGATCACAGTTCGAACATTTGATATAACCTGATTTATATTGTGAGAAATAATTTTTCTTTATGGTTATAAAAAATTACAAACAATTACAAAAATTACACAAAATCTGAACAAATTAAATCTTGTTATTTTTATAGAACAATATACACTAGCCAATTTTACTGCTCGATAAGTTTATCGTTAACCCTTTACCATATCACGACCAGATAGACTCGTGTTGAAGATTTTCAATAAACAATTTAATCTAACAAATATAAATATTATGTGTTTATTTTTAGACGGAATCAGATGTTGTTCATTTATTGTTCAGATGTTTCACATTTAAGCATCGATGTAGATGTAGCAGTATAAAGGACATAAATTTTCATTTCTCTTCTGTAACGTTCTTAACGATGAAGATGTTAGGATAACCTTAGTTAAAAGGAAATGGTATGGCAAGGGGTTGACACGGTTCGGAGCAACTAGTTATCGGTTGTATAAATTTCTGGAATCAATTACGTAACAGTTTCGATCGTATATGCTACGACATACATATTATTGGTTTCACGGCGTTATTGTTTCCAAGATTATTATGCAACAATGCGTTGATAGCGTATCTGCATAACATCGATTCAATTCCATGTGATCGGCCAGTCAGGGATTCGTAAGTTCCACAGATTCGGTCTAATGTTTCAAGAACCATGATGGAGGGGCAGAGGCATTCTCGAAATAATTAGAAGGCGTAGGATCAGCGACCAGACCGATAAAATTTTAACGTGGCCGAGTCGGCATAGGTTCCGCGAAACGTTCGCTACGCCGCGAATTACGCTAATTGAAAATTCCGCTAACGAGCAGCCGGTTCTAATCTATACATCGTGCAGAAAAGGAAAAAAAAACAGAAGGGTAGTCGGGAGTATGCGCGGTGGCAGGCGACCGCGGGAGCCGTCTCCGTGATCGTGAATCGCGATTGAATTTAATCTGCTAAGAGTACATCTAATTACACGGTCGTTTCGATTACCTTATCCCTCCGTCGGGGTGGGAGTAATGAAAATGTACAGCGGACGAAACAGAACGGAATGAGGCGTGGGTGGTATTATTGTGTAACGAGCACGATTACCAGAGGGTAGGGACATCGTGATAGTGGCTGCCGGGGATACATGTAGGTATACCGACTACAATTTCGTGGTTTTTTAAATTTCAAAAGGTGGCGGAGTGCTGGAGAGCCAGACAGAGAGGGAAAAGTATGGAGGGAAGGAGGGGGAGAGAGAGAGAGAGAGAACTTGCATCGTGGACTCGTTGCGCGTAACACGTACACCGCGGGGAGAACGGGAATCGGGAGGGCTCCGGCTCGCATTACCTCACCGTTGGCTAATAATTGACTTTCGAGCAACTGTTTGTCGTTGAAAGTCAATGCTTAGTTATTCTATCAAGCCTGCGGCTTCCGAACCGCCGCGGAACACCGCCATAGCTTGGCAGTGTTCAGGGCACGTCGAAACCAGAACCGACAGGTTACGGATAGGAGGAAGTTACACGCCGCGGTCTTGTATGCACTGATATCACTCAATTATTCCTTCGGTATTACCGGATTATCAATGTGATAGTTTGGCAGAGGCACTAGCCAAAAGCGTCAGCGCTGCTCCCGCCAAGGACAATCTCTATCGAACGCAAATCTACTTTGACTGTAGGCAGGCTGCGCGCCTAATAGGGTACATCACTGTTTGGATCCCACTAATTACGAGCATCCGACGAAGATTACCCTCTGCATTAAGCACGCTGCGATTGTTACTTCGTGGGGGTAATGATGATTACGGCAGCTGAAAACCTCTCAGAATTCTCGGGGTACTTGTTGGGGACTACTCTATAAACCTTACCGAAATCAACTTCGAAATTAAAACTTTGAATTTGGCTCTTTGTTGATCCATACGGGTTTTGGATAAACAAAAGTCAACGATGATAATGATAACAACGAGACAAATTTTTTTGTTCTTTAGAAATAATTCTTTTTATCTGACAATTTGTTCGCGATGATTTGTACAGTCTATTTATTGAAGCAGAATTGAAAACGAATTTATACTTTATTTATACTTTATGTTCGCTTAGAACATGCTATGGAATTCCGATAATCAGACATTCAATAATTCGGCATATTTCATAAAGCTTGGTACGGACTATTGGTCACTCATGGTGTGGTCAAGATCCGATCAAACGTGTCGGATAATACATACTGCAGTTCGTTCAAGATGGCAAATGATGAAACAATTGAATGTTGAAGTTGTAAGCGATTCGAACTTATACGGGATCATATTCAGATGCGAAAATCCGATTTTGATGAAACTTATGGGAGCTTATAGCTTTATTGTTTAAACCTAAAGTTTTGTTAAAATTTTCTTGCGCAACTACATTTCCCATTGAAAAACACACAATTTAAAAAAAAATTTTTATTTTTTCGGCTTCTGGTTTCAGAGATATCTCAAAAATACCCAAACGTTGAAGGCTGTTTTCACAGCTTCAAAGTGGATGGTTGCCGATAAAAAAACGCGTGTCAAATATTTTTCAAAGAACTATAAGTTCCCATAAGTTTCATCAAAATCGGATTTTCATATCTGAATATGTTCCCGTGTTAGTCGTTCCTACATTTATTCTCTTTGCGAAGCCCTTGAAGGTTTGGGACGGTTGTATATTTCTTCGCGAAGATGCTAAATAAAATGAAATGCGAGAACGCGCTTTTGAGCATACCCACTTGGGATTTCCCCCATTTATCCCAACATGTTTTTTATGTTAAAGGGACTGAGAAAGGCAGTTTGTATCAGCATCTTGCAAGAGAACCGGCTAATAAACATACGTATTCTATTACACAATGTTATTGGACTTTACCGCTGAACCCTTTTACCCAATTCGACTGTCAATCCTAATTTGGTACTAATAAAAAAACATTTGTAGATACAGATAATGGTACAATATGATTTAATTCATGTTTACGTTCTTTTCTACCCTTGCGAGTTATTACGAGAGCGATATGCTAAAAATTTCAGTTCAATTACCAATTTATAAACCAACCATCCTAGAACATTGAGCTTTGTAATAATTAAGTTATTGGTAAAACTAAATTGGGTATCGCAAACGTTTATTTTTAGCAGGGAAGGAACAATGTTTTTGACCGTAAGCATTATCATACTACCAAGTATGTAGATATGGACGTTTATTGTATCAAAATGATAAAAAATATTTTATTCGAAGTATTCTCCATATGTAGCTATACATTTTTATAACATTTATATCTTTTATACTGCTACATCTACTTCGATGATTAAATATTAATTACAAATGAACAACATTTGATTTCGTCGTTACGTTATTTGATTTGTTACGTAATTGATTCCAGAAATTTATACAACTGATAACTAGTTGCTCCGAACCGTGTCAACCCCTTGCCATACCATTTCCTTTTAACTAAGGTTATCCTAACATCTTCATCGTTAAGAACGTTACAGAAGAGAAATGAAAATTTATGTCCTTTATACTGCTACATCTACATCGATGCTTAAATGTGAAACATCTGAACAACAAATGAACAACATCTGATTCCGTCTAAAAATAAACACATAATATTTATATTTGTTAGATTTTAATGAAAATCTTCAACACGAGTCTATCTGGTCGTGATATGGTAAAGGGTTAACGATAAACTTATCGAGCAGTAAAATTGGCTAGTGTATATTGTCCTATAAAAATAACAAGATTTAATTTGTTCAGATTTTGCGTAATTTTTGTAATTGTTAGTAATTTTTTATAATCTTAAAGTAAAATTATTTCTCACAATATAATTCAGGTTACATCAAATGTTCGAACTGTGATCCGTCTTCTGTGACGCAGAGTGTCGCATTTGTATCAGATTTTTCGTTTTCGTTATAATTACAGTGCCTCGTTGTTTATGTTTAATTTCGTTGTTTCCCACAGTATGCGTGTATATATCACGTTCGTTACAAATTAGTCAGGAAGTAATCGCGTATATCTTTGGTAAAGCCACTTTGATATGTAAATATGAAACCGGAATCCCCATCTCTCCGACAATTTGTAGATACCACTCCAAAAGAACTGCTGCTTTTGTTAGGCGAAGCAGTCATCGATACTTTTTCGTACATTTTCGTAATATTCGAAGCGCTGCTCAGCACCTACGTGTCCCATCGATACAAATAAGTAATAATAATATATAGTAAGTGATAATCGGTTTTGCTGTGTGCGATAGTGCATTATCACGAAGCAAAATCACTTTGCGTTGCTTTTGAATCCATTTTCCTATCTTCTGGATCTTTCCCATGACTTTCTAACGTATAGCGACGGCTTGTCGCGCGACAGTTAATTGATCCGCGAGTTGTTGTTGCGTTTGAGCACCATTCTCATCCAACAACGCTTGCAATTCACTGTCTTCAAACTTTTTCGGTGGTTTTCCACGTACTCCGTTTCTTACGTGAAAATCGCCACTTTTGAATTTTTTAAATCATTCAAAACGCGGTAATTTTCCAAGAACAAGCTCACCGTTAGCTTTGATAAGCATTCGATACGATTTCGCAGCAGTTTTCGCAAATCGTAGTTTCCAGGCAGAAAATTCGACAGGTACAACGCTATTAAGAACTATGTGCTGTTGTGTGAAACTTGTATGGTTTTGAGTTGAAAATCTTTATCAGATGTCGAAACAAGAAAATGGCGTCAATGACGTGGTTTGAAAGTAACTACATTGGCAGCTAGCATCACGTATGTGCAACGTTTGGTTTCATACTTACAGACCTGGTAAACAAGCAGGAACGTTCAACACGTTCATAATAAAAATTGTTGTTACTATTAAAAGATCAATTAAGAAGTCATTTCGGGTATGCTGGCTAATTTGTTGGAGGCATGGCGAGCGACGTGCCACCTTAAATGTTGCCGTGGCAACATTAGTTATGGATAATGGACTTTCGAAAGTTATGAATCAATCGCCGGTTGCTAAGGTGTTAATAGAGCGAACATTAAAAGAGTGTAGGCATTATTAGGAAAAAGAGTGTACTGGCCACAGTGGAAATTGAACCCGCGATCAGCGAGTTACGAGATACGTAGCCGATCAGCTTTCGCGTACACTCGCGGAGCTCTCCGGCTTTTCCTGGTCTCCGTACGTATTTTGGTCTGCGGGGTTCTGATCCCACAAAAGTGTCTAGGTATTAGTGGACTACGTGTATTCCCAGGATGATTCTAATCCCGTTGAAGCCGCTAAGCATGTAGGAATCCGTGCCGAAACAACCGGAAACTGAATCCACCCGGGAACCACAGCACTTTCTTCCGCGGCTTCCGAACTTTTCCTTGTTCCCGGAAGGTAAACTGGCGGTTCGTCGTAACTTTCTCCGTGGCCCCGGCCAAAGACGGTGGTGTTTCAAGGTGCATGATGGGATAGTTGTATTCGCGGGACACCGTGACTCAGGGGTTCTGTGATGCAAGTTGCATCGAGTCGGCAAATATCTTGTTAGCGCAATGGGCGATGAAGCTTTGTGAAAGTAAATACGCCCGTTACCATAAATGTAATGGGGGCTAGCGCGGCGTTCCTTTGACGTAGAAGGCCCGTGAAGCAAATTGCGCTGGTCGTTGCGACGTCGAAAGTTCGCCAGCATGTCCACACCGTCGGGAACGATAGAAGGAGGGGGTAGTTCAGGGATGGAGGCGGCCGAGTTGCTCGCAAGTGGTAACACCGAGTGTGGTCACGGCATTGCGGAATATTCGAGTGGAAACTGAACTTGATTCGATCGTGAAACGTGAAACAGTGGCCCGCATGCTCGACAGTTGCGGTGGCGACGGGGATCGAAAGCACGTCCTGTCGATACCATATTACCACATTTTCAAACGTTCGAGGACGCGTAATCCCAATTTACGGCAATGGGCAGCGACGCAGCTCTACGGAAGGTCATCTCACCGTTTAAGAGATCCAGAACGACGATCGAACGGCCATCACGCCGTTGATTGCCTGCCGAAATGAATGTCCCATTTGTCGAACGCTGGTCGGCCCGCTGCGGATGTTTCTGCGAAATACGAATTTTCGATTGTTGAAGTGTAGCAACGGCATGATCTGTACGCATTCCGATTTCAGTTTCATGTGATGTTGCACCCATAAAGTTCAAATAAACTTGAAATGGGAGATTCTCTAGGCGATTCTAAGTACTATTATCCTTTGCTAATTCCGGCAATTACTCGGCAACAATACCGATTATTCTTTGAACAATCAGAGCGTGGCTGTAACGAACGGATTCCGTTCTAATTACATTGCGATTAATCAGCACTTTCTGCTATTAACTCGAAAACGAAGCATCAAATCGGGAATTGGTGAAGAAAAATGGTGCTTAGAATCGCCGCTGGAATCAACCATTTCAAATTTATTTGAATTTTATGTATGTAAAAACCCTGTATGGTTTTTTATTTTTCAGGCTTAGGCGTGCCTTGGTGTCCTCTTGGTATTCGCACGATAGAACGATAGCACGAAAGCTTACTTTCTGGGGCAATGAAAAAATACGTGTCATTTAACACTAAATCATTTTCACCGCTGGTCAAGTAACCGGTTCAAACTAATTTATTCCAATTATTTATTGTATTTATATATTATCATTTATTATTTATTGAAATTATACGATTGCCTGCACGAGAATCGATTACACAGATTTCTTAATCCAAGTATATATTACAATAAAAATCGCAGAAAATAATAATACTGCTTCATAATTCGATTTTTAAATTCATATATCTCGTCTCAATTTTATATCCTTTATCAAGTTAATAAACATCCTACATATTGTCAAAATGTAAAATACAGATTAATTATTTTCTTAAGAAATAAATATATCTTATTATCAATGTAAGAAAACCATGAATGATGAGTGTTACCCTCGCATTCTAGTTTATCGACGTGTCCCTATACACAATTAGTTGTAGGGAGCGTATCGTGCCCTACCAACGTCTTTTGTTTCTTTTTCTGAGGAGCTGGGAGTCTCCTTCGCGTGTTCTTGCGTAACGCACGCATCTTCCCATGTATAGTATATTATATATTCTAATATGTATATAAATTAAAGTGTGATAATAATACGGGGCTATTATTATTCCGAATCTCCTGACAATCAAAATTATTAAACATCCATTGCCCAGACAATTTTTACAGTACCTTGAATCATAACATTTCTTTCTATATGCAGTCTGCTATACAGGGTGTCCCAAAAGTAATTTAACAGCGGGAAATGAGGGGTTCCTGAGGTCATTTGAAGGAACTTTTTCCTTAACGAAAATTCAAGCTGCGGCTTTGTTAACGAGTTATGGTCGAAAATGACTGACCAATGAGAGCGAAGCGCGCGACCCAGCACGCGCTTGAATGAGAGCGTTCGACTGTCCGCCAGCCAGGCGCGCGAGCTGCGTTCGAGTGAAAGAACAAGTCAGAGAGCGCGAACTTTCCGAATTTTTTTTTACTACGCGACGATAATAATTTTAAGAAAAACGCTGTTGATTCTAATTTCAGAATGTCTACAGAATAATCACTAATTTTTCAGATCCGAAATAATAAACAATTTAGCCGTGTCAGCCGTTTTAATTTTCTGGTATGCATGACATCTCACGCGTACCATATGAAATTTTTATACGATACGTACTCCGAAGATAAACAATAAGTAACCCCGTCGAAATACGTAAACGATATTTAAATTTAAATAATTCTGTGTCCGAACAGAATTCAACGAATGCCTAAAATACACGTTTCTCACATTTTTTCCAATCCGTTGTTCTCACCGCGCAAGAACATTTAAAAAGATATTATAATGCAATAACGCGCTCGCGACGTCCTTTCCATGGGAAGAAACTGTGGAAGACTGAAGAGATGGTCGCGTTTTCCTGCAAGGAATCGTGTAACACGAACTGAAAAAGGACAGAGAAATTCCTTGTCCTAAGAAACAGAAAAGGAAAATACATACGTTTCAATAGAACCGTTTTCGGACTAGGTCGTTGCCTGAGACGGCCTTGAAACCACCGGCCGCCAAACCCTCGACTTTGTCATGTTTATGACCCACCCTTGAGGCCCGGTCGCAAGTGGCACGCAATGGGAACGAGGCCCAGTCGAGAAGAATGTACAAGGAAAACAATTTGAGCACATTTTCTGATATTAATTGGCCCTTTTCATGGCCACCAAATTATAACGCAAGAATCAACGAAAATCCATTGGCAATACAAGAGCACGGTGGTCGCTGGAAAACAAATGTTTTCTATCGTAAGCGATACATTCTTCTCGACTGGGCCTCGTTCCCAGTGCGTGTCACTTGACGCCTACCGCTTGGGCCAGAGATGCGTCGAGCTAAATAGCACGGGAAGGGGTTAACAAAGCCGCAGATTGAATTTTCGCTAAGGTAAAAGTTGCTTCAAATGACGTCAGGAACCCCTCATTTCCCGCTGTTAAATTACTTTTGGGACACCCTGTACAGCACATTAAAAAACACCATTTGTATAACACGAAAACGCGAACAACCAGAAGTTGTAAATCATCCGAACCAATAGAGGCAAATCAAAGATCGCAGTCATTCAGAATTATAAAGAATACGAAATAACGAACAACCGAAAGAACGCATTATTTACCTAGAAATCGCAAACATTGTAATCTAGCGTGAAAAAAAAGCGTACATTGTTTCGTTCTTATTACACGACCTAAGTGCTCAGTATCATTTTATGCACATTCAGAAGAAAGCACCACCGTCGTGCTACCTTCGCATACACATGATTTAATAAATTGTTCTAAAGTAGTAACATTGCGAAGCATACTCTTTCGAGATACGTCGATTGGTACCATCGTTACTGCCAACCATTTAAAAGTTTCTAGTATCAAAGCATCATTAATTTTTAATTATAGACCGTCTGTATGATACCTTGATTTCTTAATGTCACCTGGCGCATGGTTCAGATACGAAAGAGCTCGGAATTTCGCAACGCGTGCTCATAGAAGTTAAAAAAGAATTATATATTTAAACCACGGGGTGGGATAGGAGCACGAAACGTCAGTAATATTTTTACCGGAACGGACGACGTTTCGTGCTAAAATAAATATTAATTCCTCGCATCCCGGGATACATTTCATAAAATATGCTAACGGGCAAAGCATCTCTCTAGTTTCGCGTGCAGGTACTAATCTATAAAATAAATCAACGCCTCGAGTTCGAACGAATTCGGAGCAACGTCGTCCAAAAGTTAATCTCGTCACGTTTTCCGTGGCAATGAAATCAACAGAAATCGGAGAAAATCCCCTGAAGCGACTATCTATTCACCCATGTCCTCAAGAGACTGGAGAATTCGAAAGTGTCAACACCGAGATTCTAATTCGATGAATTTGTTCCCCTCCAACCCCTACGAATCGCCGAGCTAATATACTACGTTGGTTGAAATCCAATCTTTAGGCGAGTTCGGGTTACTGATTAGCAATTATAATTGGCCGGCAGGTCAAGCCAGGGTTACTGGTCAGCGATTTGTTGACAATTTCAAAGCGTGCACAATGCCCCGAATCGAATAATTCTGTGATATTTTAGCATAACTTTTGTATTGCAGGTATCATCGAAATTTTCACATTGCACACGAAATGTTGAACTTTTAGCAGCAACGTAAAACGATCGTAACCTTCCTCTAAATAAAGTTATGGACCAAAGTAAGCATCGTTCGAATCCATATACAGGGTGTCCCACGCAACTGGAACAGGCTGTACCTCCTAAATGGTTGAGAATAGAAGAAAATGTTATAAGTAGAAGTTAAATGGTATCAGACGGTGCATAATATGCAACTAATTTTATGCACTTTTGTGCATCGGTGCATCAGAAAAATGCAACTGCATATTTTTTTAAAATAGAAACCTATATTTTTGACTGCACCAATCGATGCAGTTTCTTGTGCTTTACATAAAAGTACTAACATACTTATGCCCTAAACTTATTCGTTAAGAAGTTATCGAAGCTAAAAGTTCTCTGCATTATTTCGGTTTCTCGGCAAGTGTTCCGGAGTACCTACGTTACAACAAGTGTTCAAACGGTCCTCCATTGAAGTCCAAACATTTTTCCATCCATAAGTATGTTAGTACTTTTATGTAGAGCACAAGAAACTGCATCGATTGGTGCAGTCAAAAATATAGGTTTCTATTTAAAAAAAATATGCAGTTGCATTTTTCTGATGCACCGATGCACAAAAGTGCATAAAATTAGTTGCATATTATGCACCGCCTGATACCATTTAACTTCTGCTTATAACATTTTCTTCTATTCTCAACCATTTAGGAGGTACAGCCTGTTCCAGTTGCGTGGGACACCCTGTATAGTGAGTGTAAAAAGTATTCGTACAGTAGTCAATTTGAACAAAAACTTTGCAGAACTTTGTTTATTACAAAAGTACGTTAACAAAAGCATAATACATATTCTTAGAAATCTATAGAACAAACTTCATTGATAAACAGGTAGTTATTTATATTTAATATAAATATTAACAAATTTCCAAAAATTAGCGGAAAATGTACATGTAATAAGTATTCGTATAGTCCTTGATTTCTAATATTCTACATAGCACAATTTAATGATAATCTGTGACACCTAAAGATAATTAGTATCGGTATGTCTGGAAACGCTGTCGGTATAGGCAGTATTTCTAAATTCAAACATTATCAAGCGTAAAATGGGACGAAAAGCCAATGAAACCTCTGTAAAAAAAAAAGGTAAAATTGTTATAAATTTACGTAAAATGTGTAAAACACTGAGTGACATTTCTGAAATTTTAAATAGACCAAGGTCCACGATTCAAGGAATTATTAACAGATATGATAGTCGAAGAACCATAAAAATAAACCAGGAAACGGACGTAAACGAATAATAAACACCAGCCGATGGATAATTCGAAGAGTAAAGCAAAATCCAAAGATAAATGCAGTAAAAACCTGAGCTGAACATTAGTGTATGGAATAGTACAGTACGTAATTTTTTTATAGCGTGGAGGATATCATGGCAGAATAGCTAGTAAGAAATATTTCGTAAATGAAATTAATAGTGTAGCGCGCAAGGAAAATTCTAGGAAAAAACGCGACGGAGGCAACGGGCGGCTCGAATCTTCCAGAAATTAGTTTGTAGGCAAATACACGGGGCAACGACGTGAACGCGGCGCACGAGAACGCCAGATCATGCTTGACGACCGATTGTTGATTCGCGCGCTCTTGATTAGCAACGACCGCGCATAAATTCAGGGCTCGCAGCAGCCACGGTCTCTTTGCTGTTTCCGAGAGAGAGAACGAGGTAAATCCAACGGTCGCTCTCGGACGGCATCCTCGGCTCTGGCAGGAAAGTACGGCGCTTATACCTGGACCCCAGACAGCCGAGAAGGCACACGGGAGTTTGTTCCTGGCCTCTCGTTCGAGGCGGAGAGTGCGGCGCTTATACCTGGACGCCCGTCGAATGAAGGGACAGAGCACCTCCCGGTGGTATAGGGACCTCGGCAGGAGAGTACGGCGCTTATACCTGAAAGCCTGCCGGGTGAAATAGGGAAAGTGTTCCTGGCCGCTTGTTCAACGAGGAGAGTACGGCGATAATACCTGGACGCCTGTTGAATAAGAAAGGACAGAGCTTGTAATTGCATAGATTTCTTGTAAATGCATAGAATCACGAATTCTCAATCAAGCAAACGCGTGAGATTTTATACCGCGCGTTTCGTAATTGAACCTGATCTGTATAAATGTAAAGGACGGAATTGTTTCCTATCCTTTGTAATCGAATCCTACCGAAAATTTATATTCATGTTTCTGTAATTCCTGTCTAATCCTGAATAAATCCTTTGTATAGAGAAACCCACCTGCGATTTATTTGTACAATGGCTACAATAGAAAGAAACGATTGCGATTCGCGAAAGAGTACGTTAATGTTCCTGTGAAGTACTGGCACCGTATTATATTTACCGGTAAGAGTAAAAGTAATATATTTGTGTCAGATGAACGATGTACAGTATGACGGAAAAAATACCGAGCATAAAAAAAGAAATTTGAAGCGGACCGTAAAGCGTGGAGGAGGATCGGTCATATTTTTGGGCTGTACGAATGCGAGCGGGGTTGGATCCCTCCATTTTAGCGATGGTATCATGGATCGCAAAATTTTCAGACCGCTGCAAATAAAATGGAGTTACAGGACAATTATATATTTTTGCAAGACAATGATCCGAAGCATAATGCTTATAATACACGCCAGTGCATTCTCTATAATATACCGCAGCAATTAAAAATCCGTTTTCAAATCTCCAGACCAATAGACCACTTATGGAGTCATCTTGAAGAAAAGATTCGAGACTTTCGTTTTTTTTCGAAACAAGATTTAAAAAATGCAGTTTTAAACGAATGGAACAAAATTTCCAGTACTATAACCAAAAAAAGCTTAAAGCGACTATACAATTTAAAAAGAATCTCATTAGATACTAAAATAGCAAATATATTGATGTTTATTACGTTTATATACAATAAGTTATAGTTTTTGTTGTAAAATTAGAAGGATACGAATACTTATCACGCGTATATTTTACACAAATTTCTGGAAATTTGTTAATATTTTCTTAATAAATATAAATAACTAGTCTCTTTATTAATGACATTTGTTCCAGAGATTTCTAAGAACATGTACGTATGTTTTTGTTAACATATTTTTGTAACAAACAAAGTTCCTCAAAGTTTTTGTTCAAATTGGCTACCGTACAAATACTTTTTACACTGATTGTATTTTGTCAGCGAATATTTGTATTCTGGTAAAAATTGAATCTTTTGGTTGTGCACGTTTATTATTTCACAAGATCGTTATCTCCCTCCACTTTTTAACGTAATAATATCAGAATGTTATTTTACCACTCACATAAAAAGCATACTCTATAACCTTATTGGTTAACATTGACATAATAAGTATTATTTAAAAGTGAAAGAATATATTCAAATACAAACTGAAGGTAGGATCTTAAAAATCAGTTTAGTAGCTTAAAATGAACTATAATTAACTTATAAATTTTAATAGTATTTCTGGTTCAGAACGTTCCGTAGCATTTGCATTCTGAAATGTTAATTGCAGTACTCCATTCAGTCTGTATTGATTTGTGTAATGAATAGTGGTGCATATGTATCGTCTTCGGTTCAATTATTCGAATTTGATATGTGCTGGGCTGATAGAGACTGCGGATATCAATCGTTCGCATAATCGAGGTACTATTATATTTTCGACGAAGTGACTTATAGCAAGATTAGTGCATATCCTAGTGGCATAATTTAAGTGTCTGTAAACAAAACGTCGTATATTGCGAAAGAAGTTAACAATTTGAATTTAGGTCCGGGTTTTCGTGATTTTGGACAACGGTGCGGCTGTTGCGTCACGAAAAATTGGGGCACACCGCCGACGCACGGCTCTGTTTCATTTAAAATATTGGCCGTCCGCGATCATTAGAATGCAAATTCCGCTACATTATTTGTGCAGTGGCTCTCCGTGTAGAGGTATTCTAATGAGGAGCTCTTAAGGGAAGTGACCCGAACGGCAAATTTATTTAGCATACATTACACCGGTCGAGCATAGCGCACGTTCGAATTGCACCGTGCTAAAGAAATTCTCCATAGTCAATGTCAACCAAAGATTGTGGAAATTTTATCGATATTGAAAATCGGAAAAAAGCTATTAGCGATTGCCATACCAATGTGAAATGTCTTTTATACAGACATTACTTCTTTACCTCTCACAATTCATCGGCACTAGTCATTATGTTAGGCGATTATTTATGGCTGTCTTATTCAATGAACCTGTTTCGTTAGACAGTTTCTTATATACGAAACAGATTACCATTTCGAATTTAAGAAATTATTCATCGTTTCATCCGATTAGTCTGTTTGGAATATTTTACACTTGTCGAACCAACGTTTTCAATGTTTGTTCAAGTATTTTATTATCCGTTATTCGTATTTTAATTTTGTTCGTTTATTCTTGTTTCGAATAGGAAGCACATTTTTTACCTAATAAAAGTTTAATGGAACTCTGCGCGTCTCATAAAAGTTTAGTGGAACTAAAACTAGGCAATTGCATTTTATAGGATGCACGTAATTATGTCCATTGTATAATAAAGAGATTTTCTAGGATTATATTAAAGAGATTTATACGTTATTCATAACATAGGATACGTATTGTTTTTGTCCGAAAATATGGCAAAACATAAAATCTGTATGTTCGAATCGAATGTCTGTCGTAGCGTCGTCTTCGTCTTGCCGTATGCGCATCCTCGGTACCTTTACCATTACCTTTGTCACATTCCACAAACTCTATATGTGCTTCTCGCTTCGCTTCGCAAGCGTTGCTTATATAATACTTGCCTGCGACTATCTGTGGTATTTCTCCCTCTCTCGAAACAACCCTCATGTATAGGATCTTAGGGAAAGCAAAGGAAACGGTCACTTCCGGTATTTGGTCCGAGGGGTCCTAATTCCACGTTATGAATACTATTGAGAGTAAATTGAGAGGAACAAACAAAGCGTATTACGCGCACAAACAAAATAAAATTCTCCACCGTTCAGCAGGAGAAATCTATTAACATTTCAATTAGGGCACGGACGTCGTATCATGCTTTTTAACGTTTCAACAAATATAAGTAGAAGTGACTTAAACAAAACTGCTTTGAATAATGATACAGAATTGTTTAGCGACGCCTCGGAGTCGAGGCATTAGAGCACGCCGGCCTGAAAGCTTGATAAGCAAACGATGCATCTTATTAAAAGTCTTCTACAATAACCGGAGAAAAATCACCTGGGACTTCCGGGTCGCGAATAAACAAGGCCCGCTTTATTCGCCAAATTAATGGACGTCATCGCGAGTTTCACGAATAATGGCTTGGATAGCGGGGCATCATTAGGCGTTCGCAAATACCGCGCAAACGGTACACCCCCCGGATGCCGAGACTGCGGGGGATGCGAGGCCGTTATAGTAATTGGCGCTCGTCGATCGTGCACTTATCCGGCAGACATCGCGAGATCCAGCAGCCCATCGCATCATCGTCCCCACATTCCGTCGGGAATATCCGTTCGTTGTCACGTAGCACGGTAAAAATGTGGAACGAGCGCTAACTTCATTGCACATAAGTGTCGGCGTGGGAAAGTGCGCTCTTTACGGCCCTCCCCCAGGAAATTGGAATATCTTGACGAAGAATGGACCATTCCTGATGAGAATTACAGACACCCTCTGTCTGACCATTCGACTACCACCACCCGCCGAGAAAGTTATTGTTCTAACGTGAATTTTTGTCAATTAACTGCCGGTTTCTCAGCGACAACGCCACTTCGTACGGATGTCCCATTCGTTTGAACTACATCAAGACAGAATGGAAACGCGTTTAACGGCCGACCAATTGCTGTTTCTTCATCGTACGACACATCGTGCTACGAGGTTTTGTTCTCGTTCTGTAAATATGAAACCGGAATTTTCTAGCTGTGTTGTAGTTACCCTCAAACCGCGTCGTTGACGTAATTTTCGTGGTTTAACGTCCGATAAAGATTTCCAACTCACAAGCATACAAGTTTCATTCAACAGCATAGTTTTTAATAGCGTTGAACATGTCGAATTTTCTGCCTGGAAACTAAGATTTGCGGACAGCACTGATTTACTGTTACCACTTGAATAAAACTGTTGCGGAATCGCTTCGAATGCTTGTCGAAGCTTACGGCGAGCTTAATCTTGATAAGATAATTTACTCTTGGTAAATCAAAGTGGTTCGAGTGGTTTAAAAAATTCAAAAGTGGTGACTTTCACTTGAGAAACGAAGAACGTGAAAGACCATTAAAAAAGTTTGAAAAAGGCATAGGAAAGATCCAGAAGACGAGAGGAATATCAAAAAGGCAACATAAAGTGATTTCGCTTCATGATTATACATCATCGCACACTGCAGAACCGATCAAGGAAACAATCGAAGCATTCAATTGGGAAATACTTTCGCATGCGGACTAGGCTAAGACTCGCTACCGATTAAAGATTCATTCGCTCGCTCATCCACTCATCGCAACATTCTTTTTTTCATTTACACATGGTCCTTTCATTGTAAACTAAAGCTGAACAGGTGCACCCTTCGCAGCATTCCATCCGGTCACTCTAAACATTCCCACGAATCAAATACGCAACATGCAATCAGAACCATTCGCATTTGCAACTTTGAACCATACGCTCAAAACTTAGCCTAACCACATGGCGAGACTCGGCGCCCGTTTGTCGCGCCACAAGAGAAATTACGAAAAGGAAACGGAGTCATAATCTTTATCAGGGCTAAATTGCTGCCCTTCGAGCTCATACTACGCTCTCCTTTTAGCCTCGTTACGTATTCAGGTAGTATTGCTCTTATGGCATCTTAGACAAGTCGCGTTCTGTACACATGATCGGAAGGATTCGCGGCACATAATATCATACGTGCGTTCGATAACAATTTTGCCAATTTCGCAATTACAATCGAACTGTCTTCGTCGAACAAGTGGCCAGAAACAAACCCCTTTCACACGGTAGGCGTACAGAAGTTAGCGTCGTACTTTCCTACCGGGGCCTTAACACAACCAGAAGATGGTATGTTCTCTCTTACTCGACGGACGTCCAGGAATTAGCGCCGTACTCTCCTACCGGGACCCTAACACAACCAGGAAATGCTATGTTCTGTCTTACTCGACGGGCGTCTAGGTATTAGCACCAAACTCTCCTCATCGAACGAGTGGCCAGGAACAACCTCTTTTCCCCTCTCTCTCTCACTCTCTCAATCACCAGACAAGCGTCCAGGAATTAGCGCCGTACTCTCCTACCGGGGCCCCAACACAACCAGGAGGTGCTCTGACCTCTCTCATTCAGCGGGCGTCCAGGTATTAGCAACGAACTTTCCTTATCGAAAAAGTGACCAGAAACAAACTCCCCTTTCACACAGTAGGTGTCCAGAAGTTAGCGCCGTACTTTCCTACCGGGACCTTAACACAAACAGATGATGCTATGTTCTCTCTTACTCGACGGACGTCCAGGAATTAGCGCCAAACTCTCCTCATCAAACGAGTGGCCAGGAACAACCCCCCCCCCCCTCTCTCAATCACCCGACAAGCGTCCAGGAATTAGCGCCGCACGCTCACGCCGGGGCCTTAACACAACCAGGAGGTGCTTTGACCTCTCATTTGGTGGGCGTCCAGGTATTAGCACCGAACTCTCCTCATCGAATAAGTGACCAGGAACAAACTGCCCTTTGACACGGTAGGCGTCCAAGAATTAGCGCCGTACTCTCCTACCGGGGCCCTAGTACAACCAGGAGATGCTCTGTCCTCTCTCATTCGACGGACGTCCAGGTACTAGCGCTGAACTCTCCTTGTTGAACGAGCGGTCAGGAACAAAGTCCCCTTTGACAAGGTAGGCGTCCAAGAATTAGTGCCGTATTCTCCTTCCGGAGCCGAGTCTTGCCCTGAGTCTTCCGAGTGGCCGTGGTCTTACCTCGTCCTCTCTCTCTCTCTCTCTCTCTCTCTCTCTCTCTCTCTCT